>JAMPIV010004155.1:615000-1012500 GCA_024509875.1 Oreohelix idahoensis | reverse complement strand
TCTAAAAAGGTGTCAATTTTCTCATGCCCCAGTCATCTTACATTTCAGTTAGATATAGACAGACCACGTAGAAAGCCATGTTATCATTCGGTCGCCATAGATTTAAGATTCACTATCTATAGTAGAAATTCTGCTAGATTTCCATCTGAATTGGTGGCTACATTAGGAGTGATTTCTGTTTCTGTGCACGGTATAATATATTTGTTAAAGTGATCAGTGGTCTAGTGCTTTCATTTTATTTCACTGGATTTTGTGTTTATTTAAATCTATTAAATTAAACTCATCCCAAAAGTTCCAGTGGTCAATTTAATGATATATCTATTATAATATTTCCAAAAATAATAGATGCTTTAATGTTAAAGTAACTTTTAAAGTCGCGAAGGAATTTATAATTAATAAATTTAGTTAAGTCCTATATATATATAGATGTGTATTTTAACCATTAGACTCGTGACGTGTTTTCTTAAATACATAATTAAATACGCGAGCGTATATAATAGCCTTAACGGTAAATTTATCGCGCGTTAGAATATTATTTTTGAGGTATGATTATGTTGTCATGGGTTTTCTATCTTTTTCTATAGAATGATCACCTTTGCAATCCCAGCATAAAGAAATCATACAGAGAGTTTCAGACTCGGTTCGTAAACTTCCAGACATATTGATGAAACATTTTTTAAATTTTATCTTGTGGCGGTCCGATGCGACCTAGCTATCATAATTACATGAAAGAAAGCCTACCCAAGAACATTTAAATAAATCATCAAATTTAATTTCAACCTGTAAGTTAAACTGGAAGATGAACAGTGCCAGTAGCGATATTTTATTTACTGCTCTACTGTGAGAGATTACCGATTTACCTGACTGTGACTGAGCCTAGTTTTTCCTCACTGGATTAAAAACTTTACCGGTCAGTTGCTATCATCACGCATTGAAGGAATTTTACCATCACTTCCTTTTCACCCCTGTGTCGAACTGTGTCAGTGCCATCCCATAGACTCCTTTTTATATAATAAAACACAAGAACTCTTAGGCTTCAAGTCCGGCGATAAGTGGGAATATTTGCTACCAGCAAAACCTCGCAACGTCTGGGGCGGGACATCGAAGTACTAGACAGTTTCACATGTCAAGAGTGTAATTGCTGTTTATATAATTCTATGGATTGTCTGATGCTGCAATTTGTAAGTGTGAGTGAATATATGAGTGTGGATCCTCACGCGCGTGCATGAATGACAGGAGATTTTAATTTGTTTCAAACCATTTGTTAATTTGCCTACCGGGTAATACATTTTCAGTATACCCTGCATTGTTCCTTTAAGTGGGATATTTTGTTAACGCTGTTTACCCCCCTCCTTTTCATTGGCTTAGTAAAGGGAAACCCAATTGGGGATAACAGGATTTTTCTACCACCCATACCTAAGATTGTAACCCCTCTTTCAGAGAAATTAACTTCACTGTTAGGTTACATTACCTATGTTCCTGATAATTATCTATTTTTGGACTGGGTTTATCTTTGTCTAATACAAGCGGGAAGGGCTTAGTCGATACCAATCTTCTTCACCCCCCTCACCTTGTTATTTGCATTTTTTTGTACTTATGATAATTTTATGTAACACTTGATATTTGTTTGTGATTTGATTTTTTAAGGTTAATAAACATCATAAACCTAGTTAGCACTGTGTTGGAAATACCCAAAGCCCAACATTTCCCCTATTTGTTTAATATAGTTTGTATCCACGTGCGTCTGTGTGTTTGAAGCACCAAATCGGTGTGAGCGCAGATGTGTGTCTGGAAACTGGCAAATAATTGTTTGACCAGGAGAGTCTGAAGAGAAGATTGAGAGAAACGATTTGTCGTAAATAAGTCTGTCTTTACTCTCCCCAGCACTCTGTGAAGCAACTATTTACTCTCTACATTTTTCTATCACTGAGCTGTTCACCACCATTCTCCACTCTAAACCGGACCACTATTTCTAAGACTCTTTCTCTCAAAATAAATTTACGACAATATTTGTGGGCTGGTCCTGGGATCTTGAGCTACATTTGAGGCAATCGCATAGCCGGGATAAAGATATTTTTGAGTCGGATTAAGTCTGGGTCTAACTAGATAGAGTGTGAATGATCTGTCTCTGTGATTTAGGGAAATAAATAAATTATAAAAAAAATTAATTATACCCCTAGACAACGCCTTTTAGTATTTGGGTTGTCCACACAGCATATTTACAGGTTGGTTTCTTTCCACAGCAGTAGAAAGTACGGATAATCATAAATTCGGTTAGCGAAATTATCCTCTTGCAGAGAAAATTAAATTTTTTCTTTATAGGAATTGCTGGGATTGCGTGATTGTTTTTACAGTCACTAAAGGTTTTTTGAAGTTACTAGAGTTGAGCTTAAGCTAAAGACGCCTTGTTCTGACTTTTTAAGTCTAGTTAACACGTCTCTTCTCATAAATTAACTTCAGGGGCGGAGTTTTGTTGACGGAGAATTAAAATTTTAGGGAAAATTTTTTTTTTTAAATTGTTTAATATAAATCTTTCTCTACTATTAGTAAAAGTAGATTCTTTTCTAGTGTAACTTACAATTTAAACGTGGCATAGTCGCTTGCGTTAAGAGTCTTAAGTGGCAATACTAGCGGCGATAAGTTTGCACATTACAGAGTAGGAGGTACCAAAGTAAATTTATACTTTGTGGTTTTTTTCTCGTAGCGGCTTTGAGTTTTTTCCCTCCTTGGTTTTTCTTACTATTCTCTAGTCTTAGAAGCATCCAGTTTTTGGCATGGCAGAGAGAATTAGGATAAGATCCATTTTGAGACAGGAGGCGAAGGACTCAGGATTAGAAGGAGAAGCCGCGAACCTGTTTGTCAACAGGGAACTTGAAAGGTATGACGCGGAGGAAGAGAGGGCAGAAGCTAGGAAGAAAGAAGCGGACGATCGTCAATTGGAGCAGAAGAAAATTGAGGCAGAGATAGAGGCTCGCAGGGAGAGAGAGAGACAGGGAAAGACAGCATGAACTGGCGCTTAAAGGTTTAGAGAGTCGGGGCGCCTCTACTTTGAATAACGGAGAGCCGTTTTCGTCCCAGTCTCAGTCAATGGATCTCTCCAGCACTCAATCGGCCCAATTAACGGCGATGTCTTTTGCTTTAGAGTCTTTTCCTAGCCCCAATGAAAGAATTGACAGCTTCCTAGAGAAATTCGAGAGGCTCGCAAATCTGTATGGGTTAGAGAGTTCCCGTTGGGCACTTAAACTCTCAACTGCGTTGAAAGGTAATGCGTATGACGTGTACACCAAGCTGGGAACCAACCAACATGATTACGACATGCTGAAGAAGGCCTTGCTAGAACGGCTTGAGATGACCGCCCGAAAATTTCTGCAAATGTTCAGAAACAGCCGGAAAGAGAGCACGGAAACTTTTCCGCAGTTCTCTTCACGTCTCACGGGCTATTTGACAAAGTGCATTGAATTATCTGACCTACCTCTTACATATGAGGGACTACTTGAACTTGTTCTTGTGGAACAGATAAAGTCTACTTTGTCAAACGAAACCCGTAGATTTTTGGCTGAACAGGGCGCAGTCAGGCTTGAGGACATCCTCAATAAGGCAGAACGCTATACCAATGCAATGGCCGAACTTCCCAGCACGAAACGTAAAACCACAGATGAGCCATCTCGTAAACAAAATCTAGAGCAGTCATCCTATTCCTCTAATTCCTCTCAGAATTATAACCAACGAGAAAATAATACCCAGAGACCTCCCCAGAAAAAATCGAAATTCTACAAAACCCGATTTTCCCCAAACAATAATTCTGATCAACCCACCAAGCCTACACGGCAGCGCGGCCACCAAGTTCAAGGAAAAGGGAAGACCCCTACACCAGGAACGTCTGATCAGGGCAAACAAACCGGTCCAAACCGCATCGGATGTTTGCATACAGCCTCGAAAGGTAGAGTCAATGTCAGTGATTCTCAACCTGAGGGGGACCGACCCTCAACGCGAGGAACTTTAATTTTGAATGGTACCTATACTACTTGTCTCTTTGATACTGGACTAAGCTTTAGTTGTATTGTCGCTAGGCACCTAGTCAAACCAGGTCAGGAGACAGAGGAAACCGTCAAACTTAGTGGAGTTTTCAGGAGTGATGCACTCAGGACGCTTTCTATCGCACTGGTAGAAATACACTCTGATTTTGTCAGAGGTGTTATTAAAGCGGCCATAATGGATGATCCGATCTACCCAGTTTTCCTGGGATGTAGATACGTGTTTATTGGGAGACCTAAGGAGCCGATCGTGGCAGCGGTAACCACAGTACAGAAGCCAGATCTTAGAAATGGGGCACTCTCTTCCCTTTAGCGGACATATGGGACAAAACGCCACTATTCAGCGAATAAAAACCCACTATTGGTGGCCAGGAATAAACTCTGACATTATCAGGTACGTGAAATCCTGCGCCCAGTGCCAACGGGTAGCACCCACGGACTTGTCACCCCCAGTACCCATGGGGCAAATGCCAATAGTAGGTACTCCATTTGAACGGGTTGCTGTCGACATCATTGGACCCCTGGAAAGGACCAAAAGAAGGAACAGGTTCATCCTGACCTTAGTCGACACTTGCACAATGTGGGCCGAAGCTGTACCGCTAACATGCATAGTTTCCAAGCATGTCGCAGAAGCCCTCGTGCAAATCTTTACACGGTTGGGATTCCCTCAACAAGTTTTGACGGACAATGGATCACAATTCCGTAGCCTGTTAATGGAGGAGATCTTTAAGATCTTGAGGGCCAAACATATCCACACAAGTCCCTACCATCCGGTCGGAAATGGGCTCGTGGAACGTTTTAATGGCAGTCTCACCACCATGTTACGTAAGCTGGGTCAGGAGAAATCGGAAGACTGGGACCTATATATATCGGCTGCCTTATTCGCCTACCGAGAGGTTCCCCAAGCGTCTACGGGATTCCCGCCTGCTACACTTTTATTTGGCAGACCTATAAAGGGGCCACTAGAAGCCTTACTTCGGTCCCTGACTAACCAAAAGGCTGACGAGACAGTCGTCTCCGCAAGCAAGTATGTATCTGAGCTCAAGGAAAGGTTGAAGCTAGGATGGGATCTAGCTACTACCAACCTTAAGAAAGCCCGCGCCAAACATGCTAAAAGATACAACAAAGCTGCAAAAGAGAGAGAACTACAACCAGGGGAGAAAGTTTTGTTGCTACTTCCAACCGGAAGCAATAAACTTCGCATCGGATGGCAAGGGCCGTTTACCGTCCTTGAAAAGATCTCACGTACCAATTACAAGATCTCCATCAAAGGAAAGGAGAAGGTCTTCCACATAAATCTGCTTAAGAAATATTTGGAAAGACTGGTGCCATCCTCCGAGCATCTCCTGGCTGTCGCCATAGCAACGGAAGACGAGGAAGATGATGATGGTTGCATGGAGTACCCATTGCAACCCACCGAATCCTTTAAAGATGTCAAGTTCGGCGACAATCTCTCACCAGAACAACAAACAGAAACCAGGGCGCTACTAAAACAGTACAGTGTAGTCTTAACGGATGTACCTGGTCGAACCAATCTCATCGAATTTGATATGAAATTAACAAACGAGACCCTTGTTCGAACCAGAGTTTACCCCATCCCGTACGCTAAAGCTGATGCACTTCGCGGAGAAATAGACAAGCTGCGTCAGGCAGGAATTATCAGTGAGTCTACATCTCCTTACAGTTCGAGTGTAGTGCTGTTGCAGAAGCCCAATAAGGAAGTTCGGCTGTGTATAGATTACCGGCTGCTAAACGCTGTTACGGAATTCCAGCCCGAACCTCTCCAAACGGTTCCTGAGTTGTTCACCAAGCTCAGCAAAGCAAAGATTTTCTCCAAGATTGACCTCAGTAAAGGTTATTATCAAATACCAGTCAAGGAGGAAATTAAACCTTTGTTAGCTTTCAGCACTAGTGAAGGACATTACACATTTAACGTGATGCCGTTCGGATTGCATAACGCACTAGGAGTGTTCACCAGGATGATGAGGAAGCTTCTAGAACCTTTGCAAAGTCCCCATATCCATAATTTCATGGATGACATATTAATTGCATCGGAAACCTACGAAGAACATATTGCTACGGTTGCTATGCTCCTCAGGAGACTACAGGAAACTGGTCTCACAGCCAGACCTAGCAAATGTCTCATCGGGTTTGAACAGTTAGACTTCCTGGGGCATACTATTTCTCACGGATGCAGTTGGCCTGTTAAGAAGAACGTGAAGAAAATAGCTGCAGCCAAAAGACCTGGAACGAAGAAAGACGTACGTTCCTTCCTATCACTATGTGCATACTATCAGAAGTACATCCAGAACTTCAACGGACTGACGGCACCTCTGACTGACCTCATAAAGAAAGGTTGTCCTGATAAGGTCATATGGGATCAAAAGTGCGAACACGCGTACAGCACTTTGAAAGGACAGTTGTCTGCATACCCCATTTTAAGGTTGCCTGACCTCAAGAAACCTTTTGTACTGCGGGTCGACGCGTCAGGTCAGGGCATCGGGTCAACACTGCTTCAAGCCGAGGACAGTGACCTGAACATGCTATTTCCAGTTGCATATGGCAGTTGGAAATTAAATAAAGCTGAACGGAACTACAGCGTAGTCGAAAGAGAATGCCAGCTCTGATTGACGGTATCAGACGCCATCATGAGTTTCTCTATGGGACATCTTTCACGGTGCAAACAGACCACTCTCCGTTAGCCTTTCTTGGTGCCAATAAAGAATTTAACGCAAGGATCATGCGTTGGGCCCTTCTTTTAAGCGTTTATTCTTTCAAAGTGGAATACATTCCGGGAAGACAGAATGTCGGGGCTGATTTCCTGAGTAGAAACTGGATTACGGAGGAAGAGGAGGAAGTTGAAGATACCAATCATCCTAAAGCTACCGATCAGGGCAGCTTCATTGTCATAAATCAAACATGAAAACAGGTTTTCATAACTCAAAAGAGGGGACGAGTGTGACAGACAACTCATCCGTCCCTGAATTTGTTAGATGATGGTAAGAACCCTCTCATAACATCGGTACCCCTGAAGTGTTGGATGAGATGGTACGACCCTTTGTAACGACCCCTTCGTATAGCATCAGTGCCCCCGAATATTGTGATAACTTTTCGTCAAACGGGATTTTTTCACCTGGACTCATTAGCTATGCAACCGTTCCACACAGTTGGTCAACACGTTTGCTTATTAATATGTGGACAGTTTATCTACCGTTCATTCTGGTCATCGCATTGATTTAAGGAGAGATTAAATCACGCCCACGGATATCTCTTGAGCAATCATATGCAGTATTTTCATTAACTCAACCCAGTGGGGGCGGTGCCAGAATCAAACAGATAGTAGCGGCACGATCAAACAGACTGGGGGATCTCAGGAAAGACTATCGGCGCTATCAAAGGCAGTAGTGGTCCCTGAAACGAGCGACGCAAGTTTCCTGTCGGTATTTCGCATCTCGGTGTTAAACACGAAACCGATCGCAGTGGGAGCGAACGGGAAAGCCGACGCGCAAGCAGCAAGCGGAGATACGTCAGACCAGGGGCGGCTTCTCTCTTTAGTCTGGCGGTCAGATCCCCAAAAGTCTCCTGAGATCTAAAAAGGTGTCAATTTTCTCATGCCCCAGTCATCTTACATTTCAGTTAGATATAGACAGACCACGTAGAAAGCCATGTTATCATTCGGTCACCAGAGATTTAAGATTCACTAGCTATAGTAGAAATTCTGCTAGATTTCCATCTGAATTGGTGGCTACATTAGGAGTGATTTCTGTTTCTGTGCACGGTATAATATATTTGTTAAAGTGATCAGTGGTCTAGTGCTTTCATTTTATTTCACTGGATTTTGTGTTTATTTAAATCTATTAAATTAAACTCATCCCAAAAGTTCCAGTGGTAAATTTAATGATATATCTATTATAATATTTCCAAAAATAATAGATGCTTTAATGTTAAAGTAACTTTTAAAATCGCGAAGGAATTTATAATTAATAAATTTAGTTAAGTCCTATATATATATAGATGTGTATTTTAACCATTAGACTCGTGACGTGTTTTCTTTAATACATAATTAAATATGCGAGCGTATATAATAGCCTTAACGGTAAATTTATCGCGCGTTAGAATATTATTTGATTTTTGAGGTATGATTATGTTGTCATGGGTTTTCTATCTTTTTCTATAGAATGATCACATTTGCAATCCCAGCATAAAGAAATCATACAGAGAGTTTCAGACTCGGTTCGTAAACTTCCAGACATATTGATGAAACATTTTTTAAATTTTATCTTGTGGCGGTCCGATGCGACCTAGCTATCATTATTACTGAAAGAAAGCCTACCCAAGAACATTTAAATAAATCATCAAATTTAATTTCAACCTGTAAGTTAAACTGGAAGATGAACAGTGCCAGTAGGATATTTTATTTACTGCTCTACTGTGAGAGATTACCGATTTACCTGACTGTGACTGAGCCTAGTTTTTCCTCACTGGATTAAAAACTTTACCGGTCAGTTGCTATCATCACGCATTGAAGGAATTTTACCATCACTTCCTTTTCACCCCTGCGTCGAACTGTGTCAGTGCCATCCCATAGACTCCTTTTTATATAATTAAACACAAGAACTCTTAGGCTTCAAGTCCGGCGATAAGTGGGAATATTTGCTACCAACAAAACCTCGCAACATCTGGGGCGGGACATCGAAGTACTAGACAGTTTCACATGTCAAGAGTGTAATTGCTGTTTATATAATTCTATGGATTGTCTGATGCTGCAATCGGTAAGTGTGAGTGAATATATGAGTGTGGATCCTCACGCGCGTGCATGAATGACAGGAGATTTTAATTTGTTTCAAACCATTTGTTAATTTGCCTACTGGGTAATACATTTTCAGTATACCCTGCATTGTTCCTTTAAGTGGGATATTTTGTTAACGCTGTTTACCCCCCTCCTTTTCATTGGCTTAGTAAAGGGAAACCCAATTGGGGATAACAGGATTTTTCTACCACCCATACCTAAGATTGTAATCCCTCTTTCAGAGAAATTAACTTCACTGTTAGGTTACATTACCTATGTTCCTGATAACTATCTATCTTTGGACTGGGTTTATCTTTGTCTAATAAAAGCGGGAAGGGCTTAGTCGATACCAATCTTCTTCACCCCCCTCACCTTGTTATTTGCATTTTTTTGTACTTATGATAATTTTAAGTAACACTTGATATTTGTTTGTGATTTGATTTTTTAAGGTTAATAAACATCATAAACCTAGTTAGCACTGTGTTGGAAATACCCAAAGCCCAACATTTCCCCTATTTGTTTAATATAGTTTGTATCCACGTGCGTCTGTGTGTTTGAAGCACCAAATCGGTGTGAGCGCAGATGTGTGTCTGGAAACTGGTAAATAATTGTTTGACCAGGAGAGTCTGAAGAGAAGATTGAGAGAAACGATTTGTCGTAAATACGTCTGTCTTTACTCTCCCCAGCACTCTGTGAAGCAACTATTTACTCTCTATATTTTCTATCACTGAGCTGTTCACCACCATTCTCCACTCTAAACCGGACCACTATTTCTAAGACTCTTTCTCTCAAAATAAATTTACGACAACATCCGACTTCAGCACGGCATTTTTGGGACCGGGTTAGCCTCCCCTCTTCGATCCCTACTCACTCAGCCAGACTGCAGTGATGCAGCCTGTTTCCAGGACCACCACGTGGAGGTGGAGTAGGGTCTTGGTCAGCTCCGGTTTGCTGACCCTGATGCAAGCAGTCAAGCTATTGGTCGCTGACTGCATTCTCTATTGCTGCATCTTTGGGTCCCAATCGCGGAACAAATTCGGTATATGTCAGTTAGAAAATTTAGCTGAGGTGGTGTCAGCCTCTTGCTTTTTCTGTTGTTACTCACGCTAAATTTTACCGAAAAAAAGCAAACAAAAACAAAACAAAACAAAACAAACAGCAGACAATGTGTCTGCATTTTCGCCAGGTATTAACGGCTTTACAAGAACTAGACATAAAATCCGCCAGTTTGTCACCTTTTAGACTAGAATTGTACGCACATTTTATGACCCGTATCGACGGAGCGCCACGAAACCTGCCATGCGTTTCTCATTTCTAGGCGCCTAAAGGTCTGCAAAGTGGTAGGTGGCCGCTGTAAACAGCTTGTGTCACAAGAAAGTTAGCTGGGCTCGTAACATTCGTGAGCAACAAAACCCTTGAAGATTTTGAATATTACTGGTTGGAGGCGGGATCTAAACTAGGGTGGCCATATTGTTCAACACAAAAAGGAGGACAAATGCCATTTTTTGGTCTTAAAAAGGAGGACAAGGGAGGACAATATTTTTAAAAAGTAGGATGAAAAGTAGAACACCTTTATTCAATAACTACAAGACGCTGAAACATATTTTTGTTTACATCCAAACAATAAGCTAATAAAATCACATTGATTTTGTGCCTACTTATATTTTTCTCATGATAAAATCTTCTTCGACAAAGTTGGGATACGATGTAAATATGCATAGAAATCAGAGCATGAAAGCTCCTTAAAATTGTACTGCACAAGTAGAGTGCCTTTAATGGAATCTTTCCTTTAGTGCTTCCAAAGCTGCTTCAGTAGAATGCTGTGTAGTCACAGAAATGATAATAGCAGCTGTTTTGGTTTTGGCACATGAGAATTTGCTAGCAATTTCTGAATCTTGGAAAGCATTCTTGAGTAACACTGAAGTTCAATCCATTGATCTGAAAGAGTTGTGATGTTTTACAGTATGAAAAACAAAAGCTCTCTCGGCCGCGGCAACTTCAAACCTTTCCTCGCTTATTTCTTTATTTTAAAATGTCAGTTTTTATTGCAAACGTTCAGACGCGTGCTTTCTTGTTCTTTTCTGTTTCTCTATGTTTTTTTTTTTTTTAATCAGGTGCACCTTTATTTGCTACTGATACAAATGTGCCGCCTCTGCATACAAGACATTCTGCTTCATACTCTTGTCGACCATTGGAAAATCACTGAAATTTTTTTTTCAATTCACCCGTGAATACACACTTCCGTTTTTGGCATTTTGAGCGGTTATCTGTAACATAAATATAATATAATGCTCCTAATCAATGGTACATTCGATGTTAAAATTATTTGTAAAATAATTGTTTTAATTTTAACAAACCCATTACTGTACTAGTAACTACTCGTGTATTTTTTTATAATAAACAAATTGCAATAAATATAAAAGCAGTACGAACTAAGATTAATATTATTTGTAATTTGCAATAGACAACGAAGTTATAATTGACTAAATCCAGCCCCAAGTTCTTATTCGAGCCGTTTTGTCTGTTATATTTTCCCTTAACAAATGCCAATAAACCTAAACAGCGTTTAACCTGGGTTAAAATATGATAGTAATCTATTATAAACTATTGAACAACATGACAACTTACTGTAGTGTTGTTGGCAATTTGCGCGATCCGTCGATGTTGCGGAGACAAAAATTCTTAATTCTGACAGAATTTCTGTACTCGGAAAAAGCAATTTAGCCAATCACATAAAAGCCGGATATTTCAACATTTAAAAAAAATCCGGCCGGACGCTCAGTTTTGTCGCAAAAGGCCGGACAAATCCGGCCAAATCCGGGCGTCTGGCCACCCTAATCTAAACATCTTCACGGTATGGCACTAAATAGCTGTACAACAAGAGAAGTAATTTATTCCATAAGACACCCCTTCGATAGTAATTCAAAATATATCAGAGACATTGTCCAGCGATATCTGAACCTACCAATGAGAACGGGCCATATTAGCTGATATCCTGAGTGATAAATACACGAGTTTAAGAGTATTGCAGGTATGTCCTACAGGTCAAAGGATATTTGAAAAGTGAGGTAAATTGTATATCTCAGTGCTAGAATTAGCAAGTTAAATATCAACTAGGTCTGGTAGTGCAAATCAGGCGAAGCTATTTCTGGAAAGTGAAAAGACTCCGACAAGATATGCAAAAAAATTACTATGTATATGTACTTCTAAATTTGTCTATATCAGGTGACGGAATGTCATTTTCATTATCTTTCTCTTTATTTGTGGTTTGATTCTCGACGTAAGCAAACACACCGCTTTTCTCAGACAGCAATAAATCGTTGGGCCTACTTCAGTGACGGTTTCTGTTGCTCTGTGGCACTATCAAACCTTTTTTTAGTGGTTTCTATAGACAGCGCTTTTCTTACAACACCCCAAGTTCATATGAAATATGTAAAGTCTACAGTGACTGGATTATACCGGGGTAATCTAAAAGGATTCATCTCTACTGGCTCTGACAACATGAAGGTCACTGGAGGATAAAGACATAAATGTGTAATCACAGTCAGACAGTGAACGAGCCCGCCTTGTTTGAATTATATTCACAGTCTCTGGACACTGAGCTAAGCCCAAAATATGTGTGTATGTGCGTGTGTATATTATGCGAGAGAAGTCTTACAGCGGAAGTAACTACTAAACTTTCACCGAGAGAGTATCTCGTAACACCTGTTGCTAAGAGGTGGAATAATCACTCAGTAACATTTGAGAACCAACGCTGAAAATACAACTAACACCATCATCAAACTGAAAAATTGACAAGATCCTTTTTTGCAAGATATGTCCTTTTGATCAATTCAGTTTTCACGGACAAAAGTAAATTCTTATAATACAAATTTCAAGCAAAAATGTTTTATTAATTTAAATGTTTGTGGTTTAATCTGGGATAAAATGAGAAGAAATTAAATCCAGATCTTTTTAGTTGATGAAAGATTATCATCTCTATATGAAGCAAAAGAGAATCTGTTAACAAGTAAATGCGCTCACGCTGATTCTATGTCACTTGTTTTAATTAACTTTTTGTTTCTTTTTTTTTTCTTTCTTTTAAGTCCATTTGTTGACAAAGACTGTTGAATAAATATTGTTATATGTGTATACTCTAAAATAAGAGTCTAGCATTTTTTCACAATAGGTGTTGTGCATCCCAGACCCACGAATCCACTATTTGCAACCCCTATTCATATCCATAATAAGAATATCCACGTATCAATATGTCCATATCTTATTATCACGATACGATGTTATTTGACTCATACATCTGGTGGGGGGCATCGTTGTGAGCCAATGTCTATCATTCCCTTTGGTTTCTCGGTTAGTTCAAGAAAGAGTCGTGGTTATTCAAATCTGAGGGGGCCATTCATTATGTGCCAGTTGTTTTCTCTTAGAACCCTTTTACGATCATCTATAAAGAATTTCCCTCGTCTATTGCGAGCCGAAACTTATTTTAAGAGGAATGTGGAGAGGTTATCGAACTATCGATGTATTAACACGCGTATCATCTTTCTTCAAGAAGACATCAGATTAAGCTGGGAGAACAGGTCCTGGAGCAGGTAGACCACTTTAAATACCTCGGAGCTATTATTGACCGAAACGGAGGCATCAAAGAAGAGTTGGCCACTCGAAAAGCAGCAGCTGGGAGACTTTTTCAGGCCATAAATCGAGGATTCCTCAGCAAGAGAGAGGTTGGTAAGAAAACGAAGATGGCTGTATACCGCTCCACCTATGTACCAGTCTTGACATATGGATGCGAGTCATGGGCAATGACTACAACCCACAAAAGCCAGATCCAAACCTCAGAAATGAGGTATCTGAGGAAGGTGGTTGAAGTAACAAGAAGAGACATGGTACGCAACCAGACGATACGTCAAGGCCTAAAATCCCACCCCTGCAGACCCAAGTAGAACAGTCCCAACTAAGATGGTTTGGCCATGTCTGCAGAATGGGAGAAGACCGGCTACCACGACAAGCATGGGAAACAAAGAGCCAAGGATCCAGACCCCCAGGACGACCCAGAGTCCGCTGGGAAGACAACATTAGACAATCTTTGAAGGACCGAGGACTAGAATGGAACCAGGCCAGGAGGAAGACAGCCGATAGGATAGTCTGGCGCTCTCTCTTCCAAACCTCTACACCTCACGGTAGAAGGGGAACGACTAAGTAAGTAAGTAAGTAAGTATCATCTTTCTTCTATTTGAGACTTACTATTATTCACCCCATCTGCCACACTTTCCACGGTCCGTTGTTAGTTATTGATGGTCTTTCAATGTTAACTACACACCATTGGTCTAATGAACACTTTGGAAACCTTCATGTGTAGCTAGACTTCTGATACCGTGTAATATGTTAGAAACTACATGTAATACGAGAAATTACTCTCAATTGTAAGTCAAAAAAGGGAAGTTACTGTACATATTGGGTCATTAGAAACCTTCCAGTGGAAGCTGCAGGTCGTTGGTTTATCATAATTGACTTTTCTTTTATATTTTCATAATATAGTTTTCTGATATATTTATGTTTTATTTCCTGCAACTACTGATGTTGATTAAAACAAACAGGGATAAAGATCATGTTGTCATGGTGTAATGCATTCAATGTTAACTATGTTTCCATATCCCTGCTTGCAGGTTACGGAGGTAAAGGTGTGGTAATTGACACACGTCGTCTAAATCCCAGGGAGAAACAATACTTTGATCTTGGCTACCAGACTTACAAGGTGAACCAGCTAGCCAGTGACAAAATACCACTTAGAAGAGAAATTCACATTAGCATGCCTGAGTAAGACGGGTTATTTTAGTCTATCCATCTTTCGTGCTTGAATGTTCATGGATTTTATGAAAATTTTACAAGATCACTTATTTTATTATAATACAAGGGGATTGACATAAGTCTTGGGCCTGACCATGAAGGACATGTCACAGAGAGCTGAAATTTTGTATAGTGTTTATTCCTTTTCAATATAGCCACCGTCTGAATTGACACACTTCTGCCATCTCTGCTTGACCTTGAAAAGACCTTGGGAGTAGAACACCCTATTTTTCAAACTAAACGAGTCATCACATGCCAGTATAACCTCTTCATCGCTGTCAAAATGATTTCCTCTTAGCTGTTTTTTAAGATTTGGGAATAGAAAAAAGTCTGATTGAGCCAAATCTGGAGAATATGGTGGGTGTGGAAGAATTTCAATATTCAAATCGTTGGCTGCTAGCTGCACAAGCCGTGCTTTGTGAGAGGGCGCGTTGTCTTGAAGCAAAGGAAGATTTTGAGTGCGCGTTATCCCTCGTTTCCTGGTCACAACCTTTCTTAGTTTGGTGAGAAGATCTGCACAGTACTGTCCATTAACTGTGTTGCCACGAGGCAGATAATCTTTCAAAAGGACACCTTTGCCGTCCCAAAAAACAGTCAGCATCACTTTTCCTGCAGATTTCTGCGCTCTCGGCTTGACAGGTGTTGGGGAACCCGGGGTTTCCATTGCATGCTGGCAATTTTGGATTCGGGGTCATAATGGTGTACCCAAGTCTCATCTACTGTCACCATGGTCTCCAAAAAATTTTTTGACTGACACTTTTTGAGCAACTGTTGACAGCAATTTACCCTCGTTTGCTTCTGTTCACGTGTCAACAGTCGTGGAACCCAGCGTGCACACACATTTCTCATGTTCAGTCTGTTGTGTAAAATTCTATAAACTGTTCTTTCATTTAGTTTTACTCTACTAGCTATCTCCACAATTGTCATTTTTCGATCCTGGTCAATGATTTTCTTCACTCTTGTTGCATTTTCATCGTTGCACTCCGAGGCTGGTCTACCAGATCTTGGCAGATCAGCAACATTTGAGCGGCTGCACTTAAACTGTTGACACCAGTTTTTTTACCGAAGTATATGAAGGACAAGAATCACGAAACACTGGTTTCATCTCCCTGTGTATTTCTGTAGGTGTTTTTCCATGAAACATCAGAAATTTTATCACAGCTCTGGCCTCTTTCTTTTCCATTGTTTTGTCAAATCTTTGGAGCAGCAGATCCGGTCAATAGGGTACATTGCGCCGTGCACCGTAGCGGAAAAAACCATTGAAGAAACAAACGCGTACTTCACGCGTTCAGTGCAAATATGATGAACTTTAAATGTGCCAAGTTTCATCTTCCTCCTGTGACTCCTTCATGGTCAGGCCCAAGACTTATGTCAATCCCCTTGTAATTATAGGTTCTACCGCCCTGGAGTATTGTAGAGTTGGTTTTGCTCGTCCGTCCTGTAACACCTGGACATTGGAACTTTGTTCATTGTTTTTTTTTCTTCATCTTAACATTAACATTATCATTGTTGTGATGTGTATACAGTCACTACTACTATTATAGTACTACAACTATTACAATCACAACTGCTACAACTACTACTATTACAATCATTACTACTACTACAACAAATACAATAACTACTACTACGATCACTCCACCTACAATCACTTTTACTACTAATACTACTACTGCGACTACTAATACAACTATTAAATAAATACATTGGTGAAAACCCGATTCCTGTAAACAGTAAATAAATAACACACATAAAGGTATGTTGTTTTTATGTTGTCTAAATTTCTACTTCTCTATTTCTCACGAGTGCCTGAAATATACCTTTTTGTGTATTATTTATTTATTTGCTACTACCACTACTCCTCCTCCTCCTACTACTACTACTACTACTACTACTACTACTACTACTACTACTACTACTACTACTTATACTACTAGACTCTGCCGCTATCACAGTTACTTGCAAGAGTTATGGTCATCTGTTGACAGATGTAATGGTGTACAGTATGACGTCAGAAGTTTACCACGAGCAGGGGTGGTGCTAATATTTCACAACGAGCTGTGATCAGTGCTGCTGAGGACTGTGTTCAGTATATTAGATGCTAGTCCTGAACATCTCATTACGGAGATTATACTAGTAGATGACGCTTCTGATAAAGGTAAGTAGGTACGTTGATATGTATGTGTGTATAGAATGTATGTGTGCATGTATGTTTGTAAGTATGTGCGTGTGTCGTGTGGTGCGTATTGGGGCAACTACGACAGTAGTTTTTGCCAGGAATAGCATATGAGATATTAGGTAGAAGGTCTCTAGAAATTGGCTCGTTAAGAAAGAATAAAGACCTATTCGAGATAGGGACAAAAAGACGGGAATGCGAATGCTTTCCACTGGACAGTGTTTTCTAATTAACTATGGAAAGAGTTCTGTTTCCCCACGACCTTAGCTTCTGCCCTTAGATCCCGTAACAGAAAAAGCCCCCAACCTCATCTGAGTAGAGAAATGTTCCTATATGTGAATATGTAACACCGACAGCACGAATGATACATTAACAAACAAGATATCTTGTGCATGAGAGTGTGTGCGCATGGGAGACTGTGATGATGATGAAGGTGAAGTATGAACTATCAATTACCTCCTATTATCCTATTATCTTCTATGAAAAGCTTCTGATTTTATTAATCAATTATGACAAGAATTAACTGAAACTCTATCTTTCGCACATTTAGCTGTGATGTTAAACTAAAAAAAAGAATAAGAAAATGTATTAATAATCTTTATAAGATCTACTAACCTTCTTTTCCCTTCGCAAAATTCTTTAAGAACACAATTCACCCCAGAAATGAATTATTATCCACTCTGAATAAACACGTATATTTAGGCTAGGCGTTTTAGGGATTTAATCTCTACCTCACAATGTAAACACTGGACTCCTCTCTTTAGCAAGCTACGCGGTATATTATATCTCTAGAAGTCCAATGTGGCTTCCTTGGACCGGTGATGTACAACTCCGCCCATACAACCAATACCTAAGAGACCCTCTGGTCACTCATTCCCAGGATCGCTCTTGTCCCCTGTCAGTCCAAAAAAAGATGGGGTAATTCGCGACCAACTTTCGTTGTCTGGCTTGCCTGACAAACAGGTATTGAGATAATTGGCTGGCCAATGCAAAAGTGCTGTCACATTACTCTATGATTGTCTATCGCTCCGTGTGTTGGCGGCACTCTTTGTTACCTCCGTCCATTGTCGCCAGCATGCTAACATGTCCCCTCTGTAGCGCCGCCTATTGATTTACATGCCGGTTGGTTTAAACAGCATGAGACGATTTCACCTGGCCAAGCTGGGCGTCCAATGTGGTTACCCGTCGCATGTCTGGACAGCGGCCGAGCAACAAAGATAACAACATTCCACAGAAATTGTATAATGCCCAGATGTCTGATTTGGATGACCAGATGTGTTTTCACCAGATCTATCACGATGCAATGTGGACTTCAAACGATGATGTCAGGTATGGGGACTCAATCAAAAGACTTTATTTTACCACCGATGAAAGAACAAATGAGGTTATCTAGATAACGGTCGCGATTAATCAAAACGATGGAATAGCAAATGTGGGATGAAAGAGCACACATGAGGGAGAAAATTACATACGAGAGATGTAGGAAAAGATAGAGCTATAAGGCGTTGGCGCTCGTTTATCACAATAGCCCCCTCCTCAAGTGTGATGTCAATCATACTGAGAAGAGCTTAGCCTTCTTGCTCGGGATTAATTAAATCTTTTCCTCATCTTCGTTGTTCTCTCCGGTTTCCTCCCTTTCCTCTACTTGTCTGTGCTCTCCGTCCTGCCTCATAGGATGACGGCTTAAAAAATCCGCTCCTACGTTATGTTTTCCTTGGATATAGTCCACTATGAACGTGTAAGGTTGTAGAACAAGCGACCACCTCATCAGTCTAGCATTCAAATTCTTTGAATTGGCGAGGAAGGTCAGAAGTTGATGATCACTCGGGATCGTAAATTTCATTCCGTACTGGTATGCTTGAAATTTTTGTATTCCCCAGACGAGGGACAAACATTCCTTTTCGATTGTGGAATAGTTTTGTTCTGCTCGGTTTACCTTCCGACTCGCGTATGCGACCGGAAATAGATTTGGTGGGCTTCTGCCGTCCGGCTGTAGTGATGTAGCCCCGATTCCAATGTTACTGGCATCTGTGCGCAAGGTGAATTTTCGAGTTAAATCCGGGAGCCGTAAAATGGGTTTTGTGGTGAGTTTCTCTTTTAAGAGTGCATATGCGTGTTCACATTCTGCTGACCATCTCACTTTATCCATGTTTCCTTTCTTGGTTAGCGATGTAAGCGGCGCACAGAGGCTATAGAAATCCTTTACACATCTCTGGTAGAATCCACAGAGGGATACAAATGACCGGACATCTCTTTTTGTGGACGGTCTCGGTGCATTTCTCAGCTTCTCAACGTTTTGAATCTCGGGGAACATGTTTCCATGGGTGATAGTATGTCCTAGGAACTCTAGCTGTTCACACCCAACTTGACATTTGGTTGAGCGGGTGGTTAGTCCCGCTTCTCTGAGTCTGTTAAACAGCAAGGATAGTGCTGATAAATGTTCTTCAAACGATTCAGTAGCTACTAGGATATCATCCATAAAATTGCTGATGGCGGGATGATTCAGAGGATCCAATAACTTTCACATCATCCTTGTAAAGACACTAGGAGGGTTGTTTAGCCCAAATGGCATCACATTAAACTCGAAGTGTCCATCTGGAGTACTGAAGGCTGACAGGTTCCTCACCTTAGCTTTTACCGGTATTTGATAGTACCCTTTACTGAGGTCGATCTTTGAAAAATAGCGAGCCCTGCTCAGCTTAGTAAATAGCTGGCTCTGGTCCGGTAACGGTTCTGGCTGGAACTGTGTTAACGCATTCAGCTGTCGGTAGTCGATGCACAGGCGGTGTTCTCTAATGGGTTTGCGTAACAGCACCACGCCCGCACTGTAAGGGGACTCCGACTTCAAAATTATGTCTTCCTTAAGTAAATAATCAATTTCTTGCTTTAATGGCGTCGCCTTGGCATACGGAATCGGATAGGTTCTCATTCGGACGGGCGTAGGATCCGTGACTTCCATGTCAAACTCCATCAGGTTTGTCCGGCCCGGTTTGTCTGTCAGGGAGTCGGCGTGGTTTTCCATCAATCTCCTCACTTTTTCTTGCTGGGCTTCCGTTAGGGTGGAGCTTATTTTCACATCTAAATGTGATTCCTCCTGTATCATCCTCTACGGATGATAAAGGCTCTTCTTCCATTTGCATAGCAATGGCCATAGTCATGAGGTGCGCTGGTTCGGCAGGGGCTCGCTCGAAAAACGTCTTAAGCAGATTTAAGTGATAAATTTTCTGCTTTCCGTTCACGGCGATTTTATAGTTGGTGCGAGAAATCTTTTCCACAACTGTGTAGGGTCCCCTCCAGCAAATCTGCAACTTATTACTGCTACTCGGCAGAAGAAGTAGCACCTTCTCTCCCACTGCTAGTTCTCGGTCCTTCGCATTCCGATTGTAATATTTGGCATGTTTCCGCCTAGCCTCCCGCACTTTCGCTGTGGCTAATTCCCAGCCAGTCTTCAGACGTTGTTTCAAGTCTGTGACGTACTGGAAGGCTGATGTGACAGTGTCGTTTGTCTTGGCATCTGTCCATGTTCTTAGTAAGGCTTCTAATGGACCTTTAATAGATCTTCCGAAGAGTAACGTGGCCGGAGGGTTTACAGTAGACGCATGCCGTACTTCCCTATAAGCAAAAAATGCGGCAGGAAGATACTGATCCCAAGTTTCTGGCTTCTCCTGTGCCAACTTCCGAAGAATAGAGGTGAGCGTCCCGTTAAACCGCTCTACTTGCCCGTTACTTTGGGGGTGATAGGACGAAGTATGAATATGCCTAGTCTTGAATATTCTAAGCACCTCCTCAGTCAACTTGCCTCTAAATTGTGACCCGTTGTCTGTGAGAATTTCATGCGGGAAGCCCAATCTAGTAAAGATATTCAGTAAAGCGTCAGCTACATGCACTGAGTCGCATGCTGGCATGGCTATTGCTTCGCCCCACATGGAACATGTGTCCACTAAGGTAAGAATATGGGAGTTCCTCTTCTTAGTTCTCAGCAGAGGTCCAATTATATTCACGGCCACTCTTTCAAATGGGGTGCCCAAGATTGGCATCTCCCCAAGGGTCACGGGTGCCGTCCAGTATTTTGGTGCAACTTTCTGGCACTGAGGACAAGACTTGACAAAACGTTCAACGTCGCCGGTGATCCCTGGCCAATAATAGTGGCAGGCGATCCTTTGAATTGTGGCGCTCATTCCCATGTGTCCACTAAATGGGATAGAGTGGCCCATCTCAAGCACCTGGTTCCTATAGGTTGCAGGAACTACTAATTGGCTGTGTTCCTGTCCTTCGTTTCCAGCTCGGCGATACATCAATCCATTCTTCATAAAGAAGTCTCCCTTGGTAGGTGGGTTGTGTGTCCTATGTAATTTTTTAAAACAGGACGCCCGTGAGGAATCTTCCATTTGAGAACTCTTCAATTCCTCGGGGAGGATATTAGTAGGAGGTTCCTGCTGTGCGTCTATTTTGACTGTCCTCTAGTCTGTACGGCCGCTATGACTAGTGGTTGAGTAGGTTCTCCAAGGACCACATATCTACATCCCAAGATTAAAGAGTAGATTGGTTCTTCCATTATGGTTGAACGAATCTCTCCTGTCACATAACGAGATTCCACTCTGATAAGTGCAATTGGCAGTGTCTTGGGTGCAACATCTTTCGACGGACCTTGGATGTGACGGAGTACTACTGCTTTCTTTCAAAGATTCTTTGGATTGAGCTGAGATAACTTTTATTAGTTCATCAGTTTTGTTAATTTTCTTTTTTTTTTCGTTTCGTTGATTATTTACTTTCTTGTTTCGGTATTTCTGTTAGATTTTACGATTTTCTTGTATTATTATTGTTCTTTTTCTCTCATCACTGTTGTTGTTTACTTTTTCCATCTGCTTGTATCACCCATTGGTTGTATATTTCTCATCACCGTATAGTTTTTTAGTACCTATGTGTATTTTTGTCTTTGTCACCTGTTTGTCGCTGACGAAGGGTAAAACCCGAAACGTCCCTTGTTTCTTGTGAACCGTTATTCATAAAACTGATTAAATACCGTTTTATTAGTTTTAATACTTATACCTTGGATGTCGACACTCTCTTCTGTTATCTGGTCAGGGGTGACAAGAGATGCCCTGACCACCGCATCGAAAGCAAGTCCTGTGTCATAAAGGCACTCCACAGATTGTCCGTTTACGAGGACTGATTCGATGATGGGAGGATGAGAAACGTTTCCGGTACTATGCTCCTTCCGGGGTGACGATTTTGTCTGCAGACAGGCAGCATGTTGGGGAGGAGGTCTGCGCTTGCACTCATTAGTGTTGTGATTGTTCCAGTGACATTACTTGCACCATTTATCTCCCTGTCTCTGGTTTGGCGCAGCATTTTTCTTGTTTTGCTCTTTGTAGTTATCTTGTTTTGCGTGCTGTTTATGCGAGATGTGTGGTCCTTTGCTTTGTTGGTCTGGTTGGGAGCGAGCTGGTTGCTTTGGCGCCTGATCCGGAAACTTCTTTCTGGCTCCTTGAGACTCCATGAGAGCAATTTGGAATCGCTCTGCCAGTGTAAGAATATTTTCTAACCGGTCAGCGCCGTTTTCAGTGAGAAATCTACGCATTTCCACCGACATAGACTCTTTTAGCTGCTCTATCACAATCAGCTCTTTCAACCCGTCATAGTTCTTGGTAAAGTTTCCCAGTGTACACCACTTCACTAGGTAGTCTTCAATACGGGCTGCGAACTGTGAGAAAGTCTCTCCGGCCTCCTTCCTAGAACCTCGAAATTTTTTTCGGTAAGCCTCTGAATAAAGCTCGTACCTCACCAAGAGAGCTTTCTTTTTTTCAATGCCTGATAGCCATCTTGCTTTCCGGCCGGAAGTTTATTAAAAACTTCGTAGGCGTCTCCTCTTAGGCCCTGGGAAAGTTTCAAGTTCCACTTCCATTCTTCAAGTCCAAACCCTGTTGGAAAGCGTTCGAAGCGGTCTAAAAAGGCGTCCATGGTATCGTTCCTTTCTGTAAAAGGTTCCAGCGGAAAGTTCATGGCATTGGGTGGCGCAGGTTGCGATGTATGCACACCATCTGAGCGGGGTGAGTACCCTTCATCACAGTTGGAAGCCGCTGCACTTTTTGCCAGCTCTGTCTGATTGGTCTGTCCCTAGATTCCCAGTTGCTTCATGTTAAGTGCATGCTCTGCCGCGGCTTTCTCTTTCCGCTCCGCTGCGTCTGCTGCGGCTTTCCGCTCTGCTGCGTCTGCTGCGGCTTTCCGCTCGGCTGCTTCTGCTGCGGCCTTCTCCTTCTCCATTGCAAGTTTCTGCACTTCCATCTCTCTTGCATGGAGTTTATCAGTCTCCTCACTTACAAATTTCATCAGATCTTTTCCACTTAACCCGTATTCACGCTCTGCCTCCATTAAACTAGTTCTAATTTTTGGGGAATCTGCCATGATATGCAGTACGGGTTCGCGAAGGGAAAAATTGGTAGTGACCTCCAAACAAAATTATTTGCACAAGTAATTATCTCTTTGAAACCAGCTAGGTTTAAATTAGTAATCAAGTTCAAATAGTTCTTAAAAGAATCACTAACTCAGTGTATTATGAACAATTATATAACAGATTATCTCGCAGTTTCTATGAAAAATTTACTAAATATTTATGATAACAATTTCCCAGCAGTTATAGAAAAAGAAAAAAAAATTCAGTTCCCTTCAGTATCCTCTGTTCTCAAAAAGTGTTTACTCTGTCCGTTTGATACTTAATTTTAAAAGTATCACTCATGCTTTAGAGATATAAATTATCCTCCCTATGAAATAGACAAATTATAGTAAGAGTCAGTCTAGTCCCTCAAAATGCCAACAAATTTTGCAATTATCGCAACTGTATAGCAGGGATGAAAATGTGATTTATCACACTTCTAAGACCGGGTTCACTAATCCCAAGACGAGTCCACAATTGTCGTGTGGTGCGTATTGGGGCAACTACGATAGTAGTTTTTGCCAGGAATAGGCTATGAGATATTAAGTAGAAGGTCTCTAGAAATTTGCTCGTTAAGAAAGAATAAAGACCTATTCGAGATAGGGACAAGAAGACGGGAATGCGAATGCTTTCCACTGGACAGTGTTTTCTAATTAATTATGGAAAGAGTTCTGTTTCCCCACGACCTTAGCTTCTGCCCTTAGATCCCGTAACAGAAAAAGCCCCAAACCTCATCTGAGTAGAGAAATGTTCCCATATGTGCATATGTAACACCGACAGCACGAGTGATACATTAACAAACAAGATAATGATCAAACGATTGTTGAGTTTATTAATTAAATATCCACACATATAAGGTTAGTAATTGTTAGAACGTGATGGTGGTAAAAGACGATTCACACAAAACACACAGATGAGATATTAAAATTGCAGTTAATTAAGTAGTAGTTAATTAAGAATGAACTGGCGTAAAGCGAAATGATGATGATGTGATATGATACGTGTTACCAAAATGGTAAGTAATCTACACAGCCCATGTGTCTCTAAATGCTTCTCATGAATACGATGATTCACATGTATGCATAAAATGTCCCAAATTGTCATACGTTATGTCGAGTGGGGTATCTCTAAGCCGAGAACGTTCTGATGAAAACTGTTGTCGTACTGAGAACGTTGACTATATATATATATATATATATATATATATATATATATATATATATATATATATATATATATATATATATATATATATATATATATATATATATATATATATATATATATATATATATATATATATATATCATCATCTCATCCCGTAACCCGTCATGGGTCGTAGGGGTGCCATGGTGGAAGCATCAGCAGACAGGGTCCTCCACTGCTCTCTATCCTCAGCAATGCGTACAATTGTGGAAAAACCGTGTCCTGCCCATTCTTTGATGTTATCAGCCCAGGATTTTCTCTGCCTTCCTCTTCTCCGTTTACCTTCGACTGTTCCCTGAAGGATCGTTTTCGAAAGAGAGTCATGACGAGTTACATGCCCAAACCAGGCAAGCTTTCGACGTTTCACTATTGACAAAAGTGGTTCTTGGTGGCCTGCATAGGTGTTTATCTTCTCTCTAACATAGACATTTGTTTTGTGCTCTTTATAGCAAATGCGCAGAATTCTTCTATAACATTTATGCTCGAAAGCCTGAATCCTTCGCTCTGTATCTGCAGTGAGTGTCCAGCCCTCACACCCATACAAGAGAATAGATAATACAAGTGATTTGTATAATTTGATCTTCACAGGAAAACTGATGTTACTTTTCCAGATCATATTCAACCTTGTCATGGCAGCTGAGGCCATCTCAAGTCTTGTCTTGATTTCTTTACTTGATCTTCCATCACTACATATAGTGGACCCGAGATATTTAAAGGTGCTAACTTCTTCTAACGATTGCCCATTTAACGTAATGTTGGTCGGAACATGTTTCTTATGGCTATTCACCAATATCTTGCTTTTTTCTATATTAATTTCCATCCCATATGTTCTTGTTACTTTCTCCAGTCTAGAGGTAAGGTCTTGAAGTTCTGACTCTGATCCAGCTATCAGATCAATATCATCAGCAAAACGTAGGTTGCACAGAGGTCGGCCTCCAATCGATATGGTTGATTTATAATCGTAGAGAGCCTCCTGCATAATATGTTCTAGATATATATTAAAGAGCACTGGTGACAGAATACATCCTTGGCGAACTCCTACAGTTGTTTTGAAAAATTCTCCAATGTCGTTGCTTGCAAAAACAGCACTGCTTGCGTCCTTGTATAGTGCTTCAATGATATCTATGATGTTAGTATC
Organism: Oreohelix idahoensis; assembly: GCA_024509875.1. Classification (NCBI taxonomy): domain Eukaryota; kingdom Metazoa; phylum Mollusca; class Gastropoda; order Stylommatophora; family Oreohelicidae; genus Oreohelix; species Oreohelix idahoensis. The sequence goes on along the minus strand of JAMPIV010004155.1, from coordinate 986,883 downwards.
AAAATTGAATTTTCTCATTACTTGCCATAAGCCTTCATGCCAGACTCGATCGAAGGCTTTTGTGAAATCGATGAAGTTATGGTATAAATCGTGTTGATGTTGGAGATGTTTTTCGATAAGTAATCTAATATTGAAGATTTGTTCTGAGGTACTTCTTTTTGGTCTAAAGCCAGCCTGTTCCTCTGACAAGATTTCTTCTGATTTCTGTTTTATTCTGTTCAAAAGTATCCTTAACATCACCTTACTTGGATGACTAATAAGGCTAATGGATCTGTAGTTCTTGCACATTTTTAGATTTCCTTTCTTTGGAAGCGGTATTACTAATGACTGCGTCCATTCTTTTGGCCATTTTTTTGTACTCCATATCTTCTGGCAAATTGTTGTCATGATTTTTACTATATCTGGTCCTCCATATTTCAAGAGCTCTGCTGGGATATTATCCACACCAGGTGACTTCCCTCCTTTCATCGAACATATAGCCTCTTCCACTTCTTCCCGTAATATTGCTGCATTTCCGAGTTCCCTGTTTTCGCACTTAATGTTGTTTAATATGCCTAAGTCAGTGTCAAGTTTACAGTTATATAATTCTTTACAATATTCTGTCCACCTTCTCATTACAGCTGTTTTTTCATTGAGCAGAGCCCCATTGCTATCTTCTATGACAGTTACCCTGGGCTGTTGGGGTTTTGATAGTTTTCTTAATGTGTCAAAAGCTGCCTTGCTGTTACCTTTTATTAGCCCCGTATTAATGGACTCACATTGATCAGCTACCCATTTTTCTTTGGCCTGTTTCATTTTCTTCCTAATATTTTTATTCACCATACTGTATTGCCATGCTGCTTCAGGAACCTCTTTCTTAACCTTTTTCATTTCCCGCCGTGTATCACATAACTTCAGAATGTCATCTGTAACCCATGGTTTGTTTATTTTCTTTCTTTTACCAAGTATTTCTGTTGCTGATTCAATGAGCACGTCTTTCATGTTCTCTGTGATTGAGTTGATATCATCTTCCAAAAAGTTGAGAGCTGCGAATTTTCCTCCAACAGTTGCCTCAAAGATTCCCGCGATTTCTGGATCTTTCAGTTTGTCTAAATTGAATCTTAACTGAGAACATCTGTTTTGATTATAGTTCTTTTTAAGTTTAAGCTTGAGCGTCATCAATACCATGTCGTGATCACTACCAATGTCGGCGCCAGGAAAAGTCCTAGTCTTGGCTTTATTAATACTGGACTTGAATCTTTTGGATACAAGAATAAAATCAATTTGGCCATGTATCTCGGTTTTTGGGGCATGCCACGTTGTTCTTCTTGATAACTTATGAGGAAATAGTGTATTTGCAATGGTTAGTTTATAGTTGCTGGCAAATTCTAGTAGCCTTAGTCCTCGATCGTTGGTTTCACCTGTCCCAAATCTCCCCACTGTACCAGCCCAGTGACCGTATGCATCTGGCCCTATTTTAGCATTCCAATCACCTAACACGATGAGAAGATCTTTCTTTGGAATTTTCTTAATTGCTTCATCCAGATTGTCATAAAATTTATCAATTGCCTCATCCTCATAGTCAGTAGTGGGGGCATATACCTGTATGATGGAGATGTTCTTTGGATGTGCTGCAATACGAATGGTGATAAGCCTGCTATTTATTGGGGTGCAGCTGATGACAGAGTTCAATCTATCTTTATGTACGATAAAACCTACTCCATGCTGATGTTTAGACTCATCTCCACTAAACCAAATTTTGTGACCATCATCCGTTATTGATTCACCTAATCCTGTCCATCTGACTTCTGCTAGGCCCAGGATGTCCCACGAGTATCTAACAAGTTCATGTGTTAGTTCTTTGACTTTTCCACACGCATATAGCGTGCGTACATTCCAAGTTCCAACAACAAAACTTTCTCTTGGAAGTTTCAAAACTGGTGTTTGTACCCCATTCGCTGACTTATCACTCTCAAGGGGCAATGAGAGCGCGGTCGTTGTTAATCCGGGCATCGGCCGATCCGGCAAATTATTACTGAGTTGACTTTCCATCATAGCATTTCAGTGGGCAAGAGGTTTGCTTGGCGGTGCCCATCTCCTCTCCAAGTATCCTTGCAGGTACATACAAAAATGTACCTGGAGCAGTAACAATAGCCCTCAATAAATCTGTAATGTTTTGAAACACTGTCCGATCGACACATCATAAAACCGCCATCTTGGCTATTTGTATCAACACAAACAGCGAACTCACATGATAGGCAAACTTGATGTTTTCATCTTTACAATACTTAGCAACATAATCCAGAAAAAGCCAAACACACTACAAACTCATACAGCCTTACTAAGGGCTGTTACCACAGATGCAGACTCCAAAACGACGACATGAAATGCACAACACAAAAGTGCGGCCTACCACGCCGCCATCTTGACCTACATCTATATATATATATATATATATATATATATATATATATATATATATATATATATATATATATATATATATATATATATATATATATATATATATTCCTTCACTGTTTGAGTATATCTCTGTAGTGTTGATCAACAGTTAATAGCTGTCATATGAAACAAAAAGTCTGTTGCCTAATCTCCCGAGGGTACTGGCCAGTCTGGATATCTTCACGAAATGTTAGGGATATGTAGACTCATTATCTTGCGTATGTAGTCGTGATTCATAAAATATACTTTAGAGTCTGCTTCATAGAATGCGCTTTAGAGTGTGTTGCACTTGGTATAAATATGAGATTCCACTTTTGAGCTCTTTAGCTTGACTTCAGATAATAAGCTTTCGAGTGATTTGAACTTGTGATAACTATGTATTGAACTTGTGAGCCAGCAGTATATGGTGACGAAAAATTTTGCGTCCACCTTCTGAATTGTGGGTGAGACAATATTCCTTTTTAATTGAGGAATGAAAGATGTCCTATGGCGAATTCTGCTAGCCAAATGTCCGTTTTTAATAACTTATTTCTGGTTAGACGTCAGACACGTTGCGTGTAGACTCAGACTTCTGATGAACTGAAGACACACAAAAGTCTTCGTAAGTTTTCACACTTAACATCACTGGTTGACTTTCATTTATACTACTGATCATTATTGATCTCTCTCTGCGTTCGATTCTAATGATGTTAAGTATCTTGTGCATGAGAGTGTGTCCGCATGGGAGACTGTGATGATGATGAAGGTGAAGTATGAACTATTAATTACCACCTATCATCCTATCATCTTCTAGGAACATCTTATGATTTTATTAATCAATTATGAAAAGAATTAATTGAAACTATATCTTTCGCACATTTAGCTGTGAGGTTAAACTAAACAAAGAATAAGAAAATGTATTAATAATCTATATAAGATCTACTCTGACATCACCGGTGTCAATACCTTGTCGAGGTATGGCGGCTTGCGTACCCTGATTACCCCCAGAGCTATGCCAGCGGGAGTTTTACTCCTGGAAGGTTCTACCAAGCTGGACAGGTTTGCGCGGGCAGAGGTCAGACTAAAGCAGACACCCTGGTCCTCCGGGTTGGGGGTTTTAGCATAGGGTTGACACCCCTGTCTATGTAAAAAAAATATTAAAGTTACGGAAACAACAACAAATGAACAAACTTTGCTGCGGGACGGAGATCCGGAGTCTGAGGCTCGTATGACTGTCAGTGGTGAAAGCCGAAAGGAAGCCACTGACATGAAAACGGATGTCCTGACCACAAAATATGATACAAGAATAGGATTTTGGAATGTCAGAACAATGAACGAGACGGGTAAACTAAAACAGGTCACGGCAGAAAGAGAAACTATAGGTTACACATTCTAGGGATAAGCGAGAGCAGATGGACAGGGGCAGGAAAAGTTAAAACAGCAACAGGAGAAACAGTACTTTACTATGGAAGAGAGGATGGACAGCACAATAAAGGCGTAGCCATTTTTCTACAGAAAGGAATAGAAAGGACATTACTGGAATGGAAACCCATCAACAACAGACTGATAAGATTAAGATTGAGAGGGAGATTCACCAATACTACAATAATACAATGCTACGCACCAACGAATGAAAGCGATGAAGAGGTCAAGGATGAATTCTATCAACAACTGCAGAAAGAAATGGAAGACACACCAAGATATGATCTTATTATAGTAATGGGAGACCTCAATGCGAAAGTTGGTACACACAATATATATAATAAAAGAGTAACGGGGAAATGCGGCAGCGGAACAGCAAACGAAAATGGGGACAAATTAATAAGTTTCTGTAGTATTAACAACCTGGTCATTGCAGGAACACTTTTCCCACATAAAGAAATTCCCAAATTAACATGGGAATCACCAAATGGTCGGGACAGAAACCAGACAGACCGCATCATGATTAACGGTAGATGGAGACATGCATTACAAAATGTGAAGGTAAGAAGAGGTGCAGATGTGGGAAGTGATCACCATTTAGTAGTAGCAAAACTGAAAGTGAAACTAAGAAGGGCTGGACTAACTGTAACTACACAGAATGGGTTTGACATCAGCAAATTGAAGGACCCCCTTACCAGAAAAGCTTTTGCGGCTGACATAAAGAAACGATATCAATTTGCCAAAAGTCAGGAAAAGACATTGACTGATGATATAGACCAGAAATTCAACACAATTTCAACAATATATAAGGAAAGCAGCAAATCATGCTTGGGATTCCGGGAAAGGAAGAAGCAAGACGGGATAACACCAGAAACATTAAACACCATAACGATGAGAAAGGAAATGAAAAGAAAGAAAACAGAAGCTAAGTCCCCCAGGTTAAAGCAACTATATAGCGAACAGTACAGTCAGCTGGACAAGGAAGTTAAACGCCAAACCCGAGGCAACAAAAGGAATTTCCTAGACAATCTTGCAAGACAGGCAGAAGAGGCAGCACTGAGAAATGAACAAAGCACAGTATACAAAATAACTAAATTCATCAGCGGAAAACGAGGTGCAAACAATATTACATTAGTAAGAGATAAGCAAGGAAATCTCATCATGACAGTAGAGGGACAGGAAACAAGATGGGCAGAACATTTCAAAGAAACTCTGAACAAGGAACCACCAGAGACACAATTGAATGTTCCTGAGGCTGAAAACGATCTAGATGTTAATACAGACATTCCACGAAAAGAGGAAATCATCACAGCACTCAAAGGGTTAAAGAATGGAAAAGCTCCTGGCCATGATAACTTAAATGCAGAGCTATTTAAGACAGACCCTGAGCTAGCAGCAGAACTATTAGAACCACTATTTGCACAAGTCAGGAAAACAGGGATAACACCAACAGAGTGGAACAAAGGAATAATTGTCAAATTGCCCAAGAAGGGAGATCTTGCAGACTGCAATAATTGGAGAGGAATCACTCTTCTCTCAGTTCCCAGCAAAATACTAGGCAGGATAATTATACAGAGAATTTCAAAAGCAGTAGATCACAAACTGAGGGAAGAACAAGAAGGATTTAGAAAGAACAGAAGATGTGTAGATCATATATTTACTCTCAGGAACATTATAGAGCAGTGCTCAGAATGGCTAAGACAGGTGTACATTAATTTCGTTGATTTTGAAAAGGCTTTTGACAGTATACATAGGGACAGTTTAGGGAAAATACTGAGGGCTTATGGAATTCCAAGCTGCATAGTGTCAATTAAGGAATCAGCAACTGGTACACACAGAGCTAGGTTGTAACACCAGACGGCCATTTCCTCAGAAGAGATCCCAATGCCATCACAAGAACAGCTATGCTTTGGACCCCTGAAGGAAAACGAAAGAGAGGCCGACCAAAAACAATTTGGCGGAGGACTGAAGAGGCTGAGATGCAAAGAATGAACTAGAGTTGGGGCACTGAACGAAGGATGGCCGCCGATTGAGCAAAATGGAATAAATTTGTTGTTGCCCTACAAGACGCCACTAGGCGTGATGGCCACTGACTGCTTTGACGGTTAGCGGCTAAGGATCAAAGAAGAAGAAGAGATAAGATCTACTAACCTTCTTTTCCTTTCGAAAAATTCTTTAAGAACACAATTCACCCCAGAAATGAATTATTATCCACTCTGAATAAACACGTGTATTTAGGCTTGGCGTTTTAAGGATTTAATCTCTACCTCACAATGTAAAAAACTGGACTCCTCTCTTTAGCGAGTTACGCAGTATATTATATCTCTAGATGTCCAATGTGGGTTCCTTGGACCGGTGATGTACAACTCCGCCCATACAACCAATACCTAAGAGACCCTCTGGTCACTCATTCCCAGGATCACTCTTGTCCCCTGTCAGTCCAAAAGTGGGTGGGGTAATTCGCGAACAACTTTCGTTGCCTGGCTTGCCTGACAAACAGGTATTGAGATAATTGGCTGGCCAATGCAAAAGTGCTGTCACATTACTCTCTGATTGTCTATCGCTCCGTGTGTTGGCGGCACTCTTTGTTACCTCCGTCCATTGTCGCCAGCATGCTAACATGTCCCCTCTGTAGCGCCGCCTATTGATTTACATGCGGGTTGGTTTAAACAACATGAGACGTTTTCACCTGGCCAAGCTGGGCGTCCAATGTGGTGACCCGTCGCTTGTCTGGACAGCGGCCGACCAACAAAGATAACAACAGTCCACAGAAATTGTATAATCCCAGATGTCTGATTTGGATGACCAGATGTGTTTTCACCAGATCTATCACGATGCAATGTGGACTTCAAACGATGATGTCAGGTATGGGGACTCAATCAAAAGACTTTATTTTACCACCGATGAAAGAACAAATGCGGTTCTTTAGATACCGGTCACGAGTAATCAATACGATGAAATAGCAAATGTGGGATAGCAAATGTGGGATGAAAGAGCACAAATGTGGGAGAAAATAACATACGAGAGATGTAGGAAAAGATAGAGCTATAAGGCCTTGCCGCTCGTTTATCACAGTGTGTATAGAATGTATGTGTGCGTGTATGTTTGTAAGCATGTATGCGTGTATAGTTTGTATGTGAGCATGTATATTTGTAAGTATGTATGTATGTATAGAATTATGTGTTTATGTATGTATGTATGTATGTATGTATGTATGTATGTATGTATGTATGTATGTATGTATGTATGTATGTATGTATGTATGTATGTATGTATGTATGTATGTATGTATGTATGTATGTAGGTATGTAGGTATGTATGTATGTATGAAATTAACAAATTAGGCTATCGTACACATGTTATCGTACTGATAATTGGTAGTTTAGGACATGTGCATGCAAAGTGTGTGAGTGGATTAATGTCGCTAGGGTTACGGACATTTGAAGCAAAAGTTTTATGTAAATATGTCAGCATCAGTGCAATTATAGATTCTTACAGAATATTTAAACTTCGATGTAAGAAACACCCATTTTAAATTGCTGGAGATGTTTTCGCACTTTTGTTAAGTCTAATCTCAATTGTGCTCTGTTTAATATACCAAATTACTATTGTATTTGATTCTATATTTAGTATTTCACTCCACTACCTGTCAATGTATTTTATGGCAAACAATGATTCTGAAAAAAAAACCCATGTAAAAAGTATGTATGTATGTATGTATGTATGTATGTATGTATGTATGTATGTATGTATGTATGTATGTATGTATGTATGTATGTATGTATGTATGTATGTATGTATGTATGTATGTATGTATGTATGTATGTATGTATGTATGTATGTATGTATGTATGTATGTATGTATGTATGTATGTATGTATGTATGTATGTATGTATGTATGTATGTATGTATGTATGTATGTATGTATGTATGTATGTATGTATGTATGTATGTATGTATGTATGTATGTATGTATGTATGTATGTATGTATGTATGTATGTATGTATGTATGTATGTATGTATGTATGTATGTATGTATGTATGTATGTATGTATGTATGTATGTATGTATGTATGTATGTATGTATGTATGTATGTATGTATGTATGTATGTATGTATGTATGTATGTATGTATGTATGTATGTATGTATGTATGTATGTATGTATGTATGTATGTATGTATGTATGTATGTATGTATGTATGTATGTATGTATGTATGTATGTATGTATGTATGTATGTATGTATGTATGTATGTATGTGTATGTATGTATGTATGTATGTATGTATGTATGTATGTATGTATGTATGTATGTATGTATGTATGTATGTATGTATGTATGTATGTATGTATGTATGTATGTATGTATGTATGTATGTATGTATGTATGTATGTATGTATGTATGTATGTATGTATGTATGTATGTATGTATGTATGTATGTATGTATGTATGTATGTATGTATGTATGTATGTATGTATGTATGTATGTATGTATGTATGTATGTATGTATGTATGTATGTATGTATGTATGTATGTATGTATGTATGTATGTATGTATGTATGTATGTATGTATGTATGTATGTATGTATGTATGTATGTATGTATGTATGTATGTATGTATGTATGTATGTATGTATGTATGTATGTATGTATGTATGTATGTATGTATGTATGTATGTATGTATGTATGTATGTATGTATGTATGTATGTATGTATGTATGTATGTATTATCTGTGTATGTATTATGTATGTATGTATGTACATGCGTACGTATGTATGTACGTATTACGTATGTATGTATGTTCGTACGTGTGTATGTAAGTACGTACGTATATTCTAAAAATTCTCCTATTTTTGATATGTTGGATTTTATTATATCACATTAGTACATGTCAAATATCTTCTCCCACACCCCATTTTTTAAATACTGGAAAGAAAAAAATTGGATCTAACTTTATTTAAAATATAGCTCATTTTGGCTTAATATAATTTTAAAAAATTAAAACAATATCTGTTAAATCTAAAATAAACACATCAATAACTTCAATTCCTACTTATGTTAAAGTTTTATTAAAATAATGTTAAACTTGAGAGCAAATCCACAGAAATTCAAGGGATTAAAAAACTGAAGATTATAATATTAATATAAGAGAGTTGTTACCTATTGCTGATAAAAGTACCGTAGCCTATGAGAATGAAGGTTACAAAATCTATTTTGTTTTGACAAGCAATTACGAAAGAAACGATCTTCATTTTTAAACCCACCTCTTCCCCTACCGTCACATTTCGTCACAAAATGTTAACTCCTCCCCTCTCACTGCGTGACGTCATTTGTGGAAGACCCTTTTTAAAAAAAATGGTTAATGGGTGGTGTCTTGATTCGTTCATTTAGAAATGTTAGTCTTTCCTCAGATTCTAACTGTGGCGTTATAACTCATGTTTACAAATCATAATCTTTGCAGACTACCTGGGAAAGCCTTTAGAGGATTACCTGACGATATTTAACGGCAAAGTAAAACTAGTCCGACTTCCCCAGAGAAAAGGTCTAATTCAAGCCAGATTGGTTGGTTTTGATCATGTGACCGCTGATGTAGCTGTATTCTTGGATGCGCATTGTGAAGTTCATAAAGGTTGGCTCTTGCGTGTTTAAATAACGTTAGTGTGCATGTGTAGATGTAGATACTTATGTGTATTGATATTTATTTATGTCTAAATCTACCTACCAACCCACTCACCCATCAACATATCTACCTACCTAAACCTACCTGCTCTCTATCTATCTATCTATCTATCTATCTATCTATCTATCTATCTATCTATCTATCTATCTATCTATCTATCTATCTATCTATCTATCTATCTATCTATCTATCTATCTATCTATCTATCTATCTATCTAATCTATCTATCAATCTATCTATCTATCTATCTATCTATCTATCTATCTATCTATCTATCTATCTATCTATCTATCTATCTATCTATCTATCTATCTATCTATCTATCTATCTGTGATGGGGCCGTAAAGACTCTCCAGAGGCCCCCTTCATGTTCATGGCATATTTATCGCCCATGTATTTTTGCAGCCCACGTGACTGTCAGCCCCCGTGACGGCGCGAGCAAGCATCGCTGGGATGTGAAAAGTCTGACGAAGTAGAAGATATACATTACTAGGCCATAATAAAGCCTAAAAATTAGTTGTGGTGTATATTTGTGTTTTTGCTCTAGTAATAGTTGTGTGTTAAATTTGTGTTTTCGCTATATCTAGAGCGATAATCGCGGGTGTTATTTAAGTGGCACAATCAATACGCGCGTGGACTAAGTTGAGTGATTAGGCTTAGCGGCTTATATAAAGAAGTGCCTAGCCTGCAAAAGATTCTATTCTTTCAAGAGCCGCCCAGACGAGAGAGAAACGAAGTTAGACACCAGAGTCAATCTGTAGATGCCTTGAGCACGTGAGTTAATTTAGATTAGCATTAGTGTTCTATAATTGTGAAATTATATTGAGCGTGTCTGTTTTAATGTTTAATGAAATAAATAGATTGATGTGTTTCCAGAGGAGATTTCTTCCAGGACCTTATAATTTAGTCTTGAAATGATGGATGAGTGAAAATAATGTGTGGATAGATTTCACTAGTGCTAAGTCCAGATTGCGGCTGTAAAAGCTTAATATCAATTATTTCATTCACCAGACCGGGCAAATATAGTAGGAAACTATTTTGTACATGAAACTGGACAGAGATGTTATCAGAAACTGGAATTTAGATCGTATTAAACTATTGATAAGATGGCAGCCACGTGTCGATTATTGCATAAAGAAGGCGCCAGCAAGTCTGAATAACACGCTTAGTTACCACGCATTGTAAGCCTATAATGTTACGCTATTTTAGACTGTGTGAATTGACACGTGGGTGAAAGCAGGTTAAGATAATTTTATTCAGTAATAGAAGAGAGAGTTTTCGTAGTAGATTTCCTTTAGGTGATGTATTTAAATCTAGTTTTGTTAAGTCAAGAGTAATTTTATTTTATTCTTTGATATTTTGATTCTTTGATAGAGTAATTAAGTGTATGTCACGATTATTGATTATTCTATTGTATATCTTTGGTGGGTTACTTTGAGGTGAGAATAGTCATTTAGATTTCTGGTGAGCGCGAGGCCACTCCTTGGTGCGTAAGGCACTTGGAGACAGAGGTGTTTCTCTGTTTGCTCATAGCGGAGCATGGAAACACCAATGCGGCTGGTGTCCATTACAGGGCCACAAGAAGCATTCATATGCTCGTGCAGTAGTGGTTTCGGTAGCAATCTTTGCTACATGGCGAGATTGCCAGCCTCGTGCACAACACCATAATAGTCTCATTGGACGACATGCATGAGTGTGTGCTCTTGCAGTAGTGGTTTCGGTAGCAATCTATGTTACACGGTGAGATTGCCAGCCTCATGCACAACACCATACTAGTATCGCTAGATGACATGCATGTGTGTGTGCATGATAGTTGAATGTTTCACGCAGTGTGGAAGAACAGTTTGACAGGTGAGGGCGTGGTGTTTCTCATTCATTGCTATTATGATTTTAACTAGCCCGTGCTTTGTTTGCGTTTCAGGATTAGCAACTTAGCACTGGCTGGGTGTTTGGTTTTGTTCGCTTAATTTTATTTGTTTAATGTTTGCTTCGTGTGCTTAATGTCACTGACAGGGTTGTAGAAATAAATACAGCCCCTGCCTTAAGAATCAGAGTTTTATTGTTGAATCGGGTCGGTTGCGAGTGTGCAAGAGAGTGATCAAATATCACAACATCATCATCATCATCTCGCCCACCCTATCACATATCTATCTATCTATCTATCTATCTATCTATCTATCTATCTATCTATCTATCTATCTATCTATCTATCTATCTATCTATCTATCTATCTATCTATCTATCTATCTATCTATCTATCTATCTATCTATGATAGGGTGGGCGAGAAATGATGATGTGGTTGTGATATGTGATCACTTTCTTGCACACTCGCACCCGAACCGAACAACAATAAAACTCTGATTCTAAGGCAGGGGCTGTATTTATTTATACAGCCCTCTCAGTGACAACAAGCAAATAAACGAACGCTAAACAAACACCAAACAAACAAACACCCAGCCAGTGCTCAATTGCTAATCTGAAACGCAAATAACGCACTGACTATTGTGGCAGAGATATAATGATTAATAAATTTCAGATATTTATTCTTTATTCTGCACTTTTCTTGTACCTTTCTTCCGCTCTTTTACCCTTCTTTTTTCGCATACGCTCGATTGTTAAGATATACTCTCCCATTCATACCTTTGTCTTTTCCTTTCTAATTTAGCAACACATTTTATTGCTGTTAAGCTAAGTTCTTTGATGAGACCGAATCGTGTTAATTCGTTCTCGACAGGGATAAGAAGTAAGACTAGCGTCTATTATTTTTCTCTGATCTGTCCGCCTATAGTTAATTATTCGCGGTGAAAGATTTGAGATGAAAGACATTGATCGCTGAAAACGGCCATATGAAGCAGAACGTGTAAAACGCACACTGTGAGTTTTATTGCCGAGGTCTGATCAGATCGAGAGAATGTACTGTAGGTGTTAAGTCTGGTTTCGGTCCTGGGTGAGAAATCTCTCTGATTTGTAGAATGAGTAAAAAAATTTGTAAATACGGGCGTAGGTGCGAACATCTGGCAGGTAATCGGAGTTCGATGATTGTGAATATTTTCCTTTCATCAGAGATATATTTATACCAGAGCAGTTTATACTTCATTCATTCAGACTCCGCAATTTCTCTAGACACATTCTAGCTTCATTCCTAGATTGCTTTATTAAGTAAAATCTCAGTTTGCGTTGGAGAAAAGTCTTAAGTAGTCATGTGTTGAGGTAACAGATTTCACTAGTTTATCGTCTATATATTGACTAGTTTCTTTTGTGCAGAGTGATTTTCTAGAATAGAAAGTAGTTATATTTCTCTAGTTTATTGTGTTACAGTGGATAGCAAAATAAATTATAATTCCTAGCTAAAACTCATTCAGCTATTAATAAATTTAATTTAATTGCCAGTAACCAGTCAGAGAAACCATCTAAGTAAATGCACTGATTCATCATTGAGTATTGACGAGATACTTATGTATTTCTAATTCATGATGATTGATTCTTTTAATGACTAGAATTTATTTCACGGGAGTTTTAAACGATAAGACAAACTCTAAGCTTGCAGTTTATAAATTAGCGTTAAATAACCGAAGTGAATATATTGTATTTTACGCGAGGGTAGGATAGGATGTGTGTATAATATTATGCTTAAGTATTGTGTATGTTTCTTTTTCTTTATACAATATTTTGGGTCAAGCCCAACATCTACCAGCGGTTTCAGTATATAAGAAGAACCTAGATGAAACATTTTTGTAATCTAAATAAGTGAGTTTCCAAGTTACAACCTGTCTGGCATTGTGTTTGCATCCAGAAAAAGACAGAGTACTCATCTCACGAACTTTAATACTAAATGCAATAACTGGGCCTATCGAGCCAGATTATAATTCTTCCCAACATTCTCATTGTATATTCAGCCCCTGTGGCGAGAGAAATTACCAACAGTAACATTTCCGACGTTTTTGACTAATTGTGGTGTGACCAAGAATTTTACATTTGAGAGAAGTTACCAACCTGTCATTTTCCTAAGTAGTGGAAACCTCGTGATTCTGACACTGTGAGCCCGTTTAAACGTTCTTACCCAAACTGATTCAAGTGACCTTAACAGTAATCTTAAAATATAGTTGTGAAGTGAATGCTCCCCGGAACATTGGAAGAAACCTATATCTGCAGAGCTGGGATTCTCTTTATCAAAAGAATACAGATTCACTGTAGAGAAGTGTCCTGAAGTTTGCACCAGACGGCGAGAAACACCACGTGTGTAGGTAAGAAAGTATGTCAGGGGTCCCTGCTGAATGAACAGAGAGAAAGCAGAACGAGTGATTCTTTCATTTTTTTTATATTCGTGCGCCCACTTTGAAATTTCTTTATGCAATTTTTGTTGCAAATGCTGATTTCCTCTTAGGATAGATTAATATATTAACTCTGTTCTTAACTATAGAGGGAAATCCTAGACCATAGCGTATAAATATGTGACTCTTTGGGGCTATAACTTTTCTTCTAACGGGATCGTGGGCTAAACAGAGGGGGAAAGGATTACACCTATGGGTCTATTATTCTTTTAGTAATTCATTAACCTATGTGTATTTATATGTGCTTGATATGCAAACTTATTTGTTGTGGAAAATTTTCTTTATGTTAATAAAATTTACATAAGCTTTAATCAAGTGTGTCAGTCAGCTCGTTCCAAAATATCTTTATTCCATTGTTATAGTTTTTTCACGTCTGTGCGTCTAACTGTCGTCACTTATGTGTGTGTGTATGTGAGTGGTATATATAGATTACTATATATGTTCTAATAGACTGTCTGACTAAACTAGTTCTGTTGTAGAAGATAGGCTGACCGAGAGAAGCTTCTCGCGTTTCAGGGACAGACTCTAATTAGTTTCCACCATCTCACTCGTGAAAATCTATTTTCTTTACATTACCTCTCACTGAGCTATCACCTGTTCTATTTCTATTCAGAAGGGACCAATCTATGTCTTAATTCCCCTATCGAAAATCTACGACAATTAGTTAAAATCAAAAAAGTTAAATAATGAGAAAAACCATGCTCTAACCTGGCAAACTGCCCTACTTCCACACCACCTGAAACATCCAACTATCTTGCACACACTAAGTTCCATTAGCGAGACTAGTATAGTGTTGTGCATGAGGCTGGCAATCTCACAATGTAACACCGATTGCTACCGAAACCACTACTGCAAGAGCAACTGAATGCTTTGTGCGGTCTCCATGCGGAGGCCAGCCACATTGGTGGCCCTATGCACCACACGGAGGCCAGCCACATTGGTGGCCCTATGTTCCATAAGGAGCGAGAAGAGACATAATTTGTTCCCAAGTGGACCCACGTGCTCTCATAAATTATCCGACACATAACAATAATTAAATAATAATGAAATGGGCATAAAATAATTTTAAACGATATGTACAAGCATCACTCTCCTTAATGGGAATAAGCTACCACATCGCAACCGATCCACATCAATATACGTTCCTACATGTGAAGCAAATCGTATGTGACGACTGGTGCGCCTGGCAACAAGCGTGTCGTATATGACCACTGCAATAGCATATAAATGCTTCTCGTAGGCTTGTGGTGGACACCAGCCGCATTGGTGTTTCCATGCTCCGCAAGGAGCAAACAGAGAAACGCCTCTGTCTCAAAGTGCCTTACGCACATATTAGTGGCATTGCGCTCACCAGAAATCTAAATAACTATTCTCACCTCAAAGTGATTCAGGATCAAACCCGGGCGACGGCATTTGAGAATTTTTCGTCGACCGGGAATTGGACTGGATTAACTCGAGACCTGGCGAGGACATTTGAAGAAGTATCGTCGACCAGGGATTGGCGGCTCCTGAGCCGACCCGGCTCTAATGGGTACCTCCGAAATCGGCGAGTATCTGCCTGAATGGCGAGGGACACCTGTCTCTGTACAAGAAAAGGGATACTCACGTAAAATCAATGTCAGGTTAGACATTAACAATAACCTGAGATTTCGCCTCGAGTATTAGCGGGGGTACGAAAAAAAAAAAAAAAAAAAAAAAAAAAAAAAAAAAAAAAAAAAACCTCAAAGTAACCCACTAAAAATATACAGTAGAATTATAATCAATTATCGTGAAAATACACTAACTAAATTACCTTTACATCAAAGAATAAAATAATATTACTCTTGAACGAACAAAGCTATCAAACGTTATAATTAGCCCACTGCGCTCTCAAATAATAAATAGCTTAACATCATTGGGCCTATACCACTTGGTAACTAATAATGTTAATGCCGACTTACAGGCGCCATCTTTATGCACATTAACACGTGGCTGCCGGCTGCCATCTTGCCAAACAGTTAATACGTACTATCTCAATTTCAGTCCCTGATATCATTTCTGTCCAGTTCCATGTATGAAATAGGTTCCTACTATATTCGCTTTTCTTGCCCGGTCTCAAGAATGAAATAGGTTCCTACTATATCTTTATAGCCGTGATCTGGACTTAACACGACTAATAAAACCTATCCATTTCTTTCATCTAAAGCTTTAAAACTAATTATAATGTCCTACAAGAAATCTCCTTTGTAAACACGTCTATCTATTCTCTCAAACCTTAGAACTGAGTCACGCTGAAAATAATTCTAAAGCTACAGAGACATAATCTAATCTGCTTTATAATAAAACTCAGGTGTCCTCATACCCTGTGCAAACTTCTGCTGACTCTGGGTGTATTCTCACATCTTGCCTCTACTGCGAATCTCACCAAACTGCCTTCGGCCTTTTTTTTTTTTTTGTAAAACTTTTGCCTCGTTTTGGCGAGGCGCGTCCCATTCAACCTAGTCGATTGTATTAGGGCGCATGTCCAAATATAAAAGACCTTTAGGTCTGAGCGTGGCGAGCCCGTATCTTATACGCCAAATAACCGCATCACGCAGGGCTGGCGTGCTGGCGTAGTGATTTACGCTCGCGCATTCGCAAAGCGACAGGCTCGTGCTGCACTATTAACTTCAGTTTCTAAACACACAAATATGAACTTCAGGGAGATTTTGGGGCTTTTATTATGGCACCCTCACTTATCTATCTATCTATTTATAATAATCTCTCTGTTTGTCTGTCGCTCTCTGTCCGTCTATCGGTCTGTCTATCTTTTTTTTTAAAAATAACTGTGTTGATGCTATTTGCTACTGATTTACTTTTGATTAAAAAAAACAACCTAATCAGCTGAACCTGCTAATGATCTGTGTTAAACTGTGATATTAACTTAAGGAAATTATATCTTGTTTTGAACCTCAACATTTCGTCTGAAAAATGAAATATGACATCTTCCTCTATTATACTGGTCTCCTCCACCCCTGAAGCGTAGAGTCGCAGTTGTTGCTAACTATCAATTTATGTTTTGGGCGGCTTTCTTCAGTTTCAGCGATGAAGTCCCTTAGCTTTGGCTTCCTCATCTATTGTTCTTCTCCAGGTTATTTGACCTCCTCACTTTTCTCTGTCCCTGTGGGTCAAAGAAATACTACGTTAAATTAACAGGTTACATCCGAAAGTTATGTTCTCTACACTTTCTTTCTTTAATCTCCACGACCGTGATCATGCTAGTACCATAATGATACTGGCCAGCAGGAAAATCACTTGAACCACTTTTGCAACGAATAAAGGAGGACAGATCAGTCTTGGCAGTCCCCAGCACAGACCGTTTAAACTGGGATACATTTGAGGTAACAAAGGTGTTAGGTTGACCAAGATATATATATATATTTATATATTTATATATTTATATTTATATATATACACACATACATACACACTGATACATACATACATACATACATACATACATACATACATACATACATACATACATACATACATACATACATACATACATACATACATACATACATACATACATACATACATACATACATACATACATACATACATACATACATACATACATACATACATACATACATACATACATACATACATACATACATACATACATACATACACATACATACATACATACATACATACATACATACATACATACATACATACATACATACATACATACATATCAGAATCTTTATTCTCCAGACAATAGATTGATATGTACTGACATGATATAATAAAGTACAACATGGCATATAGGAGAATCATTAGAATTTACATAAATTCATACAGCGTTAATGAGGGCTGTTACCACATGTAGTGGTTTTGATGGTATTGTATGATTGTGATATTACTTAGTGTGATGCATGAGGTCAGCTGTGAAGGCTCCTGAGATAAATGTAGTTGTGAATTGACAGAAGGCCCTTCTTGCTACCACTACGACCTCACACCTATCTTTTTTTTTCTAATGAATGTGGCTACGTTAAGATTCTAGGGTAATGATATGTAATGTGTTGTGGTAGTTTACATACACACACATATATGTTTAATAAGTCTAATAATATTAATAAAATGTTACAACACACTGAACTAACTCCAACTGTGTAAAATTTTGATAGTAATATTTTCTTTAAGTTTATTTGTTCTGAACCAAGGTTCTGGTTTGGTCAGAACATATGAAAGGTTTTGAAATTAGGAATGAAATGCATGAATATATGGCATAATAAATGAAAGGTGTGTACATATGTATTTCACAAGACTAGTTAATATTACTACTGTTTATATTTTTAATTTAGCTGGGAGAATGATGAATGGATGTGCTGTTGGGGTGGCCTCATCACTCCCTGTATATGGTTACTAACATTGTCCATTTATTGATGGGAATATAGTTAGTGTGTTTAGAAACGAAGTTGGTGAAATTTCAGCAGGCCAGACGCTCACGTATCTGAATGAGTAGTTCTGGTGCTGGAATCTGGTGGCCCCGCCTCTCCGTGCTTGGGGGCAAATATCAGGAGTCTGGTGGCCCCACCTCTCCGTGCTTGGGGGCAAATTAAGGCTGCTCTGCCAAAATATTATACTGCACGAGTCCCTTCTTGTATTATTCAACACATCATTTGACACCACATTGGTGCCAAATAAAAAACCCACAGTTCTGAAATAAAAGTATTGGTCATGTGTCAGAACTCTACCTCCTGAGCCACTACTACACTCAACATTATACAACAACACCACATAGACAGGGTCAGATCTCTCTGACCATACAGCACACCTTACCAAGTTGGTTTCACATAGGATAAGTTCCCCCAGACTACATACTCTGAAATATGTTCATTAGCTTCTTGCCATAGAATAGGATAGGTGATATGTTTCACTGATCTCAACACTTGATCCGCCCTTCATAATCCTTGCTGGCGTTTATGTATTTTGTTTTTCTCTAGACCCTGAACTAGGGCGGGGGGTCTAGAGCGAATCCTTGCTTGTTGTAAGGGCTAGATTTTGATAGGGCAGTATCAAATCACTCGAAACATTAAACAAATATTAAAATGTACAAAGAAATACTTTCAGTCTTACCAGAATTATGAATATAGAACACAGTAGATGCTAGCAAAACTCAGCTGAGCTGCTGGCTTTAGTATGGCGTCCCTCTAAATATTTCAATTAGCTTGGGGAAATTACACCATTAAATAATTACTGTGTCTATCACTGGACAACTTATGCTGAATGGCAAAGATGCGTGTCTGAGCGCCGATAATATGTTTATCTGTGGCCAATCAGCGCTTTTTCTTTTTTCAAATTCAAACCCCTTTCCAAAAAAGTCAATTCAGTCATACCTCAGTCAAGTATGTATTATTGTCTGTTGGTCCGTCTGTCTCTAACTGCGTTTCACAAAAAAATACACTTGTTTTTTGAACCAACTCTGCCCTCCCCTACAAAATTTTGCCTTTAAAGTTATTTTTAGCCACCACTGTCCGCTACTTCCCCTCTCTTTCATTCTAACTAGGTTTTAGCACTTGCGTCTCAAGGCTACAATTTTTTTGAAAATTAGTGACATTTTTGCTCCAATGCAGTCGCTCGCTGATATGAACAACACAGTCTTTTGTCAATATCTTTCTTATTATCTATCCGTCTGTATAAATGAAAGCATATTATTTCACTGCTCAAGATGGGCCATCCGGCCAGCTAGGTTTTATATTCCTGACATTATTATTAAGAAAAAGTTACTTTTCAAGGTTATTTATTTTTTTTTTGAAATATGTTCGAGCATATTCTGTAAGGCGTTTGCCGCTGAATTCAAATAAACGGACTAAGTTATCGCAAAAGCGTCCAAGAAATGACTGTTGCGATAATAGCTAAGGTCCCTTTTGTCGATTTCTTTTCCTTGTGTCAACTTGGGAACGTGAATTTTTTTTCTCCTCCCCTCCCCCCCCCCCCCCCCTCCCCCCCCCCCCCCCCCCCCCAATTGCGTCTTTCTAGCCTTGCTAGTTTCAAGCACATGTTCAGTCATATTTTTTTCTTCTTTTGATCTCCGTTCTCAACCCGTTCCGAGGGTAACGTTTTGCCTTCACGTCTAGCAAATTAATTTCCATGGCGTGTAATGACCCGCGGCCTGGGCGATCATGTACTCGAGTAACTTACGCATCATTTTTATCCCTACTTTTTATCTTTGGAGATATTTTAACGTTGTATCACGGTAAATTTCATCACACCACAATCTGGTCTCCCCCCACTCCTGAAGCACAGAGTCGCAATTGTTGCTAACTATACATAACGGTACATACATATCAGAATCTTTTTTCTCCAGAAAATACATTGATATGTACTGACATGATATAATAAAATACAACATGGCATATATGAGAATCATTAGAATTTTCATAAAGTAAATTTACGTAAATGCATACAGCGTTAATGAGGGCTGTTACCACATACATACATACATACACACATACACACACGTGAACTAAATGATAAATTCAGAAGTTCTTATGAAATATATTTACGTGTTAAATTTTCTTCATTTTTGTATTTTGGGAGTATAAACAATGAACCAGAAAGAGTTGAGACCATTGAGATACGAATATTAAAAATGCAGGTGCGAATTGCTTTCAGTAAACAAGCAGTGATTTTAGTAAAAAAAAAAAAAAAAACAGAAAGCTAGTTTCCTGTAGGTGTGTACGTTCATTAACTTGTTATTTCGAAACTAAACTTACTCGGAATATTTGTGTGAGTGGATTTGTGTCCCTTTGTTGGTTCTGTAATGATTTGTTCTTGCTTCATATATCACCGTTCTGGATTGTTATTTTCTGTATTTCTGATGGATTTGTCTGTCTTGTATATCACTGGCATATAGTGGTCTGATATATTTTGACGGGGTTCTAGTGGTACTGTAAAGTGTGTTCTTCCCTTTTTTTCATGGCCTTTTTTACTTCCCGTGTCGAGCCCCGCTGGTGTAATGGCTACGGCGTTGTACTGGCGACCAGGTTTTCATGGTTCAAACCCGGGCGTCAGCGTTTGAAGGAATGTTTACGACCGGAAATTTGACTGAATAACCTGAACGGCTCCTGCACATAAATCCCGTGTGGATGGGAGGGAGCGAGGCTCCTGACCGAGTTGGAAGGAAAGTCCACTGACCCCCAGCCTCGCAATGACTTGTCATTGGGCCAAAAGAGCTGGAAAGCTCGGGTGCCGCTGGTTAGAAAAAACAAAAACTTCCCGTGTCATGTTTTTTATTTATTTTCTTTTATCCTGTCTGGCTCTCTCTCTCTCTGTGTATGTCTCTCTCTCTCTCTCTCTCTCTCTCTCTCTCTCTCTCTCTCTCTCACCCTCTCACTCTCTTTCACTCTCTCTCTGTCACGTTCTCTCTGTCTGTCACTGTCTTACTATTTTTATTTAAGTTCACATACAGTTTATATATTTGTCCTGTTCAAATCTTTGACGATCAAAATCTCTATATTCCGTTCATTCTAGAGCTCTGAAACTTTGCATTTCTTGGTACATTTTAATCCTTCAAGCTTTGACCGGCATTGACTCACTTAATTTTATGTAATAACAAAAACAATGTTCAATCCTGTGGAAATAAGTGGATTAAAGTAAGTGAACTGAGATAAGGGAAACAGAGAACTGCGAATATAGATTGTATTTTGTATTTGAAAGGGGCTGGCGTCAGATTGTGAACAGTGATGTAAGGTATTTCTTCTAACGACTAGGTCAGCGAGACCTTTTTTTAAACAAGTTCTAGTAGTGACTAACTTTCTGGTGAGCTTTACATGACGTTCAATATAAAATCATAAAACAAGTTTTAATAGTTTGAGATCCACGTTTATTGCCGTTACCAAATGCACTTTAAAAATAAAAAGAATAGAATAGAAAGTATGTGTTAAACTGTGATATTAAGGAAATTATATCTTGTTTTGAACCTCAACATTTCGTCTGAAAAATGAAATATGACATCTTCCTCTATTATACTGGTCTCCCCCACCCCTGAAGACTGAGGGCTGTTACCACATACATACAAACGTACACACATACACACACGTGAAGACTGAATAATACATTCTATTGCATTCACTGTTTGGTGAAAGATATGACTACTTGCTGATTTATGATATATGACTTTTATACTATGATATAGAATGTATGGGAAAATGTATTTACTGTTTAGTACTTTTGGTAACAACTATAAAGTGGATCAATCACTTATTTATAAACTTATTCAGCTCCCAGTACTGCGTCCGCAGTCGTGCATTTTCTTCTTTTTCTTCACAGTCGTTGACTTTTTTCCCCCCTTCTGCTTATGATCGCACTGCACGTCGTATTAAATTGTCTTTCTTATTTTTTATATATTTTATTTTAGTACGAGTTCAAGGACAACGCACATCAAGATTTTAAAAATTTTAAAGCTGCTGGAGTTGACGAAATTTCAGGGGAAATGATTAAAGCAGTTAATGACAACAACCTCTTGAGAATTTTAGATATTATAAATGAAGTATGGAGAGAAGAACAACCACCACAACAATGGAAAGACAGTATTATTGTAAAGTTACCGAAGAAAGGTGATCTATCAGACTGTAATAACTGGCGTGGTATATCTCTATTATCAGTACCTGGAAAATTATTATGTTGCATGATGTTAGAAAGACTCAAATTGCATGCTGACGAAAAGATCAGAGAAGAAGAACAAGCGGGTTTCAGGCCGAAACGATCATGTATTGATCAAATATTCACACTAAGAACAATTATAGAAGAATCAGTGGAAAGGCAATCGCCACTTATTATCACCTTCGTCGATTTTCAAAAAGCCTTTGATAGTCTACACCGCCCATCATTGTGGAAGATACTTACAATCTATGGTTTTCCAACAAAATATGTGAATATAATCAAAGCGCTATATGACAATGCAAGATGTTGTGTTAGAACAAATAAAGGGAATACAGAATGGTTTACAGTAGAAACAGGGGTGAAACAAGGCTGTATTATGTCACCACTACTTTTTGGAATAGCTATTGATTGGGTTATATGAGAAACTATACCCACAATGAACAATTGGGTATAAAAATGGACAAATGGAAAATTCCTGGGGGACCTGGATTTCGCAGATGATGTAGCATTCTTAAGTTCAACACCAAGACAATCCCAAGAAGCAATAAATAATTTGTGTCATCTCTCGGTTAAAATTGGTCTCCAAATAAATGCCTCTAAAACTAAAGCTATGAACTTTTCTAACGAGACCTTTGATATCATCTTGAACGGGGAAAAACTACAGAAAGTTGAAAGTTTCAATTATTTAGGCAGTAAAATGACTCAGGATGGTGACACAACAAGAGAAATCCATACTAGAATTGCTTTGGCAGCTAGCGCCTTCAATAGATTATCTAACATTTGGAAATTACGATCATTGAATATACATACCAAGCTTCGTCTGTTTAATTCAAATGTTATCTCAGTGTTAACATACGGCTGTGAGAGTTGGAAAATAACAAAATCATTGGAGAACAAGCTGAATACATTCGAGAACAAATGTCTTAGAAAACTCATGAACATCAGTTGGAAAGAATTCAAGACTAATCGACAAATAAGAGAAGACTCTAGGCAGAAATATGTCTCCGACTATATAAGGAAAAGACGATGGTCATATATCGGTCATGTCCTACGAATGCAAAACAACAGAATACCACTACAGGCGCTCACTTGGGTTCCTGAGGGTAAGCGGAAAAAAAAGGAAGACCAAAAGAAACACTCAGAAGAACAATAATAAGAGAAGGAAGAACGTTGGGCCTAAATAATGTGCAAGAGCTAAGAGGAGTGGCGTCACAACGAACAACCTGGAGAGCACTGGTTTCTGCCTTATGCGCCGTGTTTGGCGCTTAAAGAATTTATTATTATTATTATTATAACTGGATCGCACCAAAGGCACTAAGAAACACTTCAGTGGATCCAGTAATGTAGATCACCATTGTTTCAACCATTCTGTATTTATTCAGTTTCATTTTCCTGCATCATACTCTAGCACTGGGTTTCTCAACCGGGGTTCTGTGGTTGCCTAGGGTTCCCAGAGAGGTCGCTAATTGTTCCGCGATAGATCGTGATTGAAAAAAAAAAACATAAATAAATAAGTGTGGTGTGTTTTTTTTAAAACTTTGCGTCTGCTTTTAGGCCTACTTGGATAAGGCAGAGGTTTTCAAACTGTGCGTCGCGGCTCCAAGGGGCGTCGCGGCTCTCGGCTAAGGGCGTCGCGGTGGTTTGGGAAAAGTGTTGGGCTCGATATTATGAGCCAAGGTCCATCAATAAATATAGATCTTCGTAGTATAGAGAGGAGCCGCGGTGATTTATGCACAGGTCAAGGGAGCCGCGGACCAAAAAAGTTTGAAAACCTCTGGGATAAGGTATAAAAAAATGTCTACAGCAGAAGGAAATTAAAAGATGGAAAAACTGAAGTTTCTTCTACATACACTACTGACTTGCATTAGAGTTGATATATACATAGATATCCTTTGTGTGGAGGGAGAAACCACACAAAAAGATTTGGATAATACTTTGGCTAAAATAAGCAGATCCACAGACAAAAATAATTCTATAATCAAAAAGAGGATTGATCACGCTAAGAGTATTTACAACTTACTCAAGGTGCTAACGTACTGTGTGTGAGTTGTAGATAAAATAATTTTTATGCAGGGGGTTCCATGAGACCTGAAAATTATTTCAAGAGTTCTTCCAGGTGTCACGAGTTGGATTTAAGTTAGAGTTATGCCCAAGTGTAGGACAAGACCCTAGTGTGAGAAAAGACTAAGATAATAGATTAATTATGAGAAATGACAGTGAATGTAGTAAGGTGAGTCTATTGGCCCGAGGAGGATAACCGAAATTCAATCTTCCTCGCCAAATCGTGACTAAAAGAAATGCTATAAACTCACCACCTCTGGCTACCTTTAACAGACTAAAGGAGATAAGGTTAAACTAACACTACAGACACCACTGTACAGACAACAGTTAAGGACTATACAGTGACGAAGCTGATCCAGTGAACATTAAATAAGTTTATTATACAAATCCACATAAGTTTATAACATAGTAACAACAATATATATATATCGTGCCAGGTTTGCACTGCCCTGGAAAATAAAAAAGAGGACTCAATTTAAATTTATAAGACACATCAAAATATGAACCCAACCACTCTCACTCATTCATTCACCTTGCTGGGGAAACAAAATCAGAATGATTACTTAGATTCTTACTACCCTCTAATTTAGTGGCCCTCAACTGTAGCCACCACTCTCTATTACACTACTATCTCTAAAGTCAATGGCTGCTGACCCTTCATGAAGACTATCTGCGCAGCTGCTAACTCTGTCAACGGTATACGCCACTAAGTCACACTCTGCACTGCTATGTAATAGACTTTTTCTCTAACTCTAAGGCTCAGAGGCTACCCTCTAAGAATAATATGAGACTCTGCAGGTCCCTGATCTAATTTTCACCATCTCTCTCCGCTTCTGCCTTGCTGCTCTCGTTTCATTTCAGCAACCGGGAAATGATATCCCTTTCTTCCTGGTTCTGACGACTAGGCACTTGCCGTAGACTGTAGAGGCTTCTCTATTTGGCGAAAAGAAAGCTGATTCTCCCTTGCTATGTTACCCCTCATTTGGGTTTAGGCCCTTCGGTATTGTTACCGAGGCTAAAAAAACGACACACCAACCCGCTTGCTTGGGTTCGATGGGTGTGTATATGAGCTTAGAGCTCCGGGTCTTAAGAAAACCCTTTTCACTGAAGACTGCGTCGCTGTCTCGACCTGCTCTTCCTCGCTCCCTCTCTCTGGGGCCACAATACTCAGAGCCGATACCCCTCCACGGTACAAGCTCTTACGCCTCTGGCGCTTCCTCGACTTTTTCTCTCTTGAGAAGACTGGCTACCTTTGCCAGCTGTCAGGAACAAGATTTATTGGCAACCCCTGCTCTTCGGGCCGTGACCACTGCTGTGGACACAAAAGACATGCCACTCTGTACTACAATACCAAAATACTTCCATATAATAAACTTACATATAAAACGTAAACAGTGGATGCTTCAGTCACGCTCATATCTAGCACAAACATGTAAACACCCAAAACGCAGACTGCTTCACCATTTCCCCTTATCTTGTGCACGACAATACATAAATATTTCCTGACCCTGGGTCAGCTATTCCCATCAACCCCCTGCCTGTCTAGTAAACCCCAGACTCACTGATCAATACTAATTATACACAGCTTGCCTCAGGCCTTAAAACATTAAAAACAGGTAGGGAAACCTCCCGTACTTAGGCCTACTTTAACTTTGTAAACGGTCTCAGGACCTTATCATCGTTTCCCCTTATGATAAAAATGCACAACAATTAACTGCACATCAATGATTAAAATTCACCATTACATTTATATTACATCTCTATACACAGAAATATATCTATCTCTATAGACTATATTTCCTAGAACTCATTAAATTCCATAACACACAAATCAAATACTACTCTGCATAATATTTAATTACACAACCACTTAAGGCACCATAATTTTCCTTTCACCTCTACCCCACGTGGTTTTCCCTGCAATTATATTTTAACTCCCCCGATAGAAAAATACTTAATTATCTACTCTATCCATCCAGAATTCCTACTCGAATAAATCCCGATAACCCACGTGATTAAATTTTCCCAAAAAAATCCGTTCCCGTATTTTATTAGGAGACTTATCAGAATTAATCTCTCAATGAAATAAAATACACGTGCTTCAGAATATTCTGTAAATTAATATAAATCTAGGATGCGTGTATTTCTACAGACTTTCTATTAAATCTACGGAGCACACCTACGTAATATCTCTTTATCACTCATAGACACTGTTATCACTAGAAATAAATGATGGCGTTACATGTTATAAAGTTAAAAAATAAATTAAATTAGAACGGACTAAGGCTCTATTAGAGAACTAGATTTAATTACCACGCTACTTTAAATTACTGACATACCAAATATTGCGTTCAGTGTTAGAAGCCGACAATATGCTTGGATACACGGCCCAGGATTTCTGCAGGAAGAGACCGCTAAATCGAAAAGCGCTACTTTATCTTAGATTTTCCTGCTCTGACCCCCGACCTACTTGAGGCAAGGCGTCTCCCTACAACCAATAGAATTAAAGATACTCTAAAATTTTCCAGGCGCTCATCTCTAAATTTAGAACCAGTGTATTCGTGCTTACTTTAAATGCGCGCGTATTTCCGGCTACGTAACGTTACCTAACGTCGTCCGCTAGCGTGAGCAGAAAGTTGGACGTTACCTGGGTAGGGGTCATCTCCCCTTCCCCACGAAAAATGACCGCGATAAGTTTAACAACGCAAAAAATGGAATTTTCAAGATCGCGATAATTAGAAAAAGGCCGACTGGTGCCATTCAGTACTAACTTACGTTAATCCCTATAGAAAAAAACCTGCAATTACTTTACCTACAGAACAAATCTAAACACCCCTATTATTCAGAGAGCAAAAGAGTACTTCCCAATCTTTAATAGAGGGAAGACAAAAATGGCAAACTCAATAGTTACGACGAGAAAACGAAATGGGGCCTATTGAAGACTAAATCACAGTAACTCCGTCACATTACCCCACCCTTTGAGGTCGGAGCCTTCCGATCTAATTTACTGTGGTCTTGGTGTTCAGATTGGTCCCTATCTATGTCTCCCGAACTGTCTTTGAGTTGCCCTGCAACTGGCAGGCGGCTGGGCCAATCACCCAAACCATACCTCCTTCCCGTGTGCACCTGGCCTTGTTTACTTAATTTTCTCCTCCAGGGTTTCTTCCTGATAAGTGTCCTTGGCCTTGGTGGAGTACAGCTCCCGCACAACTCCCTGACCACTGAACAGGTAATTAGCGGGTTACGTGCTGTCCGACAAAGACTATCCGCTGGGTGTTTACGTTTATATGGCCTGTACCTAGCTGACCTGAGGTACCTGCGGCTGACTGTAATGTCCCACGAGCGAGAATCACTGTTCCGAACTTGGAAAAGTTTGTTGGCCAAAGAAACTCGCATCTGTTTCTTCTTTTTCCTCTCCTTAACTACTCCCATGCTCCGGTGGGAGAGTTGACCTCTCTTCAGACCTGTGCCCTCCAATGGCGGGTCTGGAACTTCCCTTGCCTTGTCCAGCAAAAGACTGACTTGGTCAGCTGAACTGACCGGCTGGCTCTGTAGAGGCCTGGCGACAGCAACTACAGTGCTGCGCATCAGCGGGTTTGTGACCGCTGGTATAGTGCAAAAAAGATGCCCCATCTCGGGTTCCTCTGGTGTCGAGCCTCCGATTGCTTGCTGGGTTTCTATTGAATCCTGATCGATCTCAAGAGCTTCTACCTTTGAAGAAAGGTAGGTAATATCTGCCCCTGGCAGTGGTTCTGGGCTCTCTCTTCCCCTACCAACATGAAGAGGGACAGAGCTCGCTAACATAGCTCCTTGCAAATTCATAAGGCCGCTTTCCTCACTCTTTTCTGGCCTGAAAAGTTCGTGAGAGGTAACTGTAGACCACGGGAGTCCTCCGTCTAACGCCCTGGTTCTACCCTCAACCTTACCCTCCCCTGTGAGAGTTACTGGCGTCAGTTGGAATGTGTCCTGCAGTGAAACTTGACGGTTTAAGATCCCGTTAGATCGCGGAGTATCTGAGATAAAGTACTCAGGGACTGGTTCCAATGTTCCTTGAAACAAATTGCAAGATACAGCCAATTTTTCAGGCGCCTCGTTACGCGGGTCGTTTCCTGTAAACGAGATACGAGAGTTGTGGGGCCCATCTCCGTTTATAGGCAAACGGACACTCAGATCACTGTCCTCCTCCGTTTGAGTAAAGTGCTGGTCGGATGGGGCTCCAGGGCTGGTTGGAAACATATGTTCGCTCGATTCGCCGTCTTGTGCCCTTTTAAGAGTGCGCTGGTCGTTGACATATGTGATACAGTTCTTGTCAGTATGTCCCTCTCCTGAAGGAGCTAATACCCTCGGGGGCCTAATTCCCGACAACAAAGAATGTATTTCCGAAATCAGAGGCGTCACCTCTGTTTGGCCATTAGGCTGAACAGGGCTGACAGGCGAATACGCCTCTGCAGTTAACATACCGCTGTCCTTAGAGGCTTCTAACCTCTCCTTAACAAGACAGGGCTGTTCGAGCTCGCTCGGGGCTCCGTGAATTAGGGGTTCTCCCTGTTCACTTATCTGGCCTGTAGTAGGCCCCCTTGCTTCAGCAAGGATCGGTGTGCTAGGGGTTCCCAAAACTAAATGTGGGGCCCCTAGGATGAAGTCGTAAGCTGGCTGTGCCATTACAGCCGCTTTAATTGTGCCACGCACAAACTTGCACTTCACCTCAATATTGGCTACTGGAAAGCGCTGTGAGGCCCCTTTCCTTAAAACGCCACCAATATCAACTTTCGCCCCTGTCATTTGCCCGGGCTTCACCAGATGTCGGGCAACTATGCTGGGGTATGTAAGACCGCTGTCGAATAAACACGTAGTCGCAGTCCCGTTCACTTCTGCTGGTCCGCTGTTGGAGAACAACTTCTCTGACTGAATGGGTTCCCAGGTGTTCCCTCTCGTCGCTCTCACAGGCCTTAAGCAAGCTGCATGATGCACGGGTGGTTTATTCATACACCTGGAGGTCCAATGTGAAGTGGTCCGACAATTTCGACAGTATCTCTCATTATCTCCTCGGTTTCGGGCGGAGTCCTGAGAGTTTGGCCCCTGTGATCTGTTGGGAGGCTGGGGGCGCAGGTTATGACCGGAATGGGGCTCCTTGCGTGAAGGCCCCTGCTGCTGGTGAGCATGAGAAGACGACTGTGACGATGAAGCTCCTTTGTCCTGGACTGGCGGATCTGGGTGTTTTCGTTTCTGGCCCAGTACTTCGGCCTGTGCCGTCTGGAACCTTTCCGAAAAAAGAATAATCTGGTCCAGTTGCTGGGCGCCCTGCTCTGCCAGATACCTCCTCAAATCAGGAGACATGTTTGCCTTTAATTGTTTTGTTCCACCATTATTAACTCTTCTAATCCTTCAAAGGATTTAGCCAGTCCCGACAACTCTCTCCAGCGAGTGAGGTAATTCCGTAGCCTTTCAGCAAACTGAGGAAAGCTTTCTCCCTTCTCCAGACGACTTTCCCTGAACATGGTTTGGCATTTACGGGGGGTCCACTGGAATCTTTGCAACAACGCGTTCCGTAGTGCCTCGAAGTTGTTCTGGTCGTCTATGAGCAACTTGTGGTAGACGTCATACGCATGACCTCTGAGGGACTGCGATAATTTTAGACACCAAAGACTTTCATCCAACCCGTATGCCTTTGCCATCCGTTCGAATTTTTCCAGGAATATGTCAATTTTCTCATTCCCGTTAGGGAAAGAGTCCATCGGAAAATTCATGGCTGCCATCCGGGGGCCTCCATTTCCTGAGGTTCTATCGCCACTGTTCCGGGGGAATCTCCATTAGCCGAACTGCCCTCCGAAGACCTGAGCTGCAGTTCCAGAGAACGCATGGCAAGTTCGTGCTGTCTTTCTGCTGCCTTTTCCCTTTCCTCAACTTCTGTGGCCCTTTTTCTTTCCTCAAGTTCTGCTGCCCTTTTTCTTTCCTCAACTTCTGCTGCCCTTTTTCTTTCCTCAAGTTCTGCTGCCCTTTTTCTTTCCTCATGTTCTGCTGCCCTTTTTCTTTCCTCAACTTTCTGCTGCCCTTCCCTTTCCTCTTTCTGATTATGCCTATCATTTTCTCTGATCATGTAGGCCTTAGTTTCCTCCTTGTCCATTCCCATGTCCTGAGCAGCGTCACGCCAGGCAGCTCGTAACTTGGCCATATCTGCCATCTTACCTGTAACTGCTGTAGCTTACCAAAGACAAGAAATGACAGAAAGAAAAAAAAAGGAAGGAATTACCTGTTACCTACTGTGGAATGCTATCTCTATAACCTCGGTCCCAAAACCCGAACTCAGACTAGCACCAGTCTGACTAATAACGACCTGAAAAATATTGTTATGCAGCTACTAAAAATTCCACCTTCCTGTTAAGAAAAAAAAATCAGTTAGCCATCAATTACCTCTAAGTTCTATAACTAACCTATCCCTACAATCCAACTGCCTGCAACCTGTGGAAAAACTTTCTGTGGAAAAACTTATAACTGGATCAGTTCGACTAGCTCTTGTCTAGGGGATATTGAAAGAATCTATTCTCAGACTTTCCTATAGAAAACAATCTGTCAATCTAGATAAGATCCCAGAATGATCCTACAAAGCTGATCCCAAGGACGATCGCCACCCACTTTGTCACGAGTTGGATTTAAGTTAGAGTTATGCCCAAGTGTAGGACAAGACCCTAGTGTGAGAAAAGACTAAGATAATAGATTAATTATGAGAAATGACAGTGAATGTAGTAAGGTGAGTCTATTGGCCCGAGGAGGATAACCGAAATTCAATCTTCCTCGCCAAATCGTGACTAAAAGAAATGCTATAAACTCACCACCTCTGGCTACCTTTAACAGACTAAAGGAGATAAGGTTAAACTAACACTACAGACACCACTGTACAGACAACAGTTAAGGACTATACAGTGACGAAGCTGATCCAGTGAACATTAAATAAGTTTATTATACAAATCCACATAAGTTTATAACATAGTAACAACAATATATATATATCGTGCCAGGTTTGCACTGCCCTGGAAAATAAAAAAGAGGACTCAATTTAAATTTATAAGACACATCAAAATATGAACCCAACCACTCTCACTCATTCATTCACCTTGCTGGGGAAACAAAATCAGAATGATTACTTAGATTCTTACTACCCTCTAATTTAGTGGCCCTCAACTGTAGCCACCACTCTCTATTACACTACTATCTCTAAAGTCAATGGCTGCTGACCCTTCATGAAGACTATCTGCGCAGCTGCTAACTCTGTCAACGGTATACGCCACTAAGTCACACTCTGCACTGCTATGTAATAGACTTTTTCTCTAACTCTAAGGCTCAGAGGCTACCCTCTAAGAATAATATGAGACTCTGCAGGTCCCTGATCTAATTTTCACCATCTCTCTCCGCTTCTGCCTTGCTGCTCTCGTTTCATTTCAGCAACCGGGAAATGATATCCCTTTCTTCCTGGTTCTGACGACTAGGCACTTGCCGTAGACTGTAGAGGCTTCTCTATTTGGCGAAAAGAAAGCTGATTCTCCCTTGCTATGTTACCCCTCATTTGGGTTTAGGCCCTTCGGTATTGTTACCGAGGCTAAAAAAAAAACGACACACCAACCCGCTTGCTTGGGTTCGATGGGTGTGTATATGAGCTTAGAGCTCCGGGTCTTAAGAAAACCCTTTTCACTGAAGACTGCGTCGCTGTCTCGACCTGCTCTTCCTCGCTCCCTCTCTCTGGGGCCACAATACTCAGAGCCGATACCCCTCCACGGTACAAGCTCTTACGCCTCTGGCGCTTCCTCGACTTTTTCTCTCTTGAGAAGACTGGCTACCTTTGCCAGCTGTCAGGAACAAGATTTATTGGCAACCCCTGCTCTTCGGGCCGTGACCACTGCTGTGGACACAAAAGACATGCCACTCTGTACTACAATACCAAAATACTTCCATATAATAAACTTACATATAAAACGTAAACAGTGGATGCTTCAGTCACGCTCATATCTAGCACAAACATGTAAACACCCAAAACGCAGACTGCTTCACCATTTCCCCTTATCTTGTGCACGACAATACATAAATATTTCCTGACCCTGGGTCAGCTATTCCCATCAACTCCCTGCCTGTCTAGTAAACCCCAGACTCACTGATCAATACTAATTATACACAGCTTGCCTCAGGCCTTAAAACATTAAAAACAGGTAGGGAAACCTCCCGTACTTAGGCCTACTTTAACTTTGTAAACGGTCTCAGGACCTTATCATCGTTTCCCCCTTATGATAAAAATGCACAACAATTAACTGCACATCAATGATTAAAATTCACCATTACATTTATATTACATCTCTATACACAGAAATATATCTATCTCTATAGACTATATTTCCTAGAACTCATTAAATTCCATAACACACAAATCAAATACTACTCTGCATAATATTTAATTACACAACCACTTAAGGCACCATAATTTTCCTTTCACCTCTACCCCACGTGGTTTTCCCTGCAATTATATTTTAACTCCCCCGATAGAAAAAATACTTAATTATCTACTCTATCCATCCAGAATTCCTACTCGAATAAATCCCGATAACCCACGTGATTAAATTTTCCCAAAAAAAATCCGTTCCCGTATTTTATTAGGAGACTTATCAGAATTAATCTCTCAATGAAATAAAATACACGTGCTTCAGAATATTCTGTAAATTAATATAAATCTAGGATGCGTGTATTTCTACAGACTTTCTATTAAATCTACGGAGCACACCTACGTAATATCTCTTTATCACTCATAGACACTGTTATCACTAGAAATAAATGATGGCGTTACATGTTATAAAGTTAAAAAATAAATTAAATTAGAACGGACTAAGGCTCTATTAGAGAACTAGATTTAATTACCACGCTACTTTAAATTACTGACATACCAAATATTGCGTTCAGTGTTAGAAGCCGACAATATGCTTGGATACACGGCCCAGGATTTCTGCAGGAAGAGACCGCTAAATCGAAAAGCGCTACTTTATCTTAGATTTTCCTGCTCTGACCCCCGACCTACTTGAGGCAAGGCGTCTCCCTACAACCAATAGAATTAAAGATACTCTAAAATTTTCCAGGCGCTCATCTCTAAATTTAGAACCAGTGTATTCGTGCTTACTTTAAATGCGCGCGTATTTCCGGCTACGTAACGTTACCTAACGTCGTCCGCTAGCGTGAGCAGAAAGTTGGACGTTACCTGGGTAGGGGTCATCTCCCCTTCCCCACGAAAAATGACCGCGATAAGTTTAACAACGCAAAAAATGGAATTTTCAAGATCGCGATAATTAGAAAAAGGCCGACTGGTGCCATTCAGTACTAACTTACGTTAATCCCTATAGAAAAAAAAACCTGCAATTACTTTACCTACAGAACAAATCTAAACACCCCTATTATTCAGAGAGCAAAAGAGTACTTCCCAATCTTTAATAGAGGGAAGACAAAAATGGCAAACTCAATAGTTACGACGAGAAAACGAAATGGGGCCTATTGAAGACTAAATCACAGTAACTCCGTCACATTACCCCACCCTTTGAGGTCGGAGCCTTCCGATCTAATTTACTGTGGTCTTGGTGTTCAGATTGGTCCCTATCTATGTCTCCCGAACTGTCTTTGAGTTGCCCTGCAACTGGCAGGCGGCTGGGCCAATCACCCAAACCATACCTCCTTCCCGTGTGCACCTGGCCTTGTTTACTTAATTTTCTCCTCCAGGGTTTCTTCCTGATAAGTGTCCTTGGCCTTGGTGGAGTACAGCTCCCGCACAACTCCCTGACCACTGAACAGGTAATTAGCGGGTTACGTGCTGTCCGACAAAGACTATCCGCTGGGTGTTTACGTTTATATGGCCTGTACCTAGCTGACCTGAGGTACCTGCGGCTGACTGTAATGTCCCACGAGCGAGAATCACTGTTCCGAACTTGGAAAAGTTTGTTGGCCAAAGAAACTCGCATCTGTTTCTTCTTTTTCCTCTCCTTAACTACTCCCATGCTCCGGTGGGAGAGTTGACCTCTCTTCAGACCTGTGCCCTCCAATGGCGGGTCTGGAACTTCCCTTGCCTTGTCCAGCAAAAGACTGACTTGGTCAGCTGAACTGACCGGCTGGCTCTGTAGAGGCCTGGCGACAGCAACTACAGTGCTGCGCATCAGCGGGTTTGTGACCGCTGGTATAGTGCAAAAAAGATGCCCCATCTCGGGTTCCTCTGGTGTCGAGCCTCCGATTGCTTGCTGGGTTTCTATTGAATCCTGATCGATCTCAAGAGCTTCTACCTTTGAAGAAAGGTAGGTAATATCTGCCCCTGGCAGTGGTTCTGGGCTCTCTCTTCCCCTACCAACATGAAGAGGGACAGAGCTCGCTAACATAGCTCCTTGCAAATTCATAAGGCCGCTTTCCTCACTCTTTTCTGGCCTGAAAAGTTCGTGAGAGGTAACTGTAGACCACGGGAGTCCTCCGTCTAACGCCCTGGTTCTACCCTCAACCTTACCCTCCCCTGTGAGAGTTACTGGCGTCAGTTGGAATGTGTCCTGCAGTGAAACTTGACGGTTTAAGATCCCGTTAGATCGCGGAGTATCTGAGATAAAGTACTCAGGGACTGGTTCCAATGTTCCTTGAAACAAATTGCAAGATACAGCCAATTTTTCAGGCGCCTCGTTACGCGGGTCGTTTCCTGTAAACGAGATACGAGAGTTGTGGGGCCCATCTCCGTTTATAGGCAAACGGACACTCAGATCACTGTCCTCCTCCGTTTGAGTAAAGTGCTGGTCGGATGGGGCTCCAGGGCTGGTTGGAAACATATGTTCGCTCGATTCGCCGTCTTGTGCCCTTTTAAGAGTGCGCTGGTCGTTGACATATGTGATACAGTTCTTGTCAGTATGTCCCTCTCCTGAAGGAGCTAATACCCTCGGGGGCCTAATTCCCGACAACAAAGAATGTATTTCCGAAATCAGAGGCGTCACCTCTGTTTGGCCATTAGGCTGAACAGGGCTGACAGGCGAATACGCCTCTGCAGTTAACATACCGCTGTCCTTAGAGGCTTCTAACCTCTCCTTAACAAGACAGGGCTGTTCGAGCTCGCTCGGGGCTCCGTGAATTAGGGGTTCTCCCTGTTCACTTATCTGGCCTGTAGTAGGCCCCCTTGCTTCAGCAAGGATCGGTGTGCTAGGGGTTCCCAAAACTAAATGTGGGGCCCCTAGGATGAAGTCGTAAGCTGGCTGTGCCATTACAGCCGCTTTAATTGTGCCACGCACAAACTTGCACTTCACCTCAATATTGGCTACTGGAAAGCGCTGTGAGGCCCCTTTCCTTAAAACGCCACCAATATCAACGTTCTCCCCTGTCATTTGCCCGGGCTTCACCAGATGTCGGGCAACTATGCTGGGGTATGTAAGACCGCTGTCGAATAAACACGTAGTCGCAGTCCCGTTCACTTCTGCTGGTCCGCTGTTGGAGAACAACTTCTCTGACTGAATGGGTTCCCAGGTGTTCCCTCTCGTCGCTCTCACAGGCCTTAAGCAAGCTGCATGATGCACGGGTGGTTTATTCATACACCTGGAGGTCCAATGTGAAGTGGTCCGACAATTTCGACAGTATCTCTCATTATCTCCTCGGTTTCGGGCGGAGTCCTGAGAGTTTGGCCCCTGTGATCTGTTGGGAGGCTGGGGGCGCAGGTTATGACCGGAATGGGGCTCCTTGCGTGAAGGCCCCTGCTGCTGGTGAGCATGAGAAGACGACTGTGACGATGAAGCTCCTTTGTCCTGGACTGGCGGGTCTGGGTGTTTTCGTTTCTGGCCCAGTACTTCGGCCTGTGCCGTCTGGAACCTTTCCGAAAAAAGAATAATCTGGTCCAGTTGCTGGGCGCCCTGCTCTGCCAGATACCTCCTCAAATCAGGAGACATGTTTGCCTTGATTTGTTCCACCATTATTAACTCTTCTAATCCTTCAAAGGATTTAGCCAGTCCCGACAACTCTCTCCAGCGAGTGAGGTAATTCCGGAGCCTTTCAGCAAACTGAGGAAAGCTTTCTCCCTTCTCCAGACGACTTTCCCTGAACATGGTTTGGCATTTACGGGGGGTCCACTGGAATCTTTGCAACAACGCGTTCCGTAGTGCCTCGAAGTTGTTCTGGTCGTCTATGAGCAACTTGTGGTAGACGTCATACGCATGACCTCTGAGGGACTGCGATAATTTTAGACACCAAAGACTTTCATCCAACCCGTATGCCTTTGCCATCCGTTCGAATTTTTCCAGGAATATGTCAATTTTCTCATTCCCGTTAGGGAAAGAGTCCATCGGAAAATTCATGGCTGCCATCCGGGGGCCTCCATTTCCTGAGGTTCTATCGCCACTGTTCCGGGGGAATCTCCATTAGCCGAACTGCCCTCCGAAGACCTGAGCTGCAGTTCCAGAGAACGCATGGCAAGTTCGTGCTGTCTTTCTGCTGCCTTTTCCCTTTCCTCAACTTCTGTGGCCCTTTTTCTTTCCTCAAGTTCTGCTGCCCTTTTTCTTTCCTCAACTTCTGCTGCCCTTTTTCTTTCCTCAAGTTCTGCTGCCCTTTTTCTTTCCTCAAGTTCTGCTGCCCTTTTTCTTTCCTCAACTTCTGCTGCCCTTTCCCTTTCCTCTTTCTGATTATGCCTATCATTTTCTCTGATCATGTAGGCCTTAGTTTCCTCCTTGTCCATTCCCATGTCCTGAGCAGCGTCACGCCAGGCAGCTCGTAACTTGGCCATATCTGCCATCTTACCTGTAACTGCTGTAGCTTACCAAAGACAAGAAATGACAGAAAGAAAAAAAAAGGAAGGAATTACCTGTTACCTACTGTGGAATGCTATCTCTATAACCTCGGTCCCAAAACCCGAACTCAGACTAGCACCAGTCTGACTAATAACGACCTGAAAAATATTGTTATGCAGCTACTAAAAATTCCACCTTCCTGTTAAGAAAAAAAAATCAGTTAGCCATCAATTACCTCTAAGTTCTATAACTAACCTATCCCTACAATCCAACTGCCTGCAACCTGTGGAAAAACTTTCTGTGGAAAAACTTATA
This sequence comes from Oreohelix idahoensis, assembly GCA_024509875.1. NCBI lineage: Eukaryota > Metazoa > Mollusca > Gastropoda > Stylommatophora > Oreohelicidae > Oreohelix > Oreohelix idahoensis. Next base: position 949,249 of record JAMPIV010004155.1, on the reverse strand, counting down.
ACTGGATCAGTTCGACTAGCTCTTGTCTAGGGGATATTGAAAGAATCTATTCTCAGACTTTCCTATAGAAAACAATCTGTCAATCTAGATAAGATCCCAGAATGATCCTACAAAGCTGATCCCAAGGACGATCGCCACCCACTTTGTCACGAGTTGGATTTAAGTTAGAGTTATGCCCAAGTGTAGGACAAGACCCTAGTGTGAGAAAAGACTAAGATAATAGATTAATTATGAGAAATGACAGTGAATGTAGTAAGGTGAGTCTATTGGCCCGAGGAGGATAACCGAAATTCAATCTTCCTCGCCAAATCGTGACTAAAAGAAATGCTATAAACTCACCACCTCTGGCTACCTTTAACAGACTAAAGGAGATAAGGTTAAACTAACACTACAGACACCACTGTACAGACAACAGTTAAGGACTATACAGTGACGAAGCTGATCCAGTGAACATTAAATAAGTTTATTATACAAATCCACATAAGTTTATAACATAGTAACAACAATATATATATATATCGTGCCAGGTTTGCACTGCCCTGGAAAATAAAAAAAGAGGACTCAATTTAAATTTATAAGACACATCAAAATATGAACCCAACCACTCTCACTCATTCATTCACCTTGCTGGGGAAACAAAATCAGAATGATTACTTAGATTCTTACTACCCTCTAATTTAGTGGCCCTCAACTGTAGCCACCACTCTCTATTACACTACTATCTCTAAAGTCAATGGCTGCTGACCCTTCATGAAGACTATCTGCGCAGCTGCTAACTCTGTCAACGGTATACGCCACTAAGTCACACTCTGCACTGCTATGTAATAGACTTTTTCTCTAACTCTAAGGCTCAGAGGCTACCCTCTAAGAATAATATGAGACTCTGCAGGTCCCTGATCTAATTTTCACCATCTCTCTCCGCTTCTGCCTTGCTGCTCTCGTTTCATTTCAGCAACCGGGAAATGATATCCCTTTCTTCCTGGTTCTGACGACTAGGCACTTGCCGTAGACTGTAGAGGCTTCTCTATTTGGCGAAAAGAAAGCTGATTCTCCCTTGCTATGTTACCCCTCATTTGGGTTTAGGCCCTTCGGTATTGTTACCGAGGCTAAAAAACGACACACCAACCCGCTTGCTTGGGTTCGATGGGTGTGTATGAGCTTAGAGCTCCGGGTCTTAAGAAAACCCTTTTTCACTGAAGACTGCGTCGCTGTCTCGACCTGCTCTTCCTCGCTCCCTCTCTCTGGGGCCACAATACTCAGAGCCGATACCCCTCCACGGTACAAGCTCTTACGCCTCTGGCGCTTCCTCGACTTTTTCTCTCTTGAGAAGACTGGCTACCTTTGCCAGCTGTCAGGAACAAGATTTATTGGCAACCCCTGCTCTTCGGGCCGTGACCACTGCTGTGGACACAAAAGACATGCCACTCTGTACTACAATACCAAAATACTTCCATATAATAAACTTACATATAAAACGTAAACAGTGGATGCTTCAGTCACGCTCATATCTAGCACAAACATGTAAACACCCAAAACGCAGACTGCTTCACCATTTCCCCTTATCTTGTGCACGACAATACATAAATATTTCCTGACCCTGGGTCAGCTATTCCCATCAACCCCCTGCCTGTCTAGTAAACCCCAGACTCACTGATCAATACTAATTATACACAGCTTGCCTCAGGCCTTAAAACATTAAAAACAGGTAGGGAAACCTCCCGTACTTAGGCCTACTTTAACTTTGTAAACGGTCTCAGGACCTTATCATCGTTTCCCCCTTATGATAAAAATGCACAACAATTAACTGCACATCAATGATTAAAATTCACCATTACATTTATATTACATCTCTATACACAGAAATATATCTATCTCTATAGACTATATTTCCTAGAACTCATTAAATTCCATAACACACAAATCAAATACTACTCTGCATAATATTTAATTACACAACCACTTAAGGCACCATAATTTTCCTTTCACCTCTACCCCACGTGGTTTTCCCTGCAATTATATTTTAACTCCCCCGATAGAAAAATACTTAATTATCTACTCTATCCATCCAGAATTCCTACTCGAATAAATCCCGATAACCCACGTGATTAAATTTTCCCAAAAAAATCCATTCCCGTATTTTATTAGGAGACTTATCAGAATTAATCTCTAAATGAAATAAAATACACGTGCTTCAGAATATTCTGTAAATTAATATAAATCTAGGATGCGTGTATTTCTACAGACTTTCTATTAAATCTACGGAGCACACCTACGTAATATCTCTTTATCACTCATAGACACTGTTATCACTAGAAATAAATGATGGCGTTACATGTTATAAAGTTAAAAAATAAATTAAATTAGAACGGACTAAGGCTCTATTAGAGAACTAGATTTAATTACCACGCTACTTTAAATTACTGACATACCAAATATTGCGTTCAGTGTTAGAAGCCGACAATATGCTTGGATACACGGCCCAGGATTTCTGCAGGAAGAGACCGCTAAATCGAAAAGCGCTACTTTATCTTAGATTTTCCTGCTCTGACCCCCGACCTACTTGAGGCAAGGCGTCTCCCTACAACCAATAGAATTAAAGATACTCTAAAATTTTCCAGGCGCTCATCTCTAAATTTAGAACCAGTGTATTCGTGCTTACTTTAAATGCGCGCGTATTTCCGGCTACGTAACGTTACCTAACGTCGTCCGCTAGCGTGAGCAGAAAGTTGGACGTTACCTGGGTAGGGGTCATCTCCCCTTCCCCACGAAAAATGACCGCGATAAGTTTAACAACGCAAAAAATGGAATTTTCAAGATCGCGATAATTAGAAAAAGGCCGACTGGTGCCATTCAGTACTAACTTACGTTAATCCCTATAGAAAAAAACCTGCAATTACTTTACCTACAGAACAAATCTAAACACCCCTATTATTCAGAGAGCAAAAGAGTACTTCCCAATCTTTAATAGAGGGAAGACAAAAATGGCAAACTCAATAGTTACGACGAGAAAACGAAATGGGGCCTATTGAAGACTAAATCACAGTAACTCCGTCACACCAGGATAAAACGATTGAGAAAGGCTGCTCTAGCATAATCGAAACTACAAACAAGTAAATATTTCGACAATCGCTTTTTGTTAAACATTTTAAACTGCACTTTGTCAGAAAAGCGAAGAACTTTCGATTGGAAATTATGTAGAAATCAGTAGTGTCATTCCAGTTTCGCAGAACCGTTTGTTGATTTTATTGTGTTTTCCAAATTATACTAGTATAAAGAGGCAACACATAAATTTATAATATTAATTTGGACAGTTCATCCTGTTCTGTATGTGTTCTAGTCGGTATAAGGAGAACAATACAATAAATTCTCTCCTGGCTGAAATAATTTCACAGCCCATGAGACAAGCTGAAAGGCACGCCTCTGCTGAACGGGATGCAACACCATTTGAGAAGTCTTGGTTATGTCTTAGACATCCTATAGCTGAGGACAACTAGGTCAAGAAAAGATGGGGGCACCGAGTATTCACGTCATCAGCTAGCCTGATGGTTCATTCTTTAATTTGTCCACCATCAATTAGTTTTTAAAATATTTTCAATTCTGTATTTCATGTGCTTAGTTATTTTTTTTTAAAATTCATTCATTTATGTCATTCATTTAATCTTTATTGTTTTAATGATATCAATTTAATATTATTTTATCTTATACTGTACAAATAGGAATCAATCTGATGCATTGTTTTAAAGCTATCGTCCGATGTTAAGTTGATGGGACACACTAATAGAAAACTCATGAACATCAGTTGGAAAGAATTCAAGACTAATCGACAAATAAGAGAAGACTCTAGGCAGAAATATGTCTCCGACTATATAAGGAAAAGACGATGGTCATATATCGGTCATGTCCTACGAATGCAAAACAACAGAATACCACTACAGGCGCTCACTTGGGTTCCTGAGGGTAAGAGGAAAAAAGGAAGACCAAAAGAAACACTCAGAAGAACAATAATAAGAGAAGGAAGAACGTTGGGCCTAAATAATGTGCAAGAGCTAAGAGGAGTGGCGTCACAACGAACAACCTGGAGAGCACTGGTTTCTGCCTTATGCGCCGTGTTTGGTGCTTAAAGAATTTATTATTATTATTATTACACACTAATAGCTGGGGGAAAAAACTCGGCTTTTAAAAAAATTGGATGAAATCACTTATAGAAACTGCATTTTATCAATATACAGTAACAGCACAAATAACACAGCACCGCTGTGCATGACTGAACTGTCTTCTGCAAATCCTACATTTCGATGTCCACAAATAAAATTATGTTGCCAACAGACTCATATCGAACTCTGTGTAGAATCACAGTTTCCTGTCTCTTGTCATGTGTTTTAGGTCACCCACACATATGGGATGTTGTTTTGCTATGTTTAAAGACAGTTTTCAACGCCTCGGTGGGTATGACCCCGATCTTCAAATTTGGGGATGTGAGAATCTTGAGCTTTCATTCAAGGTCAGTGTAGGTCTAGTCTAATCTTGTAGTTCTTGCTGTGCGAAAGGAATATATTTAAAGTGACGGGCGCTTGTTAATAGCGTGAGGATGTTAATACTGTGTGTGTGTGCGTATGTGTCTGTGTTAGAAAACATTAAAAATGCTCTACGTCTTGAGAAATTGAAAAGTAACAATAAAAAGTTGGCGTCTAGTTGTAGCAGTAGTAGTATTGGTAGCAGCAGGAGTATTGGTAGCAGCAATAGTAGTAGCAGTAGGGGTAATTTTGGTATTCGTTTTATGTAGCAGTAGTGGGAGCCGCGCTGGTGTAATGGCTTCGGCGTTGTACTGGCGACCAGGTGTTCATGGTTCAAACCCGGGCGTCGGCGTTTGAAGAAATGTTTACTGCCGGAAATTTGACTGAATAGCCTGAACGGCTCCTGTGATAAACCCTCTGTGGATGGGAAGGAGCGAAGCTCCTGACCGGGTTGGAAGGAAAGTCCTCAGGTTCCCCAGCCTCGCAATGATATGTCATTGGGCCGAAGGGCTGAAAGCCCAAGTGCCGCTGGTTAAGGAAAAAAAAAAAAAAAATGTAGCAGTAGTAATTGCAGTAGCGAGCTTCCGATTGGCAGAGTGGGATCAGCGCTGGCCTCTCGCGGCAAAGAACTGGGTTCGAAACATGGTGGTATCCAGCTCAGTCTATCCAAGTGTAAATGGATATATGACTTTGCTTTTGAGTTAGGGAAGGAAAAGGCGACGAGGAAGGGAACTGGTCACCCTACCTCACGATGCTGGACTTAATATAGTGAGGTCTCTAACATTTCACTCCCTTATGGCAGTATCTGCAATGGGACTTCCTGCCTACCCAGTCGCAGCAGCAGCGTCACGAGTCGTATTAATTGTAAAGTAACAACAATAATCATGAATTCAGATATGTTGATCTACACAACAATCCGTTATCTCCCTTCTTGTACGGGAAACTAATAAGTTCCTGATGTATTTGTTCCAGGCCTGGATGTGTGGTGGGCGTGTAGAGATAATCCCTTGCTCTCACGTCGGCCATATGTTTCGTCCTTCATTTCCTTACAGCTGGGGAGAAGATTCCTCCAGCACCCTGATCCGCAACTGTCTCCGGATTGCCGAAGTCTGGCTGGACGAGTACAAGAAATTCTATTATGAGCGCATTGGCCAGTTACAGGTGAGAATTGGATCTTAGGGTCACTCAGACACGGTCAATCATTATCCAACTTCAAGTGAAAGTAATATAAATATTTTTTTGTTTTGTGTATATACCGTTTTAATAACCATTGGGCTTCCCTTGAGCCATCTGTACTAAGCACCCTATCCACTAAAATCTCTATATTGTGATTTCTAAAGTACTTGTTCAAAGCGAGCCTCTGTTTATCGTATTTTTGCAGTGTATCAGGTAGTGATCTATATAATTTTCTTCCTGGCATCCTTGATAATGTGGGTCCTCCATCATGAAGTATGCTAATGTCTTTAGGTTACTCAAACCCGAGTATTCATTAGCCAACAAGATATTTGGGTAACTCAAGCGGGGGCAATCGCTGGCCAGCTTCAGGGGAGACCCACACCTTAGAGTCAGCCAAAATCAGACAGACATTATGCAACGTCAAAATAATCTTCTTCATACACTTTCAGACGTTAATTTGAATATGTTTAAAGAAGGCAGTAGTCAGCTTGTTGTTGTTGGTATCTCCTAGGAGTTTGTCCAGGAATTGTTCTGTTGATGGTCATACGTACGTTCGTTGTTTCTTATATGTTGGACACCTTGGCAGCTGATGTTCAGCCGTCATTTTATTGGTGCCACAGTTACACTCATCAGTAGTTCTTATCTTTAGCTTGGTTGAATAGGTGGTATTTCAATCAATTGTGGTCTAAGCAGAGTCTGAAGATTATCACCTGTTCACTTTTGCTGAGCAGATAATGTGCATCATTTTTCTTGCGGCCCGAATGCTCTGCTTCCTACAGGTTCCTGTATCTGCTTCTGATAAAACTCAAGTTACACTTTATCAAGCTGAAGTAGTTTTCCACCTTCCTTTGACAGTCTCACTCTCTTCCTTGACAGAAATGTTGCAATGAGATGGGATCCACTGTATCCTTAACTCCTTTGAACCGCTCACGTAGTTTGTGGAGTATTAGTTCTCCAAGTCTGCATTATTCTGGTTCTTCAGCACTGCAATTACTGACAACGCATCTGTGAAGAAAGTTACTTGTATCTCGGTGCTTTTCTCTGTCACTAAACTGTCTGCTGCAGTTTTCAAGGCTTCTGTCTCTGCTCTGAAGGTACTTGAGAATTGTCCTGTTGTCACCGACAGCTACTTTATGTACCAATACTTAAACTCAGAAAGAGTCCTCCCCCTCCATCTTCTGATGCATTTGTTCCAAAACTAAAAAGTACCTAATGTTGGTCTTCAAAGGTGTCTACCTTCGCACAAGATTACTCTTGGCAGAGCTGTAGGTAGAAGGATAATGATGCTTCTACATCAATTGAGTATTCACAAGATATTCAGAAAAGCGAGAACAGTGCTGCATGAAACTGCGCAAATGTTAACTCTAGTATCCGCCGTCAGCTTTTGTGAAGAATAAAGTTTCTTATAATTCGTTAGCTCGTTCAAGCCCCCAGCTGAGTTAATTCAGCGAAATTCCTCTTATTATTATATAGCTCTGTTTAAGTGTATTTAAGAAATGGTCTGAGACATACGGTTGTAGTACATTCAAAATGATTAAATCAACTTTAGATTTGTCTTTATACAAGTAACAAATTTAATAATCAATTATGTTTTAACAGTTATAAAAATGAATAATTCCTTATAGAAAAAGTTATCATCACTGGGTGATGTTATGGCGTTAAAAATTGGATAGTTCACTTGGCAGCTTTTATGTTTCTACTTAGCTGCCAATGAGTTTGTCTGTTCTGCTCCAGCTGATGTTTGGTTCTTTGTAGATGGATGACTGGATCACACTCGTCACTGGTCAAGTTTGAAAGTTGTAGCACGTTCCAAGAAGTGTCATGGAGTAACTACCAAGCTGGTCCCGCGTCTCTAAGACCCGTCTGATGATGGTGTCTAGCGTCGACTTCAGGCCACTTATACCCTCACTTGTTCCAGAGATAGTACCCTCAACTGGTACCACCAACTAGTGTCACAAAAGAAGAGAACAAATACCCTCTTGAGTATTGTGTTTTCCTGACACACACTCATGTGCCCCCCTCTTTTCATTTCACCATCCCATCTACCTCAGAACTTTTACCCTCGCTGAGAATTAATATTAATCCCATTGAGCGGAAAAACATTCATTACATTTAGGTTGAATAGATTTATATTTACCTTTACATTGGTTGAAAAGGTTAATAATATAAATTGAATATGTTTCCCTTTACATCTACCATGTTTGAAAATGTTAACAATATAGATTGAATATGTTTACATTTACATCTACACTGGTTGAAAATGTTAATAATATAGATTATGTACATCATTTCTTTCATCATTCACTCCCTGCTCCATATGGAACTTGGGACTACCTCTGCTTTTGGTTCTCTGTAAGAAACTCGCAATAAAGCAGTCACCAGCCCTGGCAGTGGTGGTTCATGAAATCATCATTCTATATGCTGAGGTTGCCAGCCTCAAATGACTTGGACATCCACTAGCAATTTTCACATATTAATATTCACATGTCAATATATACATATTAGTTCACATGTTAATAATGCAAAATATAGAATTTAAAATGTACAACTTACGCCAGTCTTTAGGCTCACAGACTGCTGCTCAGATAAATAGTTTAAGGCAGATTGATGGTGCCTCTTACACGTGGTCTGGGGTGTTGTTATTTTAGAAATAAGTTCCCACTTTGACTTTGTGTTACAGTTTCCTCAGATTCCGGTTTTCCGTGTTAAAATGGTGAGTTTTCCTGAGCTGTAAGTCCTCAAGATGCTCAAACAAGGTCCGGACTGGTAAATGAAATCTGCTGCTATGCTTTACTCTGGCAAGGTCTGGTTGTCTTCTTGGCGCGAGATGAATTTTCTCAGTGTTCTAAACTGACTAAAATTTCAGGTTATATTACATGTCGCTCCCCCGCAGTACTTTGTTACGATTTAGGTAGGGTCCAATTAGGTATTTTGTTCTTCTTTTGTTTCGAATGTCCTCCAATCGTTTCAAAACCTGTGTGTTTTGGTGGGGTAATTCAAAATATTTCACTAGGAAATTTCTTTGCGTTAATGCAAAGGTCATATCTTCCAAATATGAAAGTGAGATTTCCGTACTATTTACGAATACAACTCCTTATTTTTACCTAAAGTAAAATGTTAGTAATGAGTCGTACAGGAAGCGATTATGTCATGTGGAGTCTGCAGAATGCTTGCCCGCAAGTCTGTAATTTATCGCCTGCACTCCCAGGTAAACACAATTCGTCGTATTACCATCTGGACAAGAAGTCACACTCTCCTTATCAGCGATTAAACAAATTCGCTCGGCGATTTTTCATGGGAAACAGGTGGTATGGTATACGAGAATGTTTATCACAGGATTGTCGATTAATGTTGCATCATCCGCCTACTCTTAACAAGGTCAAGCGGGCAAACAAACATGACGACTTTTACTGAAAGGAGTGTAAAGTGATATGAAAATACCAAATATCTGCTTGATAGCAGAGAAAAAAAAAGCGCCAACCACTGAAAATTTCACGTAATCAGTACTCACAACAAATGTAACTGACTACTGCCGGAGAGGAGAAAAGATCGACCCAATAATTCCGTCACAGTATTATTGTTCCTTTTCTTAACTAGAAACAACTTTTTAAACAAAAGAATGTACTTGAACTAGGAAATGTTATCCGGACATTTATGGGGTGTTACCGAGGTATTGTGGATATTGGATTTACTAGGCAGGAGGGGGAAAAAGTGGGGGAGGGGTATGTTTTAATTTAAAATGAGCAGATTCTAAACTCATAATCTGATACAATTTTTTTAAAATATGTCAACACAGACACAACTGGACATCGGCGATATCTCGGATAGGCGAGCATTGAGGGAAGAGCTGCAATGTCGGTCTTTCGACTGGTACGTCAAGGAAATCTACCCTGAGCTTTACCTGCCTTTAAACACCTCGGCCTCTGGTTTGGTGCGTTCTTAATAATAAACACGCTTCCCTAATGATACGTTCTTTAGAGTGTGTGTGCTTTATACACATACAGCTTTTGTTTTAGTAATAAGTGCAAGGATTATTTATATGTGATAAGATAAATGCGTAAACTCCATTAGATAACTTTGTGATAATATAGGGTGTCCACAAAGTCAGTGGTACATTATAATGTCCATTAAAGTGTGAAGCATTATCCTGCTAGCTGTTTGCTGTATGTCTTTATTTGGAAATACATTTTTTGCCTCAAAGTAGTTCTTCAGCAGATGCCATATTTGCAGTGTTGTCGACTCGAGTCGATCGACTCGAACTCGAGTTGGCCTAAGTCAGTCACAACGACTCGATTTGAGAGTTAAAAAAAAAAAAAATTACCGATTAGACTGTACTCGCGTCCGAGCTTTCCCATTTCAGCGGTGTTGTCGACTCGAGCCGACCGACACGAACTCGAGTCAGCCGCAATGACTAGACTCGAGAGTTTTTATTGGTGACTCTACTTGGACTTGAGACTTGCTTGGAAAGACTTGACGACAACTCTGCAAATGTGTGGCTCTCCAAGATGAATATACGATGCTTCATCTCATTCCACGTGTTCTTTATCCTCTGCTGATTTGTTAGTGAATTTTAAATTCTGCAACCAAACTTTTGTAGCCAGGTATAGCTACTAAAGAAACCCTCCCACATTAAAATCTTGTTGGATGAGATATAGCAATGGTGATAATCATAAAACGTGTCACAGTTAATAGGTTGAACGATACACCAAAAGCAAAAATACAGAGTCAAGACTTAGATAATAACTATTCATTCATTCATTCATAACCCTCCACTCCCAAAGGAGCATAGGCCTTCAACAGAAATATGCCAAGTCATCCTGTCACGTACCATCATCTCAAGTTCTTTCCGCGTTCTCTTTATCATTTTCACCTCTGTTTCCAGCTCTCTTCTCCATGTGCTTCTTGGTCTACCTCTGCGTCTCTTGCCCTGAGAGTTCCAGAACAAGGACTGCCTTGTAATGCTATCAACAGGTTTCCCCAATGTGTGTCCTATCCATCGCTATCGCCTTTTTCTCATCACTTGTTCCACTAGCACTTGTCTGGTTCTAGTCATCAATTTCACGTTGGTAACCTTGTCATACCATTTTAATCCTTCTATTCTACGCAAGCACCCATTTATGAAAGTCTGTAGTTTTTTTTTTTTTTTTGCTGCCATCAATGGTACCTATACCTTGTAGCGGTATGGCAGCTTGCGTACCCTGACAATCCCCAGAGCTATGCCAGTGGGAGTTTTACTCCTGGCAGGTTCAACCAAGCTGGACTGGTCTGTGTGGGTAGGCGTCAGACAAAAGCTGGTACCCTGGTCCTCCAGGTTGGGGGTTTTAGCATAGGGCTGACACCTCTGTCTATGTAAAAAAAATAATGAAGTTACGGAAACAACATCAAATGAGCAAACTTTGCTGCGGGATGGACATTCGGAGTCTGTAGCTCGTATGACTGTCAGTGGTGAAAGCCGAAAGGAAGCCACTGACATGAAAACGGATGTCCTGACTGCAAAACAGGATACAAGAATAGGATTTTGGAATGTCAGGACAATGAACGAGACAGCTAAACTAAGACAGGTCACGGCAGAAATGAGAAACTATAGGTTACACATCCTAGGGATAAGCGAGAGCAGATGGACAGGGGCAGGAAAAGTTAAAACAGCAACAGGAGAAACAGTACTTTACTCTGGAAGAGAGGATGGGCTGCACAATGAAGGCGTAGCCATGATTCTACAGAAAGGGATAGAAAGGACATTACTGGAATAGAAACCCATCAACAACAGACTGATACGATTGAGATTGAGAGGGAGATTCACCAACACTACAATAATACAATGCTACGCACCAACGAATGATAGCGATGAGGAGGTCAAAGATGAATTCTATCAACAACTGCAGAAAGAAATGGAAGACACACCTAGAAATGATCTTATTATAGTAATGGGAGACCTCAATGCGAAAGTTGGTACACATAATACATATAATGAAAGAACAATGGGGAAATGCGGCAGCGGAACAGCAAACGAAATTGGGGATAAACTAATAAGTTTCTGTAGCATTAACAACCTAGTCATTGGAGGAACACTTTTCCCACATAAAGAATTCACAAATTAACATGGGAATCACCAAATGGTCGGGACAGAAACCAGATAGACCACATCATGGTTAACGGTAGATGGAGACATGCATTACAAGATGTGAAGGTAAGAAGAGGTGCAGATGTGGGAAGTGATCACCATTTAGTAGTAGCAAAACTGAAAGTGAAACTAAGAAGGGCTGGACCAACTGTAACTACACAGAAAAGGTTTGACATCAGCAAATTGAAGGACCCCCTTACCAGAAAAGCTTTTGTGGCCGACATTAAGAAACGATATCAACCAGAAACACTAAACACCATAAAGATGAGAAAGGAAATGAAAAGAAAGAAAACAGAAGCGAAGTCCCCCAGGTTAAAGCAACTATATAGCGAACAGTACAGTCAGCTGGACAAGGAAGTTAAACGCCAAACCCGAGCCAACTGTTGCGCACATATTTGACGCACAGATTACAAATGTACGATATGACTAGGTGATATGAAAAAGAGATTACTTTTGTTACAGTCAAAGTTATATCACCCATGATTGGATTTATACTTTTGATTATGTGGATGATCTCCCTTGAATATTGATTTAGCGGATGGATACCGAATTTATGTTATTTCTCATTTGTTAGGGCCAGAAAATAGATTGATCTTGTTCAATATGTTTATGGCATGAATTCATATGTATTACTTGTCTAGTGCAAGAAGATTCAGTCTTATATTGTATATCTTCGTATGTTTAGGTCGGACTATATTCTTTGTGCCGAAATCTGGGGCAGGTATTCGTTGTCCTACGGAGACGTAGAGAGTCTCGACGAAGCCGCCTGAAAAATGGCTGTGTGTGTTTTGGGCTGGTCCTGGAAAAATGGTTGAAAGTGATCTGTGAATGATCTTTCAGAAGGAGATTGTGTCTCTGCGAGATTCTGTTGTCAGAAATTCTCCTCATGTACTTTATTGTGTTTAATTCGGACTCCAGATAATACCAGACCCTTTAAAGATCTCTATGTTGTTAGCTCTAGATGGACATCGTGTTATCGAGCATCTAGAATCAGTTGTATATCGACGAAGATGACAGGTTTCCCAACAGAGCTTATGTCTACATGAAGCAACCTTGTTAAGGTGGAACTGTAGGGAAACTCTATGAAATTATTGATGTTCGAATTGTGAATTAACTTTGGCTTATCATTACCCTCCTTCTGGGTGAGTGAACAAACCTCAGGAAGGTAGCCATCTTGTATTCTTGTCATCGTTATGAATCACTGTCAAGAGAACAGTATATCAAACTTATTATCGGAGAATGATGAGAAAATTGTTGGATGTAAACATTTCGGAGGAACGTAATGAAGCCCTGAGTTGCCTCTTTGATTGAGGATATTCCGAATGTTTCATACAGGATAATAAGAAGATTATGGGATCCACTACGAAAACTCTGCTATCACCAGGTATATGTTATCTCCTCATAACGTACATTTTGAGGGAAATATAATGTTCTCTGGACATGTCATTGCGCAGACTCAGAGAAGAGAAATGGTGAATACGGGTTGCGAAGCAGCATTAAGACAAGCACTCACACTTGCGGCTGTTCAGTAACATAACCGAAATATATTATTGGTTGTAGAAGTCTGAGGCAGATTTCATGAGTAGTGCCTACTCTGAATGGACCTAACTACATAAAACCATGATAGCACCACAGCAGAGTAAAGTCAAGTTGACTTACATTTATCTATGTGTATATAGAATAAAGGACTGACATATAATGTCTGTTTTAAGAGGGGAGGTGTCATGAAATATTCTAATCCACATATATAAATTATCAGGTAAATATAAAGCCTAACAAATAAATTCTAATAAAGAAAAGAGCAATGGTAAAATAACAGTGCTGTCACAAAGAATGTACTCGAAATCCCCCTTGTTTTCTACTTCGTCTGCAAATTGTAACGCTTTCACGTTGATAGTAAAAGCCTACTATATTATTACCCGCGTTCTTCAATGAAACATGTGCTGTATTTCTTGGAAAAACATTGAGATACCAAGCTGATCAATGACATAATTTAAATATTTCATTCATTCCATTTTATACACGGCGTAACGAACGAACAGATGGACTAAAGGATAGAGAGAGGGGAGGGCTGAAAATCAGGAACGCATGCAAAATTAAACACGCGACTCGCTATTAATGCCACCCCAACAAGCGTAACGCGATACACAATTACTACTATCACGCGTGTAGGGCCACAAGTTACATTTGAACTGATTGGCTGGAATGATATGTAAGGCTAAACACGATTGGTCGGACTATAAATACTATCTTTGTTGTTAGGGGAGACGTAGGTAGGTAAAATTTTTTCAAACACTTGTCGAAACGTGGCTCCATTGGCCAGACTCGCTGATATAATCACTTAGGAGCGTTAGTTCGAGACCACTAGTTCAAATAAGCTTGATAAAGCAACAGTGCGTTGAAGCCAGCTCATATTTTGATAAATAAAAGCCTGGAACATAAGCAGATGGGAATTTGTGCCAGTATTTGTGCCAGTATTTGTGCCAGAATTCATTGCTAGTCAACGTATCTATGTTTATTTCCATAAATTGTGGGACTGTGGTCTTATGGTATTGAGCAGCACCTGGTCAGAGCTTTGCTGAATCCAGAGTCGGACAGCATACTCCTTGGTCCATTTAGCTATCAGTGAGGTGTCTCCAGAGCACAGGGGAGAAATCGAGCAGAGGAGTCTTTTCCTGCCGCCATCACGCAAGATAAGCTGATCTGGCCAGCTGAGCTCAAAATTATGTACCCCCATCTTAAAATAACATTGTAACATAAACTTAAGAGGGGAAGTAAATTGTTTTAATATCAGGAACTGAGAACATCTCCAATACTAGTTCCAATAAAGACAAACTATTGAAGTCATGATGACAAATACCAACAGAGCTTGAACAAAACAAAACCAGTATTACCTCATATTACTACTACACAACTGACACACATAGGATACTTTTAATAATATATGTCACTACAATATTCATATTGATAAATTCTGTACATATAACTTGTAAGTAAAATTGATTGTGATTCCTGGTTCCCTTGTATTTGAATCAGGACACATATTCATTCATAACAGCAATGAATACATATTGTTATTTGAAAAGTTATCAGTGACTCCTTTAAGATATCCTTTAGAGTGTTATATGTATGTGAGTGTCACAGTGTTGTCAAGTGTGGTGGAATAAATTAAATTGTTTATCTGTCTGTTGTTGTTATGACTTACACTTCATCATACACATACCCTAGACATACAACGTAGTCATCACACTATTCCAGAATAATTCTGACTGAGGTATACATATGTGGCAGCAAGTAAGGTTATATATAATACACTACTCTTATTAGATATATATACCTTCACAGCTGATCTCAGTCAGTACACTAAGTCCCCTATAAATATTTATAACATCACACTTCACCACACGTGGTTTAACTTTGTTACATAAACATTTAATATATGTCGCTGGAGAACTTAGCCAAGGAAAAGGGTTCGTCCAGTGAACTCTTTATATGTTTACACACCCACACCCACTGATGCGTTCAGTCAGTTAGGGGATATGGCAATAGTCTGCCAGAACATTGAATGATTACCTTATATCGCCCATCATATTTGAATGCTGCATGAAATATGATCTACTATTCAAATGCCTAAAGATGTACATGTCAACATGTTCCTATGACTATGTTCCGTGCTGTCCAGATGTGTGCGTCCTTATTAAACTGTGAAATGTCAGCTGTAGTTCCAGTCATCATTGACTTGCATAAGAGTGTGTGAGTGTATATTATCAAGTGGTCAACTACACAGAACCATTCCACCATTCGCGTTACCTGACACTCCCACCCTGTGTCAACATGACAGGTTGGTTCAATTATGCAGAGGTAACCCAAAGAAGACCTTCTTCAGTGATGACCAGTACACGACCATAAAAATAACAAGAGTTTTCAGTGGTGGGCCAGATCCCTAGGTTTATTGTAACCAGACCATTCCTGACGCCATATACGACATGTAAACACGAGTGTACAAGTTGACAGTACAACTATACAGTCGAGGTCAGCATGACCTGTCCTATCGAGCGAAGGCAGTAATCAGGTCAGCACTTGGTGACATTTTGTAGCAGAGGCATTGTTTATGTCAAGCAGACATACAGAGCTGAATACTTTGAAGGCCATAAACTGTTTTGTTGTTGCAGTGTTGTTGAACATAAAAGTGCATAGATTTCATCGCTGGATCTTCCAATATGCTCAAAATTTGAACAGTGTAATAAGATAAGTCAAAGATTTAAGATTGATTAAAAGTGGCAGTTATTGTAATTAAAAAGCTGTACCATTAATGTAAAAGCTGAGCATACTTTACAACACATTTCAACCGCAACACATCTCATTATTTAATGTATGCATTTATGTTTTATATGTATTTATGTTACATGTTATTTGTTTGTATGTATAGTTGTTTATATGTCCGTGGGCGGTTGGTGAGGTGACTAGGACAAGAAATACCGAGTAACATTGGTCTTGTACTAGTGTTCTATAGGGGCAAATTTCTTAATTGAAATTTGCATGCAACATCTGTTGCAATATCTGCTTAAAGCTGATTTCCCACAGGTACTCAAGTGATCATTTGTTTCATTATAAACAAGATAACCATATAAGGTCTTTGACTAAGACTAAGAGAGTGAAATAAAATTAAGTGAGTATACAAGTCTATAGTACAGACTTGTCTCCCATTAAAGTGGGATAAGGTAATTTATTTACTTTTTCAGGTTACTGATTTCATAAGACAGGATGGCTAAGTTAGATTACTTTATCCAGCAAGGGTTAACCCTTGGTAAGTCTGGTAAAGAATTGGAAGAATATTCATCTGCTCAATTTGCCATTGCATTAAAATCAGAAGAGAAGAAACAAAAAGATGAGAATAAATGAAAAGCAGAAATTGAACAAAAGAAGATAGATGCTGAGAATTTCAGATTGCAGATGCAAGCTGAGGAGAAAAAAGCTGCTGCTGAGGAGAAAAAAAGCTGCTGCTGAGGAGAAAAAAGCTGCTGCTGAGGAGAGAAAACTTCAAATAGAAGAAAACAAATTAGAAGCTGCTGCTGAGGAGAGAAAACTTTAAGCTGCTGCTGAGGAGAGAAAACTTCAAGCTGCTGCTGAGCAAAAAAGATTAGAAGCTCAGGAGAGAAAAGAAATAAGAGAACATGAACAACAGAAAGAACTTTTAGCATTTGAGTTAGAAAAAATGAAATTGACAAATATGAGTAATGTTAATCAATCATCTGGTGGTAATGGTAAACCCTTTACTTACAAGGTCAAGATACCAGCGTTCAACTCTGCCAGTGATGACACAACATTCTGGCTTGATAGATTTGAACGTGCTTGTCGAGCTCATAATGTGGATAAATCACAATATGCTAATCAGTTGTCTGAGAATCTAAAAGGTGATTCTCTGACGAGTTTATGTTTGGTTGAAGAAGCTGACAAGGATAATTATGAAGTTATCAGGGCAGCCTTGATAAAGAAATACCAATTGTCAGAGGAAGGTTATCGTATTTTGTTTAAGACAATGGGACCTGAGACAGGGGTAAAATTCTCAGAATTCATTGCAAAAGCACGTCTTACATTTCAACGATTGATTGAATTATCCAAAATAGAGAAAACATATGACGCTCTTATGGATTTGTTGCTCAGAGACAAGAGCATGTCCTCTGTGAACAAACAATTCCTTGAATTTTTACACGAGCGTAAACCTCAAACATTAAAACAAATGCAAGAATTTTGTGACCAATACGTCACGGCACACCCTGACGTAACTCTTAGCAACACTAAGATTAAAGAGGGTATGCCAGTTGCGTCAGCAACACAATATAATAATAATTACTCACACAAGTTCCAAGGAGCTCAAAATAAATTTGACAAAAAGGTTAACTGGAATAAGTATCAAAACCAAGGTAACCACTCAAATCAGGGTTCTTCTCCGAAGAACTGGAATCGGGCTGACAGTCCTCGATACAGGGGTGGCCATAATTATAGAAATTTCCGCAAAGGAAGTCACTATAGGAACTACCCAAGTTTTCCTTCATGGAAACAACAAAACCAACATTACAGAGACACTCATTATAATGAGCATGATGATTATGATCATGAACATTATGATTCAAACCCAAATAGGGGTTATAACAGAGGAGACAATAATAACTATAGAGGTTAGAATAATCGAGGTAGATCACAATACAAAAGACGTAAATCACATTACCAGGCTAACTCTGCACAGCAAGAGTTCCATGAAGCCGGTAATCAAGCTAATGATAAGAAAGACTCTAATAATGTGGGATGTTCTGCTTTCGATTTTGGTAGAGCATCTCAATGTTCCCAATGCAAAACATTATTCGATCCAACCACGGTTTCTACTTTAAGCTGTGGTCATCCTCTTCCCGCTCTTCCTGCGTCAGTCGCGCATGATGGAAGAGGTGCTCTTGTCTTGAATAGAGGTCTAGTAGATAATACTCCGGTCTCAATTCTTTTCGATTCGGGTGCACCACGATTGGAGTGAGGCAGTCACTCATAGATCCTTCTCGAGCCACTGGCAAAGTAATCAAATGCGTAACATTTGGTGGCACATTGGAGAAGTACTCTACTGCCATTGTCAACATTGCTACTCCCTTCTTTACAGGAGATGTGCACGCATGTCTTCTCCCGAATCCGATCGCTGATCTTATAATCGGTCGCATTCATGGAGTGAAAGAATGCACTCCGCAACAAATTGCTGATTGGGAAAATAAGAATATGCAAACTGCTAATGCTGTAGTCACTAGGGCTCAAGCTCTTAACGTGCCTCAATCTTCGCCTTCTGAAGATAACGATACACAGAACCAAGGTGATCCCTTGGAAATTTCTCGTGACTCATTCATAAAGAAACAGGAAGATGATCCTACTTTAAAAAAATTCTTCACGCAAGCAACAAAAGGTGATCCAAATAAAGATACAAATCGTAAATCTTGGATTACGATGAAGAATGGCGTACTTGTACGTATGGTGCAAGACTCCGCTAAGTCCAGTCATTCTCAAATTCTTGTGCCCAAAAATATGAGAGTTAAAATTTTGCAGCACGCTCATGATTCTCAGTGTGCTGGGCATATGGGTTTTTCCCGTACTAAATCTAGAGTTCTTGCATCTTTCTTTTGGCCTTTTGTGAACAAGGACATACGAATCTATTGTCGATCTTGTAAGGTATGTCAAGAAGTTAAATCCAAAGGTCCACGTCATGCTGCACCTATTCAGGCTGCAGATATTCCAATTCGACCATTTCAAAAAATGGCGATAGACATCATCGGTCCATTTAAGACAAAGTCTGCTAGAGGACACCAATTTATCTTGACGTGTGTTGATATGTGCACACGTTGGCCAGAGGCTATTCCTCTGAAGAGCATAACTACTGCCGATATTGCAGATGCTCTTTGGCTCATATTTTCTCGTCTGGGATTCCCAGGAGAAATATTATCAGACCATGGTACCCAACTCATATCGGATACCATGTCTCAAGTGATGTCGACTCTTAAGATAGAGAGATCTCTAAGTAGTATTTATCATCCTATGTCCAATGGGATGGTAGAACGTCTGAATAGAACGCTGAAAAACTTGTTAGGTAAGATAGCTGAAGATCATCCTCAGGATTGGGACAGGGTTTTACCCGCGGCTCTCTTTGCATACAGAGAGGTTGCCAACGAACATACATGATTTTCTCCCTTTGAACTTGTTTTTGGTGCGAAACCGCGAGGTCCTATGTCCTTACTTCATGACCTTATAACTGCTGATAATATTGTCGATGACACAAAATCCTCTTACGAATATGTCATTGCACTTAGACACAAGATTATCGAAGCATGCAAATTGGCAACTGCTTCTTCTGAATTTGCGAAACAGAAGGCAAGGCAATTTGCCAATAAGAAGAGATACTTGCGACAACTTTGTCCAGGTGACAAAGCATTTGTCTTGTTACCTTGTAGGGAAACAGACTTCTTATTTCTTGGAAAGGTCCGTACGATGTAATATCAAAAGTTTCCGATATTGACTATATCGTCGATATTGACGGGAAGCATAAAACCTTCCACATCAACATGCTTACGGAATTCCATGAACGTCCGGATTATTTACAACCTGTTTTCCAGGCAACGGACGATTCTCCAGTTCCACATGGACATTACTCATCACTGTCAGTAATACAGGATGAGGAAACGAGTTTCTCGGATGTGAATCTCCCTTTTCCGATGATTCCACTTCATTCTAATGAATCATGGAAAGATGTTACGGTCTCTCCCGAGTTATCTCTAGGACAACAGAAACAAGTTTCTACTATGTTACAACAATTTCAGGATGTCCTTACTGACATTCCTGGTCAAACTGATGTCATTGAACATGACATTATACTTACTGACCATAATCCTATAAGAGTCAGACCGTATCCTATCCCGATACATTTTCAAGCACAGGTTGAGAAAGAGTTGGATGAGATGATAGATTTGAAAATAATTGAACCATCCACATCAGCATATTCTTCGCCGATGGTTATTGTACGGATGTCAATCCTCTTTGGATAAGATTAAAACTATGTTTTCTACTTCACCTATTTTAGTGTTACCTACTAAAGATAAGACATTTATTCTTCGTAGTGACGCTTCATCCACAGGGATTGGAGCAACACTAATGCAAGAGTACTCCGGAACTCTGCATCCTGTGATGTATATTTCTCGGAAACTAAATGCCGCAGAGAAGAATTACTCGGTCCTAGACCGTGAATTATTGGCTATGGTTTTTCATCCACAGTCAATCCTTTTCAAAGATCCTTAAACTTCAAAGATTTCTTCTTGGCGCGCATTTCATTGTGGAAACTGACCAGAAAGCTCTTACAGCTATTCAGAGTAAAAATCTGAAGAGCGCGAGATCAACGCGATACGCGATTGCTCTTCAGCCTTTTCATTTTTCGGTGCGAGCTATCCGTGGTTCAGAAAATGTGATGGCAGATATCTTATCTAGACGCCCACATGATTCCACCTAACCGTTAGATCCTGAGATTTCTACAGGTCTAACTCTACTACACTTTTTTTTCTATACTAAAATATGTACACATATGTAATATGTCATATATTGATTGTATCACTACTTAGCGGTTCATTGATGTATATTCACCGCTGGTCTTTCGATGTTTTTCGTCTTTGATAATCATGATGTTAAGATACCTAAGATGAATTTTTTGGATAACTATTGTATAAATTGTGGCATTGCCAGTATTGTAGTATGCGTTGGTGACACCTCTCTGGAAATATTTATACTTAGAGAAATACTTTCTCTAAGATCCTGAGATATATTCTCACTTGTCGTGCCATATGACGACATAGCCTCACATTAGGCGTTACATTTGTTTGGAATGCTTATCATCTACGCATTGTTATTCGTGCGTTGTGAGCCTGTTGTATGTTGCTCCTAGATGTATTTCAAAAAAAAAAGTACCATTTTTTTTCCCGAGGGGTGTGGTAATCTGTTGCGCACATATTTGACGCACATATTACAAATGTACGATATGACTAGGTGATATGAAAAAGAGATTACTTTTGTTACAGTCAAAGTTATATCACCCGTGATTGGATTTATACTTTTGATTATGTGGATGATCTCCCTTGAATATTGATTTAGCGGATGGATACCGAATTTATGTTATTTCTCATTTGTTAGGGCCAGAAAATAGATTGATCTTGTTCAATATGTTTATGGCATGAATTCATATGTATTACTTGTCTAGTGCAAGAAGATTCAGTCTTATATTGTATATCTTCGTATGTTTAGGTCGGACTATATTCTTTGTGCCGAAATCTGGGGCAGGTATTCGTTGTCCTACGGAGGCGTAGAGAGTCTCGACGAAGCCGCCTGAAAAATGGCTGTGTGTGTTTTGGGCTGGTCCTGGAAAAATGGTTGAAAGTGATCTGTGAATGATCTTTCAGAAGGAGATTGTGTCTCTGCGAGATTCTGTTGTCAGAGATTCTCCTCATGTACTTTATTGTGTTTAATTCGGACTCCAGGTAATACCAGACCCTTTAAAGATCTCTATGTTGTTAGATCTAGATGGACATCGTGTTATCGAGCATCTAGAATATCACTGTCAAGAGAACAGTATATCAAACTTATTATCGGACAGTGATATGGAGATCTTATTAATATGAAAACCCCTATCGAAGTTTAACTTTGTTACATAAACATTTGATATATGTCGCTGGAGAACTTAGCCAAGGAAAAGGGTTCGTCCAGTGAACTCTTTATATGTTTACACACCCACACCCACTGATGCGTTCAGTCAGTTAGGGGATATGGCAATAGTCTGCCAGAACATTGAATGATTACCTTATATCGCCCATCATATTTGAATGCTGCATGAAATATGATCTACTATTCAAATGCCTAAAGATGTTCATGTACATGTCAACATGTTCCTATGACTATGTTCCGTGCTGTCCAGATGTGTGCGTCCTTATTAAACTGTGAAATGTCAGCTGTAGTTCCAGTCATCATTGACTTGCATAAGAGTGTGTGAGTGTATATTATCAAGTGGTCAACTACACAGAACCATTCCACCATTCGCGTTACCTGACACTCCCACCCTGTGTCAACATGACAGGTTGGTTCAATTATGCAGAGGTAACCCAAAGAAGACCTTCTTCAGTGATGACCAGTACACGACCATAAAAATAACAAGAGTTTTCACCAACGAAAGGAATTTCCTAGACGATCTTGCAAGACAGGCTGAAGAGGCAGCACTGAGAAATGAAGCAAGCACAGTATACAAAATAACTAAATTCATCAGCGGAAAACAAGGTGCAAACAATATTACATTAGTAAGAGATAAGCAAGGTAATCTCATCAAGACAGCAGAGGGACAGGAAACAAGATGGGCAGAGCACTTCAGAGAAACTCTGAACAAGGAAATACCAGAGACACAATTGAATGTTCCTGAGGCTGTAAACGATCTAGATGTAAATACAGACATTCCACGAAAAGAAGAAATCATCACAGCAATCAAAGGGTTAAAGAACGGCAAAGCTCCTGGCCATGATAACTTAAATGCAGAGCTATTTAAGACAGACCCTGAGCTAGCAGCAGAACTATTAGAACCACTATTTGCACAAGTCTGGAAAACGGGGACAACACCTTCAGAGTGGAACAAAGGAATAATTGTCAAATTGCCCAAGAAGGGAGATCTTGCAGACTGCAATAATTGGAGAGGAATCACTCTTCTCTCAGTTCCCAGCTAAATACTGGGCATGATAATTATACAGAGAATTTCAAAGGCAGTAGACCACAAACTGAGGAAAGAACAAGCAGGATTTAGAAAGAACAGAAGATGTGTAGACCATATATTCACTCTCAGGAACATTATAGAGCAGTGCTCAGAATGGCAAAGACAGCTTTACATAAATTTTGTTGATTTTGAAAAGGCTTTTGACAGCATACATAGGGACAGTTTATGGAAAATACTGAGGGCTTATGGAATTCCAAGCTGCATAGTGTCAATCATAAAAAGCCTCTATGCCAACTTTACGTGTAGTGTTGGGCAGAGCAACCTAACCTTCGAGGTGAAGACAGGAGTACGACAGGGATGCCCCTTATCAACCACTCTATTTTTAACAGTCATAGACTGGGTGATGCGCCAGACAACAGAGGGCAGTCCAAGAGGAATAAGATGGACTACATTTTCTACATTGGAAGATCTGGAATATGCAGATGACATTGCACTGCTGGCACATTCACATCAACACATCCAGGAAAAAACGGATAGACTTAATAAATTTAGCCAGCAGGTGGGCTTGAACATCAATTTAAAGAAGTCTGAGGTCATGACGCTCAATGTGAGCAACCCTGAGCCCATATCAGTAAGGAATCAGCAACTGGTACAGACAGATACCTTCACATACCTAGGAAGCATAGTAACACCAGACGGTGGGGCAGGCAAAGACATCAACATCACAATGAATAAGGCAAGAACAGCCTTCTTTAGCCTAAATAACATTTGGAAGTCCTCCCAATACAGCACAAGCACAAAATTAAGATTATATCAGAGTTGCATGCTTTCTGTGCTTCTCTATGGTGCGGAATGCTGGAGAGTCACAGAGAAGGAAATGTCGAAATTGTCCTCTTTTCACACAACATGCTTAAGAAAAATTCACCGCATCTTTTGGCCGAATACCATCACCAACCAAGATCTGCTTACTCGTAGTAAGCAAGAGGACATGCACACCATCATAGCTGGCAGACGCTGGAGCTGGGTTGGTCATGTCCTCAGAAGAGACCCCGATGCCATCACAAGAACAGCTATGCGTTGGACCCCTGAAGGAAAACGAAAGAGAAACCGACCAAAAACAACTTGGCGGAGGACTGTGGAGGCTGAGATGCAAAGAATGAACCAGAGTTGGGGCACTGTACGAAGGATGGCCACCGACCGTGCAAAGTGGAATCAATTTGTTGTTGCCCTACAGGACGCACTCTAGGCGTGATGGCCACTGACTGCATTGACGGTCGGTGGTTAAGGATCGAAGAAGAAGAAGTAGTTTTTTGATTGTTGTCTTTGTTGTTCTCCGTGTTTCAGAGCCATATAATAGTACTGACTTCACATTTGAGTTTAAGATCCTTATTTTTATGTTGGATCCGATTTCTCTTGATCTCCATATATTTCCCAATGCAATGAAAGCTCATCTTGCTTTTTGTATTCTTATTTTGATATCACTGTCTGTCCCCCCAACTTTGTCTACTTTGCTGCCAAGATATGTATACGATTCTACATCTTGTAGTGGTGTTTCTTCAAGTTCAACCCTGTCATCATTACCTGCATTTATTCTAATTATTTTTGTCTTTTCCCTGTGTATTTTTAGACCCAATTGCTGTGACCTCTCATCGAGTGTTTTCAATTTGTCCTGCATCTGATTACGGTTATGGGACAGAAGAGCCACGTCATCAGCAAAATCCAGATCACCCAATGCTTATTCAGAGTCCGGTGGATTCCATTTCTATTGTGTGTTGTCGATGTTCTCATAACCCAGTCTATTGCTAGTTAGAAAATAAATGGAGACAAGAGTCATCCCTGTCGCACTCCCATACTTATCCCTAAAGGTTCTGTAAGCTGTCCTTCATGAAGAACTCTGCATGTCATGTCTTCAAATGTTTCCTTTATTAAATTAATGATCTTCATGGGAATTCATCAATTTCCAAAGTGATTCTCTGTCGACACTGTCAAATGCCTTTTCGTTGTCCACAAATCCGATGTATAGTAGTGAATTCCATTGTAGACTTTGTTTAACTATTATTCTCAAAGTGACTATCTGGTCTGTACAGGATCTGTTTTGTCGAAAACCTGCTTGTTCATCTCTCAGTTTCTTGTCTATAGACTCTTTTAATCTCTCGAGGATAATCCTGTTTAATACTTTTCCTGGCACTGATAGTAACATTATTCCTCTATAATTTGCGCACTCTTGTAAATTTCCCTTCTTGTCACAGAGAGTTTATTGATCATAAATTGCCTATATCCTCTTCTTTTTCTTTCACCCGTGTCCTCTATTTTATTATCACTCTTTACCTTGTTCCTGTATTTTTCGCATCCATTCGTTTGCGAAAAATATTTTCTTCCCCACTCTCAACTTTACCGTTTTCTTTCTCATACTGGTAAACGCAGTAATGACATAACGTGTCAGAGAGAGAGCGTTAAAATGCATTCTATTGCATTAGATGTCAGTGGACGATAGAACGCGTGAATACTCGTCTGGGCAGACAGAGATAGCAGACATGCGTCTGTACTTTTCTCATGTCACGGGCGTTTCGTCAGGCTAGTTCCCGGTTAGGTGTCATACCGTCTAGCATTTTCACCTGACACTAACGTTTCTCTCGGAGTGAAGTGTGATATGACACTCACGCAGCGCTCGGGAATGAGACATATAGTCTGGGTTTTTCCATGACACTCCCGCTTTTCGGTCAGTTTTGTTAACGTAGGTGTGAAGACGCACCGGTGGCACTTACGGCATGCGTCTAAGTTACGTAAGTGTTAGGAAAGACGAGAGATTGCGTGGTTTTGGAAATAGGGCACATTCTGAGTGTGTGTTTCATATATCTTAAACGAGAGTTTGAGACTTAATTCACTCAGTAACTTCGCAGTCAAGACTAGAACAAGCCTTCGTTCGATTCCTAAGAATCTCTGTTAATAGAGATGGCATTTAGTTTGGTCGAAGTGGTTTAAGTTCTTAGTAGTTCTGTGTTGAGGTAAATATTATATATATATTATATCTAGTATTTTTCGAAGTGTTCAAAGTGTTAGATCGCTTATTTTATTTCCCGAGTTCTTTTGTGCAGAGTGAATAATTTATAAGTCTGTTATATTCTCTAGCTTATGAGTTACAGTGGAAAACAGAATAATTTATAATTTTTAGCTTACACTCAGTCGGCTATTAATGAATTAACTTTAACTGCTAAATAATCAGACGAGAATAATTTTTCTAAACTAACTTATAAATGATAGATGCCTCATGAGTATTGACGGGATACGTATGTATTCCTAATTCATGATGATTGATTTTATATATAACTTATTGCACAGGAAAGTTAAACGATAAGTCAAGCTTACGCTTGCAGTTAAATGTAAGTTATATTGAGTACATAATATGTAAATTATTTATATGTGCTTTTTCCTTTATTCAGTGAATACTGGGGTGACCCAAAATCTTTGCCAGCGTTGAGTAAACGAGTAATATCTTGAAGAACGAAAACATTTTCCTTAGAGTGACTTGGTTCATAATCTTTACGAGTGCTTTAAAGGTTAAATGAAGTAACGGGCCTGTCGCGCCATAGTACATTCTTCCTGAGAAAAACTCAAGTACATTTTTGTAGCCTGTGTGGCAAGTAACTTATTAACGTCAGTAACATTCCGACGGAGTTTTGACTAGCAATGTGTTGACCAATTATAGCCCTATCCTGAAAGAACACACCGACCTGACATTCCTCATTTTTTTTAAAGCTAAAATAGAGACACTGTGCTTGCTATTAACATTCGTGCCTGGACAATTTTCATGTGACTTAAACAGACATCCGACAAATAAGCACCCCCCAAGGATTCGTTCCCTGAAGCAGAGAATTCACCCGTCTTTTTGGAACTGGGGATTTCTTGGTCAAGGTTGTCCTTGACGATTCTGTATGTACATGTCCTGAGAAAAATTGTATGTTCCAGAAGTGGCTACCAAAGCTGTGAGTATGAACAAGTGCACGTGTACACGGCTGAATGACTAGAGTGAATGCAGGACTGAGTGATTTCTCTATTGTTGTAATTTGGCACCCATTTTGCTGTCTAAACTGTCTTTATGCAAGTATTGCTAACCATATTTTCCCTTAGAATAGATCAGAGATATCTAAGTCTGTTCATACCTTTAAAAAGGGGAAAATCATTTGATTACCGCTAATGTATCCTGAATTCCTTGGGGCTATCACTTTCTTCTAACAGGACTGTGGGCATACCTTGAGGGATAAGAGCATTCTGTGGGTCTATCATTTTGGTCGAAATTCATTGATTTTTTTATGACCATGTGTATATGTTTTTCCTTGATGTAAATGTTGGTGTTGTGATGAAATTTTAGATGATAATTAAAATTTCTCTTGAACTTAATCAGTGCGTTGGTCAGCTCGTTCCCAATTATCTGTATAATCACTGTTATAGTTGTTCCCACGTCTGTACGTCTAACTGTCGTCTTGTATGTGCGTGCACGTGAGTGGATAGAAATTTATATGCAATATATCTATCTGTGTTTAAACTGTCTGACTCCTCTGAAGCTGTCGTAGAAGATAGGTGTAAGAGAGAAGATTTTTCTCGATTGCAGGGACAGCCTCTATATCACAGTCTACCATCTCACTCGTGGAACTCTATTGCTTTTCCTACCTCTCACTGTGACTATCACTTTATTCAAATCTATTCAGAAGGGACCAACCCAAGTCTTAATTCTCCTATCAAAAATCTACGACACTTCTTAGGCAACTTAACCAGATATCATTCCTTCCATTCTGCTGGTATCTCTTCCTTTTCCCAGACTTTACCATGTAATTTATATAACATCTATGTAGCCGTGTCGATATCTGCTTTGATGGCCTCTGCTGGAATGCCATCTGGTCCAGCCGCTTTTCCTTCTCTTAGAAGTTTTATGGCTTTCTTTATTTCTTCCTTCGTTGGTCTTTCACAGTTAATTTGTAGCTCTTCTTCTGCTGGCTGGATGTATTGGGGGTTTTGTGGAGAAGGTCCTCAAAATATTACGTCCACCTTTTCATTTGCTCTTGTACAAGGGGATTGACATAAGTCTTGGGCCTGACCATGAAGGACATGTTACAAAGAGCTGAAATTTTGTAATGTTTATTCCTTTTCAATATAGCCACCATCTGAATTGACACACTTTAAAGTTCATCATCTCTGCTTGACCTTGAAAGGACCTTGGGAGTAGAACACCCTATTTATCAAACTAAACCAGTCATCACATGCTAGTATAACCTCTTCATCGCTGTCAAAATGATTTCCTTTTAGCTGTTTTTTAAGATTTGGGAATAGAAAAAAGTCTGATGGAGCCAAATCTGGAGAATATGGTGGGTGTGGAAGAATTTCAATATTCAAATCGTTGGCTGCTAGCTGCATAAGCCGTGCTTTGTGAGAGGGCGCGTTGTCTTGAAGCAAAGGAAGATTTTGAGTGCGCGTTATCCCTCGTTTCCTGGTCACAACCTTTCTTAGTTTGGTGAGAAGATCTGCATAGTACTGTCCATTAACTATGTCGCCACGAGGCAGATAATCTTTCAAAAGGACACCTTTGCCATCCCAAAAAACAGTCAGCATCACTTTTCCTGCAGATTTCTGCGCTCTCGGCTTGACAGATGTTGGAGAGCCCAGGGTTTTTCATTCCATGCTGGCAATTTTGGATTCAGGGTCATAATGGTGTACCCAAGTCTCATCTACTGTCACCATGGTCTCCAAAAATTTTTTGACTGACACTTTTTGAGCAACTGTTGACAGCAATTTACCCTCGTTTGCTTCTGTTCACGTGTCAACAGTCGCGGAACCCAGCGTGCACACACTTTTCTCATGTTCAGTCTGTTGTGTAAAATTCTATAAACTGTTCTTTCATTTAGTTTTACTCTACTAGCTATCTCCACAATTGTCATTTTTCGATCCTGGTCAA
This sequence comes from Oreohelix idahoensis, assembly GCA_024509875.1. Classification (NCBI taxonomy): domain Eukaryota; kingdom Metazoa; phylum Mollusca; class Gastropoda; order Stylommatophora; family Oreohelicidae; genus Oreohelix; species Oreohelix idahoensis. Next base: position 920,231 of record JAMPIV010004155.1, on the reverse strand, counting down.
TGATTTTCTTCACTCTTGTTGCATTTTCATCGTTGCACTCTGAGGCTGGTCTGCCAGATCTTGGCAGATCAGCAACATTTGAGCGGCCGCACTTAAACTGTTGACACCAGTTTTTTACCGAAGTATATGAAGGACAAGAATCACGAAACACTGGTTCCATCTCCCTGTGTATTTCTGTAGGTGTTTTTCCCTGAAACATCAGAAATTTTATCACAGCTCTGGCCTCCTTCTTTTCCATTGATTTGTCAAATCTTTGGAGCAGCAGATCCGGTCAATAGGGTACATTGCGCCGTGCACCGTAGCGAGAAAACCCATTGAAGAAACAAAAGCGTACTTCACACATTCAGTGCAAATATGATGAACTTTAAATGTGCCAAGTTTCATCTTCCTCCTGTGACTCCTTCATGGTCAGGCCCAAGACTTATGTCAATCCTTTTGTATATTGTTGAGCAGTTTTCCATTCTTGTCTTTTATGAGGCAACTTGTTTGCTAGTATTTCCCTGTTAGCTTCTGTGGGCTGTTATACAGTTCTCTCATATTTCCTTTGGCCGCAGCATCTTCTGCCTCTCTTACGAACTCTTCAATATACTTCCACTTGTCTTTTTTTTATACTTCTTTTTACATCTTTGATTGCTTTTGTGTACTGTCGTAGATTTTAGATAGGAGTATTAAGACTTGGGTTGGTCCCTTCTGAATAGGTTGGAATGAGTGATAGTCACAGTGAGAGCTGGTGGAAAAAAAACCACAATAGAATTTCCCACACGTGAGATGATAGAATGTGATAAAGAAGCTGTCTTTGAGAATCGAGATAATCTTCTCTCTCTCACCTATCTTCTACGACCCGCTTTTAAAGGCGTCAGACAGTCTACACACAGATATATATATATTAATATATCTCTATCTACTCACGGGCACGCACATACACGTGACGACAGGTAAACACACAGACGTGGGAATCTATCACAATGAATTTATATGTATTTGAACGAGCTGACCAACGCACTGATTTAGTTCAAGAGAGAGATTTTTATTATTATCATCAAAAAAAAAATCTTCTCACAACACCAAAAATACATCAAGGAAAAACATATACAAATAGTCATAAAATTTAAGAAAAATGCTACAAGGATGATATCCCCGTTATGATCTTAGCTCTAGGTTTAGCCCACAGCCCCGTTAAGAGAACAGATGATGGCCCAAAGAGTTATAGATACGTAGGGTTCAGGCTAAGAGTTTTTCTTCTTTTCTCGTAAATGTATGCACAGAGTTGAATAATCTGATTTAGCCTAAGAAGTAAAGAAACTCTAGCAAATAGTAACAAATTCTGCAGGTTAAACAAAAAGAATTAAGACAGTAAATGGGTGACAATCTATAACTGTAAAATAACACTCTGATCTGCGTACACTCATTCATTCAGCCATGGCCATGCAGTTATACTCACAACTTTGCTCGCTGCCTCTGGGAACATACTCAATTCTAGGACCTTCACACAGACCCGAAAATGCAGTCCTTGACCAAGAAATCCCCAGTTCCAAAAGACGTACTAAACTCTCAGGGAACGATTCCTTGGGTGTTCTAATTTTTCGAATGTCTGATTAAGTCACATAAAATATTGTCCAGGCACGAAAGTTAGCAGAGCACAATGTCATTAGCTTTGGTTTCTAGAATTTAAGGAATGTCAGATCGGTGTCTACTTTCAGGAAGTTACTATATTTAGTCACCACAGTACTAGTCAAAACTCTGTCGGAATGTTTCTGATCTTTGCTTGCCACAACGGGCTGAATTGTACTGAAGAGTTATTCTGGAAGAATTAATTCTGGCGCGAAGGCCTCTTACTTCATTTAACTGTTACAGTTCAGGTAATGAAAGTGATTTGTTTCTTCCCAAATAAAGTTCACGTACTAGAACGCTGGTAAAGTTTGGTACCACCGTTTCACTATATAAAAGAAAGAACACACATCAAATAATTTTTACAATATGTACCCACTATAACTTACATTATTAAACCGCAAGTGTACTGCTTGACTTATCATTTAAAACTTCCCGTAAAATAAGTTATATTAAATAAATCAAACATCATGAATTAGAAAATACATACGTATTTCGTCAACACTCAATGATGTATCTAGCGTTATAAGTTTAGTTTTTAAAATATATTCTCTCGTCTGATTATTTAGAAGTTAAATTAACTTCATTATAGCTACATTTTTTAGTAAGCTAAAGATATAATTTATTATGTATTTCCACTGTATGCGTCACTAGAAAATAATACAGACTATATAGATTAAGCCCTCTGTTCAAAAGAACTAGTTTAAAATTAAATCGGCGATTTAACACTTAATCACTTCACAAAATTCTAGAGAACTACTATATAATATTTACCTCAAAACACAGTACTACAAGATATCGCACAATTAAGAATTTTTACGCTCATATTTATGGAAGTCTAGAAGTTCGACAAATTGTCGCAACAAACTAAGAAACTTCGCTTATACAGCTCTACTCTTCGCGAACCACCTGTCTACTGCGATTTATTGAGAAGAATGAAAATAAAGTTTCAAACTAGGTTTAATATTTTAAACCAGACAAAGGATGAACTATTATTTCGTAGAACGAAATGCTCTCCCCTTTCCGGCTTAAACGATACGTTTAACACCTAACAAGTCGTAACTGCCACCACTGACCAAGATGTACGCGTGTCAGTTTCAAATCTCAGACAACCTGTCTCCAATGCAGGGCAGTTTTCACACTACAGCTGACCATGGCCCACAGTGAGCGCCGTGTCAGTTTGGGATTTTTCTCAGACAAATGTCTGAATACTGACCGGTGCAGATGTAAAGTATCACACCTCACCCGGACTTATGCCGAGAAGAAGCTCGCGCGCTCGGTGAGAATGTAGACGATTGTCTACGTCCTATGTTCAGCGAACCGACTTATCACGCCTTCTGACGCCCTGCAGCCCTGACATCTACGTAATATCGTCCTAGCGCGATTTTCAGTGTTGAGAAAGAAACAGGTAAAGTTTTAAAATACTGAAGAAAATATTTTTCGCAACCGAGTGATGCGAAAAAATACAGGAAAAACAAGTATGGAAAGAATATAAATGAAAGGATTAGGGTGAGAGAATAGGAAGAAGATGTACGTAATTTAATGACATAAAGACCTACGTGACAGGACGTCCCCCCTTAAGATGTGGAAGCACTCCATGTCTACGTTATGGAATTAAATTTCCTATAACCGTAGCTTCAGGGTGTCTGTCTTCTTCCCTCTCATCTTCCCCCTCCATCTCTCTCCAATTCCTACTCGAGTCTACTCCCCAAAGTTTCCTTCCTCTGGAATGTCTCCCATGCGCGCTTGAAAGAGCGTCGCCGCTTCTGATATTTTTGAAAGATTTCCTGTGATAGCGGTGGAATATCCCTGCCACTATCATCATCTTCGTCAGTTTTGGCGATCGTCAGGAGATGGTCGGAGGTCGGCACAGGTCTTTCCAAGTATCTCTTTAAGAGATTTAAATGGAAAACCTTTTCCTTTCCCTGAATAGATATCTGGTAGGTAGCCTTAGAAATCTTTTTCAGGACGTTAAACGGCCCTTGCCATCCGATCTTCAGTTGGTTGTTCTCGGTCGGGAGTAACACCAAAACTTTCTCTCCTGCTTCCAGTTCTCTCTGTTTCGCGACTTTCCTGTATCGGTTAGCGTGCTTTGTGCGAGCTCGCTTAAAGTTAGTCGTTGCTAGGTCCCACCCTAGTTTCAACCTTTCCTTTAAAACCGACACATATTTACTGGCTGAGACAACTGTCTCATCCGCCTTCTCGTCTGTCAGAGACTGAAGTAAGGCTTCCAGTGGGCCCTTAATGGGTCTGCCGAATAAGAGTGTAGCTGGCGGAAATCCTGTGGAAGTATGAGGAGATTCTCTGTAGCCAAATAATGCTGCAGGAATACAAAGATCCCAATCTTCAGGTTTCACTTGTGCCAGTTTACTTAGCATCATGTTGAGGTTTCCATTAGCACGTTCCACGAGCCCATTTCCGGCCGGAGTATATGGCTTAGTGTGGATGTGCTGGGTCCTCAAGATCTTAACGATCTCATCCATCAACAGGTTTCGGTATGGGGATCCGTTATCCGTCAACACTTGCTGAGGGAATCCCAACCGAGTGAAAATCTGCACGAGGGCTTCTGCGACATGCTTGGCATCTGCGCATGTTAGCGGGATAGCTTCTGCCCATAAAGTGCATGTATCGACTAAGGTCAGGATAAATCTGTTCCTTCTTTTAGTCCTGTCGAAAGGCCCTAAAATGTCGATCACAACCCGTTCGAATGGTGTTCCCATTATTGGCATTTCACCCATGTGGACTGGGGGTGTCCGTTGCTTGGGTGGTACACGTTGGCACTGGGCACAGGATTTGACGTACCTGATAATATCAGTGTTTACTCCTGGCCACCAATAATGAGTGGTTATACGTTGGTTTGTGGCGTTCTGTCCCATATGTCCGCTGAAGGGAAGAGAGTGCCCCATTTCTAGGATTTGGCTTCTGTACTGTTTCGGTACTAGGAGCTGGTTGTAACCTTGATCAGGCTTGCCCGTTCTCCGATAAAGTACGCCATCCTTAGAAAAAATGTCCCCGTGCTGTCTGGGTTCCTTAGCCATGGGCAGTTTCCTAAAGCAGGGTGCCAAAGTAGGGTCCTTGTATTGCGCTTCTTTAAGTTCCATGGGTAACAAATTAGGCGCAGGCTCCCGTTCCTTCTTGGTTCGCCCTCTTGTAGTTACTGCTGCCACAATCGGCTCTTCCGGTTTCCCAATACACACGTATCTCCCGCCAAGAATGACTGGGTAGATGGGGTCATCCATAACAGCCGCTTTGATCACGCCTCTGACAAAGTCAGAGTGTATCTCCACCAATGCGATGGGAAGCGCTGTAGGTGCATCACTCTTACGAACTCCACAAAATTGGACGGTCTCTGCTGTCTCTTGACCGGTTTTGACCAGGTTTCTGGCGACAATGCAATCATAAGAAAGCCCCGTGTCAAATAAGCAAGAAGTTTGAGAACCGTTCAAAATAACAGTACCTCGCGTTGAGGGTCTATCCCCAACAGGTTGGGAATCACTGTCAATAATTCCGCCTTGCGAGACTGTCAATAAGCATCCTATGCGTTTCGGCTCGGTATGCTCGGTCTGATCATATGTCCCGTGCTCAGGGGTTCTCCCTTTGCCACCTTGACCTTTCTGGCTACGCTGCCATGAAGGGCGGTCGGGTTGATCAGACTGTTTTGGGTGGTTGGGGTACTTGTTCTTGTAGAACTTGGATTTTTCAGGAGGGGGGTTTTGAAGTCCAGTTTCTCTGTGGTTAAACTGATTCGCAGCATGAGAAGGTTGATCTAGATTATTTTTTTCGAAAATGCTCCTCTGTCGGTTTCCGCTTTGTGGCCGGTAGTTCAGCCAGCGCGTTATGGTAACGCTCAGACTTCTCTAAGATGTCTTCGAGCTTTTCTGCACCCTGCTCAGCTAGAAATCTCCGGGTATCTGCAGACAAAGTGTTCTTTATTTGTTCTGTTAAAACAAATTCCTCAAGACCTTCATAGGTAGAGGGGAGCTGCGAGAGCTCTAGGCACTTTGACAGATATCCTTTCAAACGAGACGAGAATTGCTGAAAAGTTTCAGAATTCTCCTTCCTGCTGTTGCGAAACAGTTGCAGAAATTTGCGCGCGTTCATTTCAAAGCGCTCCAGTAACGCTTTCTTCAACAGATCATAGTTGTCTTGTTGGCTGCTTTCCAGTTTGGCGTAAACATCATACGCAGAACTTTTCAAAGCCTGAGAAAGCTTCATGTTCCAACGCGACCTCTCTAAACCGTACAGAGTTGCAATTTTCTCAAATTTTTCTAGCCAAGTGTCAATCTTCTCATTTGGACAAGGGAAAGATTCTAGCGGAAAAGACATAGCATTGAGGTGAAGAGATTGAGTATTAGAAGGATCAGTTAAGGAAGAATGAGGAGAAGACTCTCCTTTGCTGGAGGTAGAGGCAGCACCACGGCTTTGGAACTCTAGAGTCTTAAGCGCCAGCTCATGCTGTCGTCTTTGCTCATTTTCTCTTTCCTCATGCTGTCTCTCCTTCTCTTTTTCTCTCTCCCTGCGGATTTCCATTTCTTCCTCAATCTTCTTCTGCTGTAATAGACGGTCTGCTTCTTCTTTCCTCTCCGCATCATATCTCTCAAGTTCGTCCCTGACAAAAGCTTTCGCTTCGTCTCCGTCCAAACCTTCTTGTCTCGCTTCGTCCCTGAGAAGCTGTCTAAGCTTTGCTCTCTCGGCCATATTATGTCAGTGACTGAGACTAGTGGAGAAAGAAAATAGAAAAAAAAGATACTCAGGTTCCTACCACTTACGAGAAAAAAAATACCAAAAATCAAAAGATGATATATTTAACCCTGGGATACCTCCTCCAAAAAAAATAAAAATTTAACTATCGCTGCTATTATCGGCAATAAAGCACCTAATGCAAAACACGACTACGCCAACTAAATGGTAGTAAAGATTACTTCTGAAAAATAAGTTGCTACAGTGGAAAAGCAAAATAATTATTGCAAAAATTAAAGAGAAAAATAATCCCTTAATTATAAAGTCCACTATCAAGTTCACCCCTGAAGACAGTTAGGGTAAGGGAGGCAATTAATCTGGACAAATAGTCCGAAACGCACTCCTTAGCTTTTGCTCAAACACCTACTTCTTCAAAACCCAGTGAATGTTATACACTCACTACTTTACCAGCGTTTAGTATTACAAAATCAGTAATTAACATATATTCCCGACAATCAACCTGTAACTGAAATGTATAATGCTTCTTAATGCTGTGGAAAAAACTTATCAGTTGGTGTGGTCAGCACGCCCGTAAACAGATCGTTAGTCTAGGGGATAAATTATTTTAAAAAAGATACAAAACTCACAAGACATCACACTCTTACTCTATTACAGAATAAAGAATCTTAAATACAAAATCCAGATAGACGAGTCTACGTTTGTCGTACTCGTCTTCCTATTCTAAGTTCAAAAATCCGTCGGACGAGAACCCATTTGTCGTATCGCCTTAGGATTTTGGGTTCAATTCCCGGTAACGAGCGACCATTTGTCGTAGATTTTAGATAGGAGTATTAAGACTTGGGTTGGTCCCTTCTGAATAGGTTGGAATGAGTGATAGTCACAGTGAGAGCTGGTGGAAAAAAAGCCACAATAGAATTTCCCACACGTGAGATGATAGAATGTGATAAAGAAGCTGTCTTTGAGAATCGAGATAATCTTCTCTCTCTCACATATCTTCTACGACCCGCTTTTAAAGGCGTCAGACAGTCTACACACAGATATATATATTAATATATCTCTATCTACTCACGGGCACGCACATACACGTGACGACAGGTAAACACACAGACGTGGGAATCTATCACAATGAATTTATATGTATTTGAACGAGCTGACCAACGCACTGATTTAGTTCAAGAGAGAGATTTTTATTATTATCATCAAAAAAAAAAAATCTTCTCACAACACCAAAAATACATCAAGGAAAACATATACAAATAGTCATAAAATTTAAGAAAAATGCTACAAGGATGATATCCCCGTTATGATCTTAGCTCTAGGTTTAGCCCACAGCCCCGTTAAGAGAACAGATGATGGCCCAAAGAGTTATAGATACGTAGGGTTTAGGCTAAGAGTTTTTTCTTCTTTTCTCGTAAATGTATGCACAGAGTTGAATAATCTGATTTAGCCTAAGAAGTAAAGAAACTCTAGCAAATAGTAACAAATTCTGCAGGTTAAACAAAAAGAATTAAGACAGTAAATGGGTGACAATCTATAACTGTAAAATAACACTCTGATCTGCGTACACTCATTCATTCAGCCATGGCCATGCAGTTATACTCACAACTTTGCTCGCTGCCTCTGGGAACATACTCAATTCTAGGACCTTCACACAGACCCGAAAATGCAGTCCTTGACCAAGAAATCCCCAGTTCCAAAAGACGTACTAAACTCTCAGGGAACGATTCCTTGGGTGTTCTAATTTTTCGAATGTCTGATTAAGTCACATAAAATATTGTCCAGTACACTTGCGGTTTAATAACTTACATTATTAAACCGCAAGTGTACTGCTTGACTTATCATTTAAAACTTCCCGTAAAATAAGTTATATTAAATAAATCAAACATCATGAATTAGAAAATACATACGTATTTCGTCAACACTCAATGATGTATCTAGCGTTATAAGTTTAGTTTTTAAAATATATTCTCTCGTCTGATTATTTAGAAGTTAAATTAACTTCATTATAGCTACATTTTTTAGTAAGCTAAAGATATAATTTATTATGTATTTCCACTGTATGCGTCACTAGAAAATAATACAGACTATATAGATTAAGCCCTCTGTTCAAAAGAACTAGTTTAAAATTAAATCGGCGATTTAACACTTAATCACTTCACAAAATTCTAGAGAACTACTATATAATATTTACATCAAAACACAGCACTACAAGATATCGCACAATTAAGAATTTTTACGCTCATATTTATGGAAGTCTAGAAGTTCGACAAATTGTCGCAACAAACTAAGAAACTTCGCTTATACAGCTCTACTCTTCGCGAACCACCTGTCTACTGCGATTTATTGAGAAGAATGAAAATAAAGTTTCAAACTAGGTTTAATATTTTAAACCAGACAAAGGATGAACTATTATTTCGTAGAACGAAATGCTCTCCCCTTTCCGGCTTAAACGATACGTTTAACACCTAACAAGTCGTAGCTGCCACCACTGACCAAGATGTACGCGTGTCAGTTTCAAATCTCAGACAACCTGTCTCCAATGCAGGGCAGTTTTCACACTACAGCTGACCATGGCCCACAGTGAGCGCCGTGTCAGTTTGGGATTTTTCTCAGACAAATGTCTGAATACTGACCGGTGCAGATGTAAAGTATCACACCTCACCCGGACTTATGCCGAGAAGAAGCTCGCGCGCTCGGTGAGAATGTAGACGATTGTCTACGTCCTATGTTCAGCGAATCGACTTATCACGCCTTCTGACGCCCTGCAGCCCTGACATCTACGTAATATCGTCCTAGCGCGATTTTCAGTGTTGAGAAAGAAACAGGTAAAGTTTAAAAACAATGAAGAAAATATTTTTCGCAACCGAGTGATGCGAAAAAATACAGGAAAAACAAGTATGGAAAGAATATAAATGAAAGGATTAGGGTGAGAGAATAGGAAGAAGATGTAGGTAATTTAATGACATAAAGACCTACGTGACATGTACACTTCTTGAGCCTTGGCTTTGGAACTTCTGGTTTTGCTTGTGTTTAAATCTGCTTTCCTGTTTTTTATCTTATTGATGGTTTCTGTTGTTATCCATGCTTTTTATTGCTGTTCCTTTTTCCCCAGTATTTCTTCACGTCTCATTCCATACATTTGTGATTTGCTGCCAGTAGTCTTCTGTATTCACTACATCTTCCAGCTGTTGGAGCACTTTGAATTTGTTGGATATTGTGACCGCAAATTTGTCTATTGTTTCTTGATTTCTTAGATGTCCTACATTAAATTGTTGTCTTTAACTTTGCATTGTTGCATATCTCTTGAGTTTCATTTTTACTTTGGCTATCATAAGGTGGGGATCTGATGCCACATCTGCTCCTCTATATACCTTTACATCCTGCATGATGATCTAAACGTCTTGTTTATGCATATATGATCAATCTGATTTTCTGTTCTATGGTCTGGTGATATCCATGTTGCCTTGTGTATTCTCTTATGTGAAAACATGCTTCCACCTATAGCCAGTTGATTTGAAGCCCAGAAGTTTGAGAATAGTTCCCCATTTTCATTCATTATTCCTAGCCCATGTTTTCCCATGACTTCTTCAAAGCTGGTGTTGACTGTACCTATCTTTGCATTCATGTCACCCATCAAAATTGTGATGTCTCTTCTTTTTACTTTCTCCATAATTTCTGGCAGTCTAGTATAAAATGCTTCTTTCACAGATTCTTCTTTGTCATTAGTTGGTGCATAACATTGGATGAAATTTACATTTATTTTCTTTTTAGCTGTTTTAAAAGTAGCTGTTATTATTCTGGGTCCAATGGCTTCCCATTCAGTGAGAAGTTTCTGTGCTTCTTTAGATAACCTAAGAGCTACCCCTTCACTGTGGTGTGAACTTTCGTCTTCATGTCCCGCGGACAGCACCAATTCACTTGTGATGAGTTTATTCTTGTCTACCCCTTTCCACTTTGTTTCACACAGTCACACAACCTCGATTTTATATTCCCTCATTTCTGCTGCTACTTGTGCCTCTTTCCCTTGTTCGTTCAATGTCTGAAAATTCATTCATCTCTACTATTTCGGTTCATAGTTCTGTTGCAGTTTAAGAGCCATCTTTGTGTGATTTAAATATTGTTTGATTCAGTGTCTTTTCATTAAACTTTATATTAATATTCTCAGCAGTGTTGTTTAATTATTATTATTCTCGTCGATAAATGATCTAGTCTGGACTGACCTTGCAAGGGTTAAATCAACAGTCACAGCACATGTTGAACTTGAAAAATTCAGGCGATAAGTCAAGTTCTATGACGACTGAATATTTAATACATGTCCTCTTTCGAATGAATACAGAAACGTTATCACACAATTAAGACTTGGCATTCACATAGTTCTAGGATCTACTAAAGTTCCATCCTTACAGACATCGCACGTCTGTCTTATAACCATTACTTATATAGCGTGTCAGAGTCTGCAACCAACTCTATTTAAATCCATATATTGGAATAATTATAACTTCTTAATACTAGTGATTTTCCATATTAATTTACACTTGACGTCTATGTCTAATTTATTCAAATACTTTTGGCATCCATAGTCAGGCTTTAACCGCCATATATTATTATCAACTGCGATCGTGTCCCACGATATTCGTGACATGTATATCGGATGTCACTGCCCTCCATTCATGTGCCAGTAATGACAAGACTCGCTTTTCGTTGGAGAATCGCCTTATTTTTAAAATGGGCACTTTAGCTCCCGATGGTCTGAACATACAACATCATTTTGCATAAATTCTGGTAGCTTTTCTCTTTTTCATTCTTTATTCGTTGTCTTTTCGATCTATCTTCTTATGTTTTTGTTTTGGTTCGTTTCGTATCTTTTTATATGTCTTGTTTTGGCGCTATCGTACGTCACTTCCTTGAGATTTCTGTGACAAGAGACTACCGCTTTTTTCCACAGTTTCTTTGGATCGAGCTAAGCTAACTTTTACTAGTTCCACAGTTTTGTTTATTCTTCTTTTTTTCGTTTCGTTGATTATTTACTTTCTTGTTTCAGTATTTCTTTTAGATTTTACGGTTTTCTTTTATTATTATTGTTCTTTTTTTCTCTCATCACTGTTGTTGTTTACTTTTTCCATCTGCTTGTATCACCAATGTGTTGTATATTTCTCATCACCGTATAGTTTTGTAGTTATCTATATGTAATTTTTGTCTTTGTCACCTGTTTGTTGCTGACGAAGGGTAAAAGCCGAAACGTCCCTTGTCTCATGTGAACTGTTATTTGTAAAACTGATTCAATACCGTTTTATTAGTTTATATACTTATATTCCTTACCAGTTTTACAGCAGCCCCTTTATTTATTTACTTATACTACACACATTATACACTGAATCAGTGGCTCTGCCACACATCGAAACACTGCCGGACGGCACGACGGCCATACATAGACTGTCGTTACTATGTCGAACGCGTCATACCTCGATATGCGCTATTTTTCCAGTACTCATTCAGCTGAGGTGGTTCGTGGTGCAACCATGCGAATGGAGCTCACATTCACATGCTTGCAAACCCCGAAACAATCCTCAACAACAGTGTTACTATTCTTTGCTCCCCTTTCTGGCCCCGGTAACACACGGGTGATAATAACTATAAATGTTACTTTTTGAAAAGCCAAACCAAGGCTACGATATATATATATATATATATATATATATATATATATATATATATATATATATATATATATATATATATATATATATATACTTGAGTGAGATATATATATCACCCGTGTATCTCACTCAAGTATATCTCTCTCAACCGTGTATATACCTCTCACCCGTGTATATCTCTATCGTGTATTACTGGGGCCTGAGAGAGGAGCAAAGAATAGTATCACTCTGACCTACCATGCATGTCATAAAGGGTGACTAAGGAGGGTTGCACATGGGGCCGGTTACTCGTCCTGCAGAAATGTCAAAACTTCAACAAAAACATGAACAGGTAAACTAAAGAAAACAAAACTCAGCCATCCAAGACAGGAGAACGACCTCTGGCAAGGAGGTGCAAGATGCAACACAGAGAAAACCTAAAAGGAGTCTGTGATGCTGGCTGACGTTCTTTCTTCTAGGAGAATCTCCATATCGGGCACCTGCAATGTTCGTACATTGAACTAACAAGGGAAAACTGTACAAGTGGAGCAGAAATGAGGGCTACAACATCGATATCGTGGGACTGTGAGAAACAAAGTGGAAGAAGGTAGACAGGAGGAAATTGATCTAAGATGAAATGATGTTGTCCATAGGACACGAAGAAGCACCTTAAGAAGCACGAAAAAGGAACGATTATGACACTGATATCAAGTATCTCATAAGGATTAAAAGTGTTTTTCAAGAACTGACATGTTCATATAATTAAATGTGAAGTTTATGTTAAGTTAAGTAAACATATAACTGAATCTGATGTGTATGTCAAGTTAAGTAAACGTGATCTGGAACACTGTTTAAGATTTACTGTTGTTTCAACAAAATAATTTTTATTTTTGTAGATTTCGAATGTGGCTGACCTGAGCCTTTGTGTATCACGTCCTATGCACTGGGTAATGAACGCGGAGCCTGTTCCTGCCAAATGTCACCCACAGGATCCATCAGAGGTTAACAACTAAGTTACTTAGTACCAGCCATGCTGTCATATATTCTGTGTGTCGATTCTTTAGTCAGACTATCTATCCATCCTCTTTCCGATTCAGTTACCTATGCTTCAATAGATTGTCTCTCTCTCTCTCTCTCTCTCTCTCTCTATATATATATATATATATATATATATATATATATATATATATATATATATATATATATATATATATATATATATATATATATATACTTACTTACTTACTTAGTCGTTCCCCTTCTACCGTGAGGTGTAGAGGTTTGGAAGAGAGAGCGCCAGACCATTCTATCAGCTGTCTTCTTCCTGGCCTGGTTCCATTCTAGTCCTCGGTCCTTCAAAGATTGTCTAATGTTGTCCTCCCAGCGGACTCTGGGTCGTCCTGGAGGTCTGGATCCCTGGCTCTTTGTTTCCCATGCTTGTCGTGGTAGCCGATCTTCTCCCATTCTGCAGACATGGCCAAACCATCTTAGTTGGGACTGTTCTATTTGGGTCTGCAGCGGATGGGATTTTAGGCCTTGACGGATCGTCTGGTTGCGGACCATGTCTCTTCTTGTTACTTCAACCACTTTCCTCAGATACCTCATTTCTGAGGTTTGGATCTGGCTTTTGTGGGTTGTAGTCATTGCCCACGACTCGCATCCATATGTCAAGACTGGGACATAGGTGGAGCGGTATACAGCCATCTTCGTTTTCTTACCAACCTCTTTCTTGCTGAGGAATCCACGATTTATGGCCTGAAAAAGTCTCCCAGCCGCTGCTTTTCGAGTGGCCAACTCTTCTTTGATGCCCCCCTTTCGGTCTATAATAGCTCCGAGATATTTAAAGTGGTCGACCTGCTCCAGGACCTGTTCTCCCAACTTAATCTGATGCTTTCTTTCTTCTCGTGATATCACCATGGATTTTGTTTTAGAGCTGCTTATGACCATCCCTCTCTTCTCCAGCTCTTCCTTCCAGACTTGCAGGTTGGATTGGAGATGTGCCTCTGATTTAGCAATCAGGGCAACATCATCAGCAAATGCTAACTCCGAATATATATATATATATATATATATATATATATATATATATATATATATATATATATATATATATATATATATATATATATATATATATATATATATATATATATATATATATATATATATATATATATATATCTTCTACGGACAACTGGCAGATGGCGAAAGAAAAAAGTTGGACGACCGCAGCTGAGGTTCACAAATGTGTGCAAGAGAGACATGAGAGCGCTGGACACACATATATATATATGCTTACGTTTGCATTAAGGCTGTTACTTTATTTTTTCATTCCCCAGCATTTCATTCTCACCAAAGAAAGTCAAATCCGTCGCGATCAGGATTGCCTTGCAGTTGACAAGAGTTTGAGGCAGCTCAGTGCCAGTAATTGTGACACGGACAGTACCAGATGGTTCTACAATCAGGTAGATTTGAACACTGAGCTTTATTCAAGAATTGTTTACTTGATTTATTCTAATAAAGTCAGTCAGCAGTGATCGCCAGTACCACTATGGTTTTTATGCACAGAAAGAAGAGTCAAGTATTTCATCTGTTTTTTTTTTAAATCATCTTTCTTCTCTTCTTCCTTATCCTCATCACCAAAAGAACTCTGTTAGCACGGTACACCAAAGTTGTCATTTGTGTCTCATACGCTGCATCTCGAGGCAAAGGAAGAGCGTTTGAAACCAGTTTGGTCACGTTCAAACCTACCGATGTGTACACAATGTGCACAATCTGCTCTTGAGTTAAGGGAGGCAAAGGTATCAAGGAAGCGAAATGTACCTCTTACATATCATTCAAATGCACTTAATTCAACCTATGGAAGATACAGCATGAAGATCAGCACATCAAAGACAGAAACTATGAAGACCAGCAGATCACTAGGCCCACTTAATTTACAGGTCGACAACATGATGCTTAAACCAGAGTTCCGGAGTTCAAAAGCATAAGCAGTATTTTTACAGAAAATGAAAGACTTGACTGAGAGAGATATTGAAATAGGATGTTCAAATTCCCATGCAATGACTTACCAACTGCCACCATTACTCAAACATCAGAATATTGGTAAGGAAACTAAACGACATCTGATAAATAGTATACTTGTCACGGGTTGCCTCCCTTTTGCTCTGCAGTAGTGGTCCACCAGTGGCCAAAACTCAAGAGTAACTAATGTGGGTCTTCAAAGGTGTCTACCTTCGCACAAGATTACTCTTGGCAGAGTTGTAGACAGATGGATAATGATGCTTCTACCTCAAAGGGGTTTTCATAAGATATTTCAGATGTCAAGAACAATACTACAGTACATGAGGTGGAGCAGTGTTAACTTTAGTTTAGTTTTTTTTTAAACTTTAGTATCTGACTCGCCGCCTTTTATGAAGATGGTTATGCAGTTCTTAATGTTAGCTCGTTCAAGCCCCCAGCTGATTTAATTCAGCGAAATTCCTCTTATTATTTATTTGGCTCTGTAGATGTAAATATAGGTATTTATGTGTATATATCTATATATTAACGATTTTGGATCATACGCTTGCTTTCATGTCTATAGTAACTGCATCAACTACGAATTGGTAAAATAACATATTACACATTTAATAATCAATTATTCTTTAACAGTTTAAAATAGATATGAAAAGGGGGGGGGGGGGAGGGGGGGACATTTAGTAAAAGTTTTGTCTTCATAGAGACTTGATAGGGGAATTCTAAAAAGTCCGTTGTGTTCGCCCTTTAATAAGAACTTAGCTCTTCAAATACTTGAGTACTGCAGCAGGTATTTCGTCAAGTCTTTTGTGATGAGGGAACCTCTCTACACAACTCGCGCAATGTAGGTGGTTAGTGTAGAATATCCGCTCTCGAATTACAACATAGTGGCGAAGTACCACGAACAGTAATGTAGTCTCGTTCCACGAACTTTATAGAAACAATACAAGAACAAATGCCTCTGCTAAGTAGATTGTGGTCAGAAGATTAAACAAGCGCCTTTTCTTGCTGTCCACCCACCAATTTTAGCCTCTCTGAATAATTATTCTCCATGAGTATACACAGGATAACTCAGGGAATATGATTAGAAATCACCATTATTCTTCTGGTTACTTTAATGGAGAAAAGGTGTCTGGATAGTGCGAGTGCAATGGCTTGTGCCTGAATTAACATTATCAAGTTACATATTTCTCACAAAATGATACTATACACACTACGCATATGTGATGTAATCATCACTCGCTTACTCACTGCTCCATTCGGAGTCTGGGGTTACTTCTGATGTCGGTTTTCTATACGACTAGCAAGAAGCAATCATCAACCCTTGCTGTAGTGGTTTATGAATATGCTATTTTCATATGTTGAGGTTGCCAGCCTCGTATGACTTGTATAACCACTTAGCAAGTAACACGTAACATTCACTTTGTAAAATATATGTTCACAACTTACACCAAATAGGGTCTACAATCTCCTGGCACAGTAGAATGGACATAACAACGCTGATTCGATGTTTCGAACCCTTGGTATAGGTATTTTTAGTATTCCTCTTTTGACTTGTGCTTCTGATTCCTTAAGTCTCCAGTCTGTGTATTTAAAATTGCGGGTTCTCTTTTAAGTTATAAAGACGCCCAAATACTTCGATCTGGTCCATTTTAATGTTGGAATTTTTTGTCCGATCCTTTTCTCTGGCTCCGGGGAGTTGTTACTCGACGTTGTTGAAAATGCAGTCTGATTTGTGTTTCAGACTTTGCTAATTTAAATCTCTCATTTTCCGCTCCAAGTCACATATGATATTTTCGACAAACTTGTCAATGGGAGTTAATGTTTATGTTCTGCTCTCAAATGGAGCCAATGGTAAGCTTGGAACTGGGTGTGGTTGAGTATTAATCTAATTCTCCACGCGCGTTTAAAACTATCCTTTAAAATTTAAACTCATGACCTATCTTTTCAAAATAAGGCCGTAATACGTCCAGTTGCATTTGTTCAAACTTACAAACACATCTGTGAACTCATTTCCTGACTAATACCTTCCGCCAATATTGTCTCCTCTGACAGGATATCTGTAATACTGATACAGAGACGGACCTTCGGGAGCGATTACCTTATTATCACCTGTATTTTCGTACATCTCCCAGACGGATTTCTTAGACACAGTATTCTTACCAGCTCTTTGCTATCAGTGTCAAATATGGTCTCTGACCAAATCACAGGAATGGAAATTTGCATCATGCTAGATAAGATACTTAAGAAAAGCCACTAATGTTACCAGGAGAGACAGACTGGAAAATGATGACATCAGACAACATTTTTGGAACTACATTCTGCATCACGTACATAGTGCGACGGAAAATTAAGTGGTTTGTCCATCTCATGAGAATGGAGATCGATAAATTACCACTACGCGACTACAATAGAAGAGCTGGTTTCATAGCACGGTGAAGACCAAGAGCTGGACGGATAGACAACCTCACAGAAGCTCTACAACAAAACATATTCACAGCTGCCAATGCGACATACGAAGTTCAAGAACGGAAACTTAAGCTACCCAATACGCTTCACGACAACAGTAGAGAGAAAAAGAAAAGAAAAAGAAGGCACAGACACACATTAAACACACGAAACATACACAGAAATGTACTAATACAAATACATGTATACACGCTTTTGTGCAGTGGTGTAGAAGGCGCAGAGATAATACTTTTTTTTCTCTCGCTGGAGATAACAATTATTTTCTTATTCCAAATTTTTGTTAGTTCACACGATTTTGCTGGCCCCACACGTCAAATGTTACCGTCCTAGGCAACTGTCTAGTTAAACCGGTTGCGTGCACAGAGCATAAACACATACATTCATGTACATTTACGTATTGTCACTTTCTTGCCCTTGTGTTTTTTTCCTTTGTCCTTCTTCTAAGCTTTCAAACCTTTGATATACAATGCTTCCTATCTCATGACATCCCGAGTCTTTTATCTCACTGCATCTTAAGCTTCCCATCTCACGCCATCCTGAATATTCTATCTCACTGCATCTTAAGCTGTTTATCTCGAGAGAGAAATTTTAAGCTGTTTATTACGGAATTCTAAGCGTTTTCTCAAGCCATGTTGATTTGTATTCACGGACATTAAACGTTTTTCTTTGTGACATCCATAACGTTTTATCTAATGACATCTTGAGCTGTTTATCTTGCAACATCTCCAGCTTTTCATCTTGCATCCTCTCCTGTCACTGTTTAATACTTACGTTATGCTGTCTTCTCTTATCAGGAAAACAATATAGTATCCAAAAAGTCCTGGCTATGCCTGACTCTTAGTGGTGACAAGACAAAGATTCTCATGGATGACTGTCGCAAGAACAACCCGTACCAACAATGGATATGGCCCAGAAGGAGTGTTGTACTCGTTTAGCTTAATTCTAGCAGTTTACGTCAGTTTTTGTTTTACTTTTATTTATTTATTAATTTGTTATGTGTTAATTGTCCTTTACTATACTTACTTACTTAGTCGTTCCCCTTCTATCTTGAGGTGTAGAGGTCCTTTACTATACACCCGAGACTATTTCTCATTCTGTACACTTCGTTCTTTCATTGTGAGAAACATCTCTGTCCTAAATATTATGTGACTGTTACTCAAGCCTATACGTTACTGCACCCAGAAGCATGGTTATCGGACTGTAACTGACCTATTTTTGCGTGTTCGCAATTGAACATACAAATACAGGAAATGACAGGACTGAACATCGGGGGTCATCAATAAATAACCTGAGATAAGCAGTTTATGCAGTTTTGTTAGCTGACAGTAAATAGGAATTACAAGAACTAGTGAAGCAAGTGAACAGTAAAGAAGAGAGCACGAATGGCCAGATCTACACTCAACAACATCAGACAAATACAAATTGGTGCAACAGATCTCTGCACCTGCGGTACCAGCCCAATGACAGTCGAACACCTGCTGCAATACTGCCCAACCTACAGTAATGAACGGAGTAGCATATGGCAACAACCCACTTCTGTCAACGAAAAACTGTTTGAAGATGTCGAGAACCTTGAGTTGACTGCTGCCTTTATTAGAGTCATAAATGTAGAAGTCTGAAGGCGAACGAGGAAGAAGAAGAAGAAGACAAATACCATTATTTAAACAATTGTCTTACAAATTAAAACTGAGAATGATCAAATGTAAAAATATTCTTCATGGCTGTAAGTGCAGAAACAAGGACAATGAAGAAGCAGTTGGAAGAAATAATTGAGGCTCTTGAGATGTGGATATATAAAAGAATGGAGGCATATCTTTATGGAAGGAGAAGAAAACACATACAGAGGTCCTAGAAAACCTAGGAATGACAAGAGAATTAATGAAGGAGATCACAATCAGACAGCTAAAATAGGTTGGCCATATAAATAGACATAATAATAGTTGCCCATCGCAAGCGAAGATGGCGACAGCTTCAGACTTGAGTTGTGACACATCTGTGCCGTGATCTCAGGTGGCTGATTAGTCCTATTTTGGCCCTACAGGCCATGCCACATACGGGGCACACATGGTTAGAGTCAATAGTAGTGTTGCTGTGCATTCTAACCTTTCTTGCAGCACGCTTGCCTTCTGCCTTATCAGCTAAATTCTGTTCTGCAATGCGAGAGCCTTCAGTACTGTTTGTCCGCCAGGCAGAGCGATCCTGTGCGATAGTATCAAAGGAGGAAACATCGATTTTGAAGCTGCTCAACGATACCTTCAGTTGTCTTTGAAACGTTTCTTTTGTCCCCCTACTGTTCGCTTACCCATGGAAAGTTCGCTGTACATCAACTGCTTTGGGAGGCGTTTTTCGGGCATGCGAACAACATGTCAGGCCCATCTAATTTGGGCCCTCTGCAGCAATGTGCAGATGCTTGAGATACGTGCTCTGTTGACGACCTCATAATTAGATACTCTATCATGCCACTTGATCCTGAGAATCCTGCGAAGACAGCTCATGTGGAAATGATTAAGCTTTTTGGCATGTCTGCTATAAACTGTCCATGTTTTATAGGCAAAGAGAAAGGTAGTGAGCACTATTGCATGATATACTTTTATCTTGGAGGCGGCACTACTTCCTTGTTGATCCCAGACATTTACTCTTAGTCTTCCGAAAGCCGCACTTGCCTTGGCAATTCTATTGTTGACCTCGGAGACATAACACTTTGCTGAAGACCATAATGGAAGTAAGAGTTGGAAGGCAAGCCTGCAAGTGGAAGACAGTGCTATAAGTGGGAAGATAACATCAAGAAATGAACAAGAAAAAGTCTATCAGAGTGCACCATCAAGACAAAAGACGTTGAAGATCAATGGCAGCCGACCTTCGTTGCTGAAGATGGCAGCTGATGATGATGATTAACTGAACGGTGCAAAGAACTTCACTAATTTCATTCCACCCCTCGAGGTGTGTGTTGCAAGAATAAACAAAATAAAAGAACAATCTCCTGACTTTATGAATTTTCGTACTTTATGCTTTGGCAACATGCTCACAACCAATTTCAGATCTGATCTTCTTCTTCGTTCGTCCTGAAAAGGACGGTGGTTGCGTTGTGTCTGTTTACGCCTAAGCTGTGATATCTGCACCTTTCGGTCGACACATTCGACTTCTGCACGGCATTTTTTGGGACCGGGTTTGAGATCTGATCTCACTCGGATAGGCATTAAGTGCGCTTAACTAGATTATTACGCCTTTAATATCGACGTCCTATTTTTTCAAAGGTCATCAACTAGTCTTGAGTAAAAGTTTTTTCCCTATTTTAAAGACAAGTGTATGCGAAAAATAAGAAGTCAAGTTTCACGCAACATTAAAGGTACTTCGTCTGTTTATCTGTGCGCAGTCATTGGAGCTTTAACGTATTCCATGTATTTCTTCATTAACTAGTGAATTTGTACATTACCATCAATCGTGTAGTATTTTCTTTCACAATTAGTAGTAATAGCTTGATTTTCTCATTCTTAGACAAACTAACAAGATACCTAAACGAAAAATTTGTGTTGGAAAGGCACAAGTGAAAAATGTACTTTAGACAGAAAAAGAAAACGTCAGTTAGGACAAGATGAACACAGAAGGCAGGGCCGGCTTTAGGCCGATCCTACCGAATCCTGTCAATCGGCTCCCACTTCTAGAAGAGCCAGGCGCAGTTCATTGACAGATGCGACACAATTGCAGGAAAACGAAAAAATGTCAACTGTTAAATCAGTTGACATAAATGGCTACATGCTGTGTGAAGAATTCAAAGCGTCAAAAGCCATTTTTTCCATCTGATTGTAGAAACCCCCTGTAGTGGTGTTTGATGGTATTGTATGATGGTGATATTACTAAATGTAATGTATGAGGCCAGCTGTGAAGGCTCCTGAGATAAAATGTAGTTGTGAATTGTCAGAAGGCCTTTCTTGCTACCACTACGACCTCACACTTAATTTTTTTTTTTAATGAATGTGGCTAAGTAAAGTGTCTAGGGTTATGATATGTAATGTGGTGTGATAGATATAGATACACCCACAGATATTTAACAAGACTAATAATATTAACAAGTGTTAAAATACACTGAACTAACTCACGTGTGTAAAAGTTTTGATAGAATTATATTACATTTATTTTGTTCTGTATCAATTTTTTAGGTTGACCAGAACTTAAAAGGATTTAGAGATTATGAAAGAAATGCATGGAATATTATATCATAAATGCAATAGTGTACATATATATGTACTATACTAGTTAGTTTTATTAAAATGTTCTAGTAGTCATCTACTTGGGAGGATAGTTAATGTTTGTGCTGTTGGGGTGGCCTCATCACACCTGTCTATATTGACTACACAGTGTCCAGAAAATGGTGGGAATTTTTATGGGGTATTAGTAACTACAAAGTGTTGGTGAATGTCCAGCAGACCAGAGGCTCACTCATCTTGTAGTTGTAGCTCTGGTGCTGAAATCAGGTGGTCCCATCTCTCCGTGCTGGCGGGCAATAATGGTGGTCTCTGTCACAAGTACTGCACAGATACACTCGAGTAAAGTCACCAACTGAATAGACACTGCTTTGTTGACAACAGAAACTCACAGCTCTGCAATCAAAGTATGGGCCATGTGTCAAAATCTATTCTCTACCCACGTCTGGACACAACACTGACACAACAACCACATCATACAGACAGGTCAGATCTCTCTGACCAAACAGCACATTTACCATGGTGGTTTTACATCAGATAGATCCTCCCAGACCATAGATTCTGAAAAATATTTATTAGTTTTCTGCCCTAAAAGAGGATAGGTAATATGTTTCATTATTCTCAACACTTGATCTGTCTTGCCTAACCCTTGCTGGAGTGTATGTATATTGTTGGTCCCTAGACCCTGACTTGGGCGGGGGGTCTAGAGCAAATCCCTACTTGTTTGTAAGGCTAGATTTCGATATGGCAGTATCAAATCACTCAAACATGAAACAATATTCAAAATATATAAGGAAATAATTTCAATCTTACCAGATTATGAATAAATAACACAGAATTGCTAGCAAAACTCAGCTGAGCTGCTGGCTATAGTATGGCGTCCCTAAATTTATTTCACTTTCTTTCATATGGAAATCACCACACTTTAAAATCTGTGTCTATCACTGAACAACTATTGAAGAATGGCCCCACTTTCGCGTCTGAGCGCTAATGATATGATTGTCTGTGGCCAATCACTGCCTAGGTTTATTTGAATTTCAAATTTCCTACACTAAAGTCATTTCAGTCATGCTTCAGTCAAGTATGGATGGTTATCTGTTAGTCTGTCCGTCTCTACTTGTGTTTCTACAAAATGTACTCGATTTTTGAACCAACCTTTCTCTCCCCTCCAAAATTTTGTCGTTAAAAGTTATTTTTAGACACAGCCACCACAAATATCCCTTCTCTTCCATACTACGTAGATTTGAACACCTGCGTCTCGAGGTCGTGTTTTTTTGTGCAATTAGCGACACTTTTAGATTCAATACAGTCTGTCGATGATGTGAACAACACTGTCTTTTGTCATTATCTTCAATATTATCTATCCGTCTGTAAAATTAAGAACATATTAGTTCACTGCTCAGAATGGGCCATCCGGCCAGCTAATTTTTATATTCCTAACATTAATATTAAGAAAAAAATACTTTTTAAATTTTGTAATATTTCGAACATCTGCGTTTAGCCACTGAATTCAAATCAAGGGCTTGGTATCGCGCAAAAGCGTCCAATAAATGACTGTGGCGTATTATATCTAAGGTCCCTTCTGTCGAATTTCTTACTTTTTATGTCAACTTGGGAAACGTGACTTTTCTCCGTTTCCCCCCCAATTGCGTCTCCTTAGCCTTTCTAGTCTCACGCAATCTTTCCAGTCATATTTTTTTCCTTTTTGATCCGCCGTTCCCCTCCTGTCTAGCAAGTCAATTATTATGGAGGATGATGACCCGCGGTCTAGGCGATCATGTCTATCAGCAGCCTACGCATTATGTTTTTATCCTTAAATGTTATCTTTGGAGGTATTTTACCGTTGTATCTCGGTCAATTTCACTACACATCTCCCCACTTGAAAACATGCCTATGGCAAGTTTCAAAACCAGCGATACACATAGGTAAAATTACTCCTCACGTCTGCCACTACTCTAATTTTGATCACAGGGGTGCCGACTGAGGAAATCTGCACCGACATTCAATTTGCCTGGGATATATTGGATACTAAACTGATAAGGTTGAAGCAACAATGACCACCTCAGCAATCTTGCGTTTTCATGCTTAGCCTGAGACAAGAACACGAGAGGCTGATGGTCCGTCTCCACCACAAAAGTCCTACCATACAGATAGATTTGAAACTTCTTTATTGCCCAGATTAATGCTAAACATTCCTTTTCGCTTGTGGAGTATCCTTGTTCCGCCCTATTCAATTTGCGGTTTGCATAAGCGACTGGTTTAAGTTCCCCATCAGGTGAAGATGATCTTTGCAACAAAGCCCCTCCGAGTCCTACATTACTTGCATCGGTTCTTAAGACAAAGTCCTGTGTCAAATCAGGCAGTTTGAGAATAGGCTTGCTAGTGAGTTTTTCCTTTAACTCTTGGAACGCTAGTTCACATTGTGCAGTCCAAATAATTTTATCTGGAAGTCCCTTGCGAGTCAGATCAGTCAGAGGAGCACAAATAGCGTTAAAATTTTTGATGTATTTCTGATAAAATCCGCATAACGACACGAATGATCGCACGTCCTTTTTTGTTTGTGGCCTAGGTGCTCTCTGCAGTTTTTCCAAGTTCTTAGGATCAGGGGTCATATTACCCTGATATACAGTGTGCCCCAAGAATTCCAACTCTTTACATCCAATACAACATTTTGTTGGCCTAGCAGTTAAGTTCGCCTCCCGAAGTCTATCAAACAACATCTCCAGAGCTTCAATGTGTTCTTCAAATGTCTCTGTGGCGACGAGAATATCATCCATGAAATTCGTGATACATGGGTTATTCAGGGGATCCAACAATTTTCGCATCATCCTTGAAAACACACTCGGAGCATTTTTCAGTCCGAATGGTAGCATATTGAATTCATAATGTCCATCCGAAGTGCTAAACGCCAAATAAGGTCTCACTTCAGGTTTCACTGGGATCTGGTAATAGCCTTTACTAAGATCCACCTTTGAAAAGTATTTTGCCTTGTTCAGTCTGGCAAATAACTGTTTTGTGTCTGGTAATGGATCCACTTGTCCTTCTGTGACAGCATTCAGTTTCCTGTAATCTATGCACAGTCTGTGTTCCCCAGACGGTTTTCTCAACAAAACGACACTAGAACTAAAAGATGATTCACTGTGCGAAATAATCCCCTCCTTCAACAAATACTCTATTTCTTCCTTCAATGCCTTCTCCTTCGCGAACGGAATAGAATAGGCTCTCATACAGATTGGGTTTGAGTCTACCAGTTTCATGTCATACTGTAGCAAATTTGTATGGCCTGGTTTATCTGTTAATACATCTGTATGTTCCTCCAGAACCTTTTGAACTCTCTCCCTCTGGTTTTTAGTCAGGTGCTTACTGACTTTTACTTGTGCTGCTGTTTCACAAGGATGTAATGGGTATTCATGTGAGGTGAGTGGTTCTTTTTGCATCTGGGTTGCAATAGCCAAGGTCAATAAGGGGGTGCTTTCCTGGAGTGGTCTGTCCAGATACTTCTTTAACAGGTTTACATGATAAACTTTTTCCTTCCCCTTTTTGTCAATTTTATAGTTTGTTCTAGACACCTTCTCTAGAACCGTATATGGACCTTGCCAACCAATTTGTAATTTATTCTGGCTTCCCGGTAGTAGAAGCAGCACCTTCTCTCCGACTGCCAGTTCCCTGTCCTTTGCCTTCCTATTAAAATATGCTGCATGTTTCTTCCTGGCTTGCTTCAAATTATCATTTGCCAGTTTCCATCCAGCTTTCAAACGAGTGGTCAGTTCGTTCACGTATTGATACGACGAGGTAACAGTCTCTTCCGCCTTCTCATCTGTCCAGGTCCTTAATAAAGTTACATCTGGATCTTTAATTTATCATACTCATTTTTCATGGAACCCGTCTGGTCCCGTCCCTTAGAAGCTTTATAATGAGGACTTTTCTTCCTAGAATCATCACTCACAAATCGACCACTACCAATTTTTTTCTGGGGTTTGTCTCCCCACTTTAGATTGCTTATGAGAGATCTTCGCTCTCTTGTCTGTTCTTCCAGTTTATATAAGTCTGACCGAGGGATTGTCATCTTATCCTGGGTAAAATTTCTCCTTTGTACTCTTCGCATAGTGGCCATGTTAGTCCATTCAAGTGAAGACTGGGTGTGAAAAGGGGGCTCCCATTCCACTTTGTCTATCCGAGTATAATTAGTTTTCCTTTCAGGCCTAAAGTTGCCCCGTGGCGTTTCTAGGTCCTGCACATATTTTCCCTTTATGGGTGTTCCCTCATGAAATACGCCACATGCTTCTACAAAGTTTTCAACATCGACATTTACGTCGGGCCAATAGTATTTTCGAGCAATCTTTTGGCAGATGGTACCGACTTTCTCATGGTCACCATCTTTTCCAACATGTAAGCTCCTTATTAAGTTTGCCCTATATATCTTGGGAAGAACTAACTGTCCGTGACCAGTGGATCTAGTTCCTGTCTTCCTGTATAATAGTTTGTTCTTCATGAAATATTCCCCCTTGCTCGGAGGTGTGTGGCATTTGGGCAATTTTTTAAAACAGGGCTTGAGTGTCCTATCCTCAGCCTGCGCCTTCCTCATCTCCTCTGGATGAGCATTTATAGGTTCACCTTCTTCCTCCTTCTTCTGTGACCTGGTCTGCACTGTCGCCATGATCACCGGTTTCTCGGGATTCCCCAAGAAGACGTATCTACACCCCAATATCAGAGGGTAGATTGGTTCATCTATCACTGCTGCTCTGATTTCTCCTTCCACATAGCGAGTTTTCACCGTTATCCTTGCGATGGGAAGTGTCATGAGTGGTATGTCCTTAGTCGCCCCTTGTATTTCCACTGTTTCTGTGGTATACTGACTTGGGTCCACTAGGCTAGACTTCACAACTGAATCATAATCCAAACCTGTATCATAAAGGCACCTTATGGTGACCCCATTACAAATAACATCCTCACAAACTGGGGGGTGATAAGGTTCCTATTGTCCCTTAGGATTAACCTTTAATCTTTGCGTCCCTGACTTCATTGCAGCAATGTTTGAAGGTTTCCTTCTACAAAATTCGGTGTTATGGTTATCCTTCTTGCACCATTTACACCATCTTTTTCCTTGGTTCAACGGTTTTCTTTCATTGAACTTTTGGTCATTGAACTGTGAGTTTCTGTCGCGATAGTCATTTCTTGGCCGCTCAAAGTTTGTCCTACCTTTATTTCCCTGCTCTCTATTATCAAATTTATTAAATTGCTGTGGAGCTTTAAAATTGTCTATGTGCTTCTTTTTAGCACCACTTACCTCTGCCTGAGCTGCCTGATACCTCTCAGCAACATTTAAAATTTCCCCCAACTTCTCTGCACCTTGTTCCATGAGAAATTTTCTCATGTCTGGAGCCATGGACTCTCTCAATTGCTCAATCATGATCATTTCTTTAAGATCTTGGGTCTTCCCCAGAGCCGTCCATTTCTCCAAATAGGTTTCTAGTCTAGCAGAGAATTGGTGGTATGTCTCCCCAGACAACAGTTTGGCATTTCTAAATTTCTTACGATAAAATTCACCATTCTTCTCGTACCTTAATAACAAAGCCTGCTTTAACATGTCATAATTGTCTTGGTCTTCCCTGTTCATTTTGGCAAATACTTCATAAGAAGTACCTCTCAATCCCTGTGATAGCTTTAAGCTCCACCTCTCTCTCTCTAACCCATATGTAGTAGCTAATAACTCAAAACGTCCTAGGTACCCCTCTATGTCATCGTCTTTTTCAACAAAATGGTCTAAATGAAACCCCATAGCGGAGTTTGAGGCTCCCAGACTGGGCGTAGCATCTGAGGCAAAAGGGCTGGCACCATTTTCAGGAGCCTGGCCTTGTAATTCCAGCTCCCTTAGTCGTAATTCGTGCTCCCTCTGCAACCTTCTATCTTCTGCCTCCCTTTCGGCAGTTAACCTTTTTTCTTCTGCCTCCCTTTGCTGTCGTTTTTCTTCGGCCTCCAATGCCTTTGCCTCTTTGTCAGCCTCAATCTGCAACCTCTTAGTCTCAGCCTCAATTTGTAACCTCTTTTCTTCAGCTAACTTTCTATCTTCCCTTTCAATATATTTATCACATTCAGCCGTTACATATTGAATTAAAATTTGACCATCCATTCCCATCTCCTTCGCGGTGAGCACAGCAGCTGATCTAAATTTTGCCAGCTCCGCCATACTTTTTAGACAATATAATAATATACAAGATAAATCTCTAACCAGTAAATACACTAAGTACTTCTTATGACTATAGTCTAACCAATTCTAACTAACCAGTTAACTAATTAATTATTACTGGCTGTGAAGATTCACCAACTTTTATCTGCAGGGACACTTTTAATTTTAAAGGGAATTTTACAATTTATTTCCCTACTTTTATTTCTCCCACCAGGAGATCCTAATATTACTGTTGGGCTAATTATCCCTGGACAAGACCCCAATTTATGTAGTGGTGTTTGATGGTATTGTATGATGGTGATATTACTAAATGTAATGTATGAGGCCAGCTGTGAAGGCTCCTGAGATAAAATGTAGTTGTGAATTGTCAGAAGGCCTTTCTTGCTACCACTACGACCTCACACTTAATTTTTTTTTTTTTAATGAATGTGGCTAAGTAAAGTGTCTAGGGTTATGATATGTAATGTGGTGTGATAGATATAGATACACCCACAGATATTTAACAAGACTAATAATATTAACAAGTGTTAAAATACACTGAACTAACTCACGTGTGTAAAAGTTTTGATAGAATTATATTACATTTATTTTGTTCTGTATCAATTTTTTAGGTTGACCAGAACTTAAAAGGATTTAGAGATTATGAAAGAAATGCATGGAATATTATATCATAAATGCAATAGTGTACATATATATGTACTATACTAGTTAGTTTTATTAAAATGTTCTAGTAGTCATCTACTTGGGAGGATAGTTAATGTTTGTGCTGTTGGGGTGGCCTCATCACACCTGTCTATATTGACTACACAGTGTCCAGAAAATGGTGGGAATTTTTATGGGGTATTAGTAACTACAAAGTGTTGGTGAATGTCCAGCAGACCAGAGGCTCACTCATCTTGTAGTTGTAGCTCTGGTGCTGAAATCAGGTGGTCCTACCTCTCCGTGCTGGCGGGCAATAATGGTGGTCTCTGTCACAAGTACTGCACAGATACACTCGAGTAAAGTCACCAACTGAATAGACACTGCTTTGTTGACAACAGAAACTCACAGCTCTGCAATCAAAGTATGGGCCATGTGTCAAAATCTATTCTCTACCCACGTCTGGACACAACACTGACACAACAACCACATCATACAGACAGGTCAGATCTCTCTGACCAAACAGCACATTTACCATGGTGGTTTTACATCAGATAGATCCTCCCAGACCATAGATTCTGAAAAATATTTATTAGTTTTCTGCCCTAAAAGAGGATAGGTAATATGTTTCATTATTCTCAACACTTGATCTGTCTTGCCTAACCCTTGCTGGAGTGTATGTATATTGTTGGTCCCTAGACCCTGACTTGGGCGGGGGGTCTAGAGCAAATCCCTACTTGTTTGTAAGGCTAGATTTCGATATGGCAGTATCAAATCACTCAAACATGAAACAATATTCAAAATATATAAGGAAATAATTTCAATCTTACCAGATTATGAATAAATAACACAGAATTGCTAGCAAAACTCAGCTGAGCTGCTGGCTATAGTATGGCGTCCCTAAATTTATTTCACTTTCTTTCATATGGAAATCACCACACTTTAAAATCTGTGTCTATCACTGAACAACTATTGAAGAATGGCCCCACTTTCGCGTCTGAGCGCTAATGATATGATTGTCTGTGGCCAATCACTGCCTAGGTTTATTTGAATTTCAAATTTCCTACACTAAAGTCATTTCAGTCATGCTTCAGTCAAGTATGGATGGTTATCTGTTAGTTTGTCCGTCTCTACTTGTGTTTCTACAAAATGTACTCGATTTTTGAACCAACCTTTCTCTCCCCTCCAAAATTTTGTCGTTAAAAGTTATTTTTAGACACAGCCACCACAAATATCCCTTCTCTTCCATACTACGTAGATTTGAACACCTGCGTCTCGAGGTCGTGTTTTTTTGTGCAATTAGCGACACTTTTAGATTCAATACAGTCTGTCGATGATGTGAACAACACTGTCTTTTGTCATTATCTTCAATATTATCTATCCGTCTGTAAAATTAAGAACATATTAGTTCACTGCTCAGAATGGGCCATCCGGCCAGCTAATTTTTATATTCCTAACATTAATATTAAGAAAAAAATACTTTTTAAATTTTGTAATATTTCGAACATCTGCGTTTAGCCACTGAATTCAAATCAAGGGCTTGGTATCGCGCAAAAGCGTCCAATAAATGACTGTGGCGTATTATATCTAAGGTCCCTTCTGTCGAATTTCTTACTTTTTATGTCAACTTGGGAAACGTGACTTTTCTCCGTTTCCCCCCCAATTGCGTCTCCTTAGCCTTTCTAGTCTCACGCAATCTTTCCAGTCATATTTTTTTCCTTTTTGATCCGCCGTTCCCCTCCTGTCTAGCAAGTCAATTATTATGGAGGATGATGACCCGCGGTCTAGGCGATCATGTCTATCAGCAGCCTACGCATTATGTTTTTATCCTTAAATGTTATCTTTGGAGGTATTTTACCGTTGTATCTCGGTCAATTTCACTACACCCCCTAAATATGCTTCCATATCTTTTATATAATAACCCATCAACATCATTCTGAAATGTATTTATACCAATTCGAATCATCTCGAAAATTCGAGTAACTGTAGCCTCAGGAGAGAGAAACATTTAGAAGCTAAATCTAAATACATGTGATCAACACTGCAGGAAGGCCAATTAACTGTCACGAAGTGGATTTAAGTATAGAGTTATGTCTGAGTGTAAGACAAGACCCTGGTATGAGAACAGACCGAGAAGATAGATTTTTGATGTTAAATGACAGTGACTGT
The DNA here is from genome assembly GCA_024509875.1 of Oreohelix idahoensis. NCBI lineage: Eukaryota > Metazoa > Mollusca > Gastropoda > Stylommatophora > Oreohelicidae > Oreohelix > Oreohelix idahoensis. Next base: position 889,602 of record JAMPIV010004155.1, on the reverse strand, counting down.
GAAAAAATGAGACTATTTGCTTCGAGGGTGAGAACCTAGATTGACTCTCCGTCGCCATTCGTGACTTCAATAATAGCTATAGACTCACCCCCTCTGACTACCTTTAAAAAAAAGGAGATGAGGTTTAACTAAGACCACAGACACACTATACAGACAAATATATATGCACAGTATAGTTATATATATATATATATATATATATATATAACTATATATATATATACGAGGCGTGTTCAAATTAAACCCGACCGTGAAGCGCCAAGTGGACATTCGTAGGAGGAGCATGATGACGTCACATCTGACGTAATAAGCACATACGAATGTACAAGTGTGTAAGTGTTCATTCTCCTAGTATTCATTGGTTGTGCTGCAGACCGTTAAAATAATGGCCGGTGTGATAAGGAATCGTCCAAGGTCGATCACCGTAAGGAAGAACGCATGGGGTGGAGTTTGAACCGCCTGCTGCGTTACGAAGAGGAGGGTGATGCATTTCTGTTGCGCATAGTGGCAGGCGATGAGTCGTGGTGCCACCACTTTGAGCCGTGCAGCAAATCAGCGAGCATGCAATGGAAACATCCCGGATCACCAAAAACCCAAAGAATTCAAGTCACAGATTTCCGCCGGTAAGGTTATGCTGACCGCATTTTTTCACCATGAAGTGCTTCTATTGGTAGACTTTAAAGAGCCTGGCGTGAACATCAATGCCATCCGCTACAAAGACACACTAGACAACCTGCATACAGCCATCAAGAATAAACGACCCGGCATGCTTTCGCGTGGTGTGATTCTGTTGCACGACAATGCTCGTGCACATGTTGCAAACATTGTGCTGGAAGCGTTAGCAAGGAAAATGTGGGAAGTTCTGCCACACCCAGCCTACAGCCCCGATCTGTCACCATGTGAATTTCCTTTGTTCGGACCCTTAAAAAAATCTCTAAAGGGACAACGATTCGACTCCAATACAGACGTCAGGGCCTCGGCGACCAAATGGTTCAATAAGCAACCAAAGTCATTTTTCTCGGACGGCATCCGCCGTCTACCCAAGCAGTGGGATGCGTGTCTGAATGCCTATGGTGACTATTTCTAAAGAACCCCAGTGAGTACTTGCTTCATAACAATTGCTGTATTTAATTCTACTACTCCTGCTGATGTACCTTACATATATTTGTTGTAAAGCCACTGGGACGGGCTTCATTTGAACACACCTCGTATATATATATATATATATATATATATATATATATATATATATATATATATATATATATATATATATATATATATATAGAGAGAGAGAGAGAGAGAGAGAGAGAGAGAGAGAGAGAGAGAGAGAGAGAGACTGATCCAGTATGAAGTTTATAGTTTATTTACACCACAAAAATTAAGTACATATCAAATAAATAAAGTGCGTGTTCGCACACCTGAAAAAAAACAAGCACTTAAAATGATTACAAAAAAAGGTAAACCCACAATGTCACCCTCCCCTCAACCTGCAGGAAAGAAAGTTAAGGGTTAATCAAACGAATTTATTCGGTGGGGTCTCTAACTTCAGAGCCACCACTACTAACTATCCTAAGGTTACCACTGTCACTGTCCTACTGACGATGACTAAATTAACTGCCTACACAGCTACAAACGCTGTAGGCGATATACACGCCACTAACTAACACCACTGTCTAGCTGTAGACCTAACTAACTGCCTACACTGAAAGCTGATTTGAACTTTTCAAAGTCCTACACAATCTGAATGACTAATTTATACGTATGTCTCTGTTCAGTGTCTGTCTGACACTCCTAGTTCCTACTGAGAGGCTTCTCCGCTACGCCCCTTTTCTCTCTAGTGCATTTGGAAGGAATTTTGACCCTCTCTCCTCCAAACGAATATTGTAGCTGATGACTTGGGTTTTTAGACTGGATACTTGACTTAGGATGTAGAGGCTTCCCTGTCGGCGAAACTGATTTCACCTGCCCGGTTATCCCTCTTTGGGTTTAGTGTCGTCGGTTTTATTATGACCGAATTTAAACGACAACACCAGGCCACGCGCCTTTGTTTCGGTGGATATAAGCTTAGAGCTCGGGGATTTTCTTTTGAAATCCGTTCACGCTGAAGAATGCTCCACTGTAATTGAACTGCTTCTTTTTACTGCTGCAGACGTACTTGGCGCCGGTAACCACCGCGTTACCAGTGCTCTTCACCTCTGGCGATATCTCGAGCCCTCGGCTCCTGAGACGACAACCTTCAGTTGTAAATTGGAAGGCAGGTTACACCCTCCCAATTTGTGCCGTGAAACTGCTGAAAACAAAACAAATAACAATTAATGTACAAAACCTTCCAATAAATCTCAACCATAGCATATAACCACCTAAATAAAGACCGCTAAACTCAATCCCCTACTCAACTATGCACAGCGATAATTAAATATTTATGCCCCAAAGTCAGCCTCTATACAATTCCCTCTTTGATCTCTCTACCCCGTTTCAAAGTAAACATCGGTCTGGTAATAAAACTCCCAAACACGGGCTGACCTAAATCTTTTGTTATGCCCGTCTAGCCACGGAGTCACAACAATTCAAACTTGAGGAAAAACTCCTGTACTTAATACTAGGCCCTACTTTATTTTTACATGCTGACTCAGGACGTTATATCGATTACAAGATTTTATATACACCATCTGTTACACTAACTCAGTAATGTTAATTACTCTACTCTTTATTTAGAGTTATATATATATATATATATATATATATATATATATATATATATATATATATATATATATATATATATATATATATATATATATAGGAAAATGAAATCCCATCTCAGAAATTTAAATACGCCCCTCACTCCCCTGTTGAGTACATAACAGTTGGATGCACAACACAATAACGTACACAAATACGCTAGCGTATTTAAACTGCAATTAGTGTAATCAAATCGAGGTTACCTATATCGGACCTCACAATTACAGTAGGTTATAGCCTACGGACTTAACCTTAAACAATTAATTTCGCAAACATATTTACTCTGCAAATATTATAAATCAAAAGATGAGGAAATATTAATTACACCCCTGTCTTCTGACTACCTTATCCAAATAGCCCGCTAGCAAATTACACAACTTACACTCCCGTATCTAAACGCTATACTCACACAGATAATATCACAAAGCTACCCCAACAACCAAAGATCGAACTAGCTTATCATAGAAAAAATTATACGCACCTCTTACATTAAATACTTTCTCAAAGATAATAATTGATGGCACTGTCGTTAAATTATCTTTAATGAATTTCTCAGAAGAAAACTTTAACGTGTTGAGATCTTACAGGGCTATCTGCTACGCTAATTAAATTTATTACATACCCACTACCGAATATCTCAACTGAGCAAGCGATATTACTTCGATTTCACAGCTGAATATTTCTGCAGACAAAGAGACCCGCTAATGATTTACCGTTATTTATTCACGGGAACCCACGCCAGAGCCCACGCCCTACGTCATCGCTTGGCGTTGCTCTTAAACCAATGGAATCACTGCAAAAATTAATAACTGTGACCTCCGCCAATAATAACGTACGCAAACTCGTGAGTCATGTTTGTTACTGCCCGCGTGTCCGAGATTGCGTCATGTAAGATAATATTAACGCGACGGCGTGAACAAAATTAACTATGATTCGTTCTAAGCGTAAGTTTGACGTACCTGGGTAATGCTTCAGCACCCACCCCCAATTTACCTGGGTAGGTGCGGGTGTTTCGGTTTTATCCGAGCTGAAAAATCTACCCAGCCTAAAATAACTACAACGCCTAGTAAATACAATAAAATTGACCGTGATTAATTTAACAAAGGAAAGCCTACGTGATCGCAATTAATTTAGGGAAAGGAAGACTGGTGCAAATCTTAAAACTAAACCCGACCGTCATCCCTCCTGAAAACTTAGAGAAAAAGACTAAACTCAAATAATTACAGGGAGAAGAAGAATGGTCTCATGACAACATAATTAATTATCTAGAGAGAACTACTGGGGCCTATTGAAAAATAAAATCACATTACCACATCACATTAACCAGTTTGGCAATCATATCAATTGAACGCGAAATTTAAGGAAGAGCTTTGAGTTAGGAAATATAATGAAATATTTTACGGAACTAAAAGCAAGGAGAAAGCAAGACAGCGATACTGCTGCTCGTGTAACTGCTCAGCAAATGAAGAATACAGAAAGAGAGGCCGAGAGACACATACTGGTGTTCATGTATATAAAGTATTTTTTTTTAAAAGGGTATGAAATCAGTTTTTCAAGTTAACGGTACACAGGAAACACGGGACGTTCCTGGTTTCACCCTTCGTCAGCCACAGTTACAAACAGGTGACAAGGACAAGAATTACATACAGGTCAAAGAAATACGAGGATGAGAAACACATACAAAAAAGAGCAATACAAAGCAGATGAAAAAGTAAACAACACAGGTGATGAGCGAAAAAAGAACAATAATAACGCAAGAAAATCGCAAAATCAGAAAGAAATATCGAAACAAGAAAGTAAATAATCAACGAAACGTAAAAGGTATTAACAAAATTTCTAAAACCAGTCCTGATCTAAGATCAGTAGTTATATCAGTGGAATAAAACAGAAGAGCGTTAGTAATGTAACGTCTATGGAAGTGACATATAAGACAGCAGCAATTAAAAAGACACAAAAGGATACGAAAAGAAACAATACTATTGTTGATATTTACTGTTGTGTATAGTAAATGTTGCTGAATGTAATGAGACGTGGCTGGCTGTCAAACATTCTCACATTATGAAGCATAATCACGAAGCCTGAATACACTGGATACAAACTCAACACGTTTAATCAGCCATGTTAGAAGGAAGAAGTAGGAAGAGGAAATTAGCATAAGGGCAAGTAACTCTAGTAGGAAACAAAGTAACCATGGAGACATATATACAAACGACCCCATCAACACCCCCCCCCCCTTCTTTATGAATGAACAAAGTCATTCATCCAAGAGGGTTTCTTGCGATCTCTTTGAGGTCTCTTAGGGCTAGATGGTAGGAGAGAATGTTTCTGTTCTTTGCCAGCTTTCCCAGGACTAGAAGTAACTGGGGTTGAAGGATTAACTTCCGGAAGATTGGAACTGTTCACTTCATTAGTGTTCTCCATGTCTGGCAAAACAACCTGTTGCTCGGGTAGAATTGGAAAGGAGAAATCAATTTCCAGGTTCGCGGGATCAGGTGTGAAAGGTGTTGTTTTCGGTCTTAGATGAATTCTGTTTCTGACATATTGACCTCCATTCTCCCCTTCAACTAAATAAGATCTTTCAGAGAGCCTCTTATCAATCCTTCCAGGTTGCCAGTTTGGTTGTTCAGGGTCTTGATAGTAAACTGGCTGGTGAGACAACTTGGGCAGATCATGAGCAGTTTTATCATAATACGTCTTCACTGATCTGTCTCTCTTGCCTCTACTTTCAATAACTCTGCTGTGAGATGCAACGGGTTTCACTGCAGAAGGTATCAGTGTACGCAGTTTCCTGTTGAACAGTATTTCTGCTGGACTTTGATCAAACCCTTGTCTTGGCGTATTACGAAGTTCAAGTAGTGCCTCATATGCATCTGTATTGTTTTGAACAGTCTTTCTCATCATACCCTTAATGAGTTTCACAGCAGATTCAGCTAATCCATTGGCTTTATGGTGACCTGGTGCTGATTTAACATGAAGTATTCCCCATCTAGCAGTAAATGATCTGAACTGTGCAGACGTAAACTGAGTACCTGAGTCAGAGACAATAACTTTGGGAACACCATAACGAGCAAAATGAGACTTCAATTTCCTGATGACTAACTGTGCTGTCATTGTAGGTAGAAAGTCTACTTCAATGAAGTTGGAAAAGTAGTCAATCAGAACTAGATAATATCGGCCTTCTATAATAAAGATGTCAGTGCCAACTTTCTCCCAGGGTGATAAATCTCTTGAGTGTTGGTTTAAAGGTTCTTTAGTATTCCTTGCCTTCGTTTCTTGACATTCTGGACAACTGTCAGCTATCTGTCGAATCTCAGCTGTCATGCCGATCCAAAACAGACAACTTCTGGCCCGGCGCATCATGCTGTCAAATGCAAGATGAGCAGCGTGTAGCTTCTGCTTGATTTCAGACCTCAATGCTTTTGGGATAAGAATAAGCTCTCCTTTAAGTATTATGTCTTGTTCTGTTGTCAGAGTGTCACAAATGTCAAAATAAGGCATAAGCTCAGCTGGTACATCAGACTTTCTTTTAGGCCACCCATCCAAAATGGTCGCCTTCAACCTCTGGAGCACGCTGTCTTTGAGAGTTTCAGCTTTAATCTTTTCCATCATCACATCTGGTATTTCAGGTAATCTTACAGGTGCATCAGCTCCTGCATTGCTCTCTCTATCAGTTGAGAAATCCAAAGTGACATTATGAATACAAACTCTGGACAGTGTGTCGGCTATAAGAAGATCGGAACCTTGTACCCATTGGAATTCAAAGTCATATCGATGGCTGCGCATCAGTAAATTCTGCAGTCTTCGAGGAATTTGACTCAGAGGTTTCTTAACGATGGCTGCCAAAGGTTTATGGTCGTTGATGACTGTAACTTTCCTTCCATAAGTGTACTTGTTCACATTCAGCAGACCAGATAAAGGGAGTATCCTTACGTGTAAGTTCTCTTATTGGATGAAGAACTTCTGAAAGATTGTTGAGAAACTTTGCTAGATACTGTATCATGCTGCAAAATCTGCGAACCTCATGACAGTCCTTAGGAACGGGCATGTTTAGTATTGTCTCAACCTTTTTCTTATCTGGTTCAACACCTCGAGCAGTAATAAGGTGACCCATGAAGGTAATTTCTTCTTTCTTCTCTTGAGCTTTAGCTTCGTTCAGTTTAATGCCTTTATCTTTACACCTATGTTTCAGTGCTTTAAGCTTCAGATCATGGTCCTTAATTGCTTGCTGTCAGTTTGATCCACAACCTGCAATAACTATGTCATCAGCAACATTGATGCAACCATGAAGACCTTCAAGAGCTTGTGCTAGATGCCTCTGGAAATAGTGAATGCAGTCAGCGACTCATAGCTTGACTGCCTGCGTCAGGACCAGCGAACCAGAGCTGGTCAATACCACACACCACCTCCACGTGGTGGTCCTGGAAACAGTCTGCAGCAGTGCAGTCTGGCTGAGTGAGTGCGGATCGAAATGGGAAGGCAAACCCGGTCCCTAAAAAATGCCGTGCAGAAGTCGGATGTGTCGACCGAAAGTTGCAAATATCACAGCTTAGGCGCAAACAGACACAACGCAACCCCCGTCCTTTTCAGGGCGAACGAGGAAGAAGAAGAAGAAGTCATTCAAACCAAATGGTAATCTAGACCATCTGACCCTACCAAAAGGTGTAATCATTGTTGTAAGTTTACTAGACTTCTCATCAAGTTTGATATGCCAGAATGCTTCCTTGATATCCAGCTTTGTGAAAATCTTGGCATTATTGAGTTCAGGCAATACATCATCCAAAGTTGGTAATCTGTAATGCTCTCTCTGCAAAGCCTCATTCAGGGGTCTAGGATCAATGCATATTCTTAAAGAACCATCATACTTTTCAACAACAGCCATTTGGTTAACCCATTCAGTCGGTTCCTCTACTGGTATTAATATACCTCTGTTCATTAGATTTTGAAGCTCTGATTTTACCTTGTTCTTAAGTGAAAATGGTATTTTTCTGCATGGCAGTGCCTTTGGACGAATATTAGGATCAATATGCAATACCGCTTCACCCAGGACACCTAGATGGTTATCAGAGTTATGCTCATTTTCTGAACTGTCAGTAGCCACCTTAGCAATAAATTTGTTTGTGTTGACTGTCACAAACTGTTGTTGCCCAGCAAACATGTGAATCTATTTTTCACAACAGTAAACCTTATATTGTGTTTTATCCCAGTCTTAGGATTCTCTACAGTTAATAGAACTTCTCCCAGTGGAGTCATCTTAGTACCATTCCACATAACAAGCCTCTGTTTAGTGGGTAACAATTGTTCTTGCATCACAAAGCGTTGACAGATTGTATTCACATCAGCTGCTGTGTCTAGCTGAAATTTTACCATTTTTCCATGGACAATGAGTTGTGCAGATGTACAAGCTTTGCAAGACTTCACACAAGCAAGAAAAACTTCAGAATCTTCCACTGACTTTGTGTGAACAGTTTGAACTTTCTTGCATTTAACTTTGAAACGGTTTCTTCCCCCACAGTTTGAGCAAAACTTCCCCCATGCATGACACTTTTTCTTAATCAATGGATGTTTCTGTCCACAGTAATGGCACTCCTTTCTAGGTTCAAAGTACCCACTGTCTAAGGTGACCAGACGTCCCGGTTTTTCCGGGACAGTCCCGGTTTTTGACCATTTTTGATAATTTGTCCCGACTTTTTTTCGATGCAATCCGGGACGCCAATTTGTCCCGGTTTTGGACGAATTTGCCAATTTGGCATAAATCTCACAGATAAAAAAAAAATTATTATTCCGTGGCTGACTTGAGGGAATTTTTAATTATTAGTGAACTGGCACCGAAACAGCACAAGAGGTTGTCAGGACCGTGAATTAGTTTTGTAGTTCCAATGTGATATTCGCAGTTATTTGAAATTTTAGGTAGTGGTAAAGTACCAAGATTTTGCGTACGGTATACGTTTATTTAATTTAAACGGTGAACTATTTGTGCATATTTGTTATTGTTGTAAGAAAATGGTACCAAAGCGTAAATGCAGTTTCAATGAAGATTTACAAAAGGAATATCCGTTTATTAAAAAGAGTACATCAAACTTCAGTGTACGATGCAATATATGTGCCTCCGGGTTTTCGATAAGCCATAGTGGACGTGGTGATATTAAGAACCACATAAGCAGTGAGAAACATAAGAGAGCCGTCGTTACAGCTGCATCAAGCTCGTCGTTAACCACTTTCTTCAGAGCTGATAAAATTGGTGACCAAGAAGAGCAATTAGCTGCTATAGAAGGCGCCTTTGCATACCATACAGTGCTACACAATCATACTTTCAGGTCTATGGATTGCACATCAAAATTAATTCAGGTTACTTTAGAGCCAAAATTTGCATGTGCTCGTACGAAAACAGAAGCCATTATTCGAAATGTCTTGGCACCCCATACTCTAAATGAGTTAAAGTGTGACCTAGAAAAGTCTACATTTATTTCTGTACTGACAGATGCATCCAACCACAAATAATTCAAGATTTTTCCTTTGCTTGTCAGATACTTTGATCAAAGTAATGGAGTGAAAATTAAAATATTAGAGTTAAAGTCATTGCTAGGTGAAACATCTGATATTGTAAGTAGTTTTCTTAATGAATGCATAACTGAAAAAGGTTTAGACATGAAAGTAGTTGGATTATGCGCAGACAACACAAATTCCAATTTTGGAGGTGCTGAAAGGAAAGGACAGAACAATGTTTTCAAAAAACTGCAAGAAAACCTTGGACATGGTCTTATAGGAGTTGGGTGTGCAGGTCATATTTTCCACAACACTGTTCGAACAGCTGCAGATGTACTGCCTGTTAATGTCGAGCTGATTATTGCTAAAATTTATCTACTCTTCAAATCATACACAGTACGAGTTGAAAGTCTCAAGGAGTTTTGCCAGTTTGTGGAAATAGACTTCCAGATGATCTTAGGTTATGATCACGCTAGGTGGCTTGCTCTGCTGCCTGCTGTTGAAAGGGTTCTTCAGATGTTCCTGCCTCTAAAATCATATTTTCAATCTCAAGACAGATGCCCAGTTTTTATACAGACATTCTTTGAAAATCCTCTATCTGAGGCATGGCTTGTTTTTGTTCACAGTCAGGCCTCTCCAATCCACGAAGCAGTGCAAAAAATAGAGGTACAGACGGTCAATGTGTTTTAAGTCATTGACAGCATCAACAGGTTGAAAACTATTTTGAAGTCCAAACTGGAAGACTGTTTCTTGCCATCAAGAGTTAAGCTAATCCTTGAAAAGCTGGAAATGGAAGGACTTCCAAAGGAGGATGTGAAAAAGTTTCATGCTAGCGTTTCTTCGTCCTATGAAACAGCTGTCAATTATTTGAATAAATGGGCTTCAAAAAATTTTCAAGACCTGGAATCCTACAGCTGGGTAACGCTGAAAAGAATACCAATTTGGGCAGATATTGAGATATCATCATCACTAGTGATTCAAATATTGCCTTCAGCCCACTTTACAGAAACTGAAATTTATGACGAATATGTCTATATGAAGCAGTTTGTTACTTCTCAGAAAATTAGTGAATGGAGTGCCAAAAAAACAGTGCCACCACAACGTTGGATTGAAATGGTTTCCCACTTCAAAAACAATAATGTGACATTTTCAAATATTTTGAAGTTGGCAGAGTTTTTTTTTTTTTTCTGTCTACCTGGAACAAATGCTGCCACAAAAAGAGTGTTTTCTTTGATGAACAGCTTATGGGCAAGTGATAAAACACAGCCAGGTGTTGAAACTTTGAAAGCTATGTTGACAACCAAAGTGAACTGTGAGGAAACATGTGTCGAGTTTTTTAAGATGCTGCTAGCAAAGAAGGACCTATTGATAAAAATCCACTCATCTGAAAAGTACAGTAACTCAGCTTCACCTTAAGTAAGGATTATTGAAGTTTTTCTCTCTTATTAGTTTAAGTAGTTAAACTTATACAGTAAAATGTATGTTATTCAATGTTATTCAAATGTATGTATAAAATGTACATTATTGTAAATTGACATCAACTTGATTTTTCCGGGACATGTCCCGACTTTTGACCTTTTCTTTATCCTTTTGTCCCGATTTTTTGCATTGAAATAGGTCAAATCTACTATTTTGTCCCGGATTAGGGTTTTGAAAATATGGTCACCTTACCACTGTCAGTGTTACTTTGACAGACTATACCAGCAGCATGCCCAGTGTCTCTCTTGGGAGGTTTATGGTTGAGTGATTTTTTCTGTATCTTTTCAACCCTTGCTTCAAAAGGTTGTACTGTATTATTCATCTCTCTCATGTCTTTTCCAGTTTGCTCAAAGACTCTGCATATGTGAATGGCTTTTTTTAGATCGAGGTCAGCTTCTCTCAAGAGCTTCTCCTGTAACCTTTTGTTGACAGTAAAGACAATTGTGTCTCTTATCGTACAATCATTGTCGTTAAAGTTGCACAAATCTGCCTTAGTTCTCAGCTCAGTTAAAAAGGAATTAAAAGGCTCTAAGAGGTGTGTTCCAGAATCTGAACGTATGTAATACTTCATTGCTTCGTGAGCTGCAATGGTTCTGGAGCAAATCGAGAATTTTATTAGGATTAGAGCGGTCTCCTTCCTCTGCAAGTTGATCAAAAACTTCAACGGCTTGAGGTCCAGCACAGTGAAGGATGATGGCCGCCCGAACGGAATCAGGTTTCGAGGCCACTTCTTCTGCATCCATATACAGTTCTAACTGTCGTCTCCATTTACGAAATGTGTCTGGTTCGACGTTATTTATGTCTAGGCAGGGTGGTAACCGAAACATGGGCCGTTCTGCCATGACGAAATGTCTTATAATGGTATGCAAGCAATAACCTACCAACAGAAGAGTTAAACTTGGTTTACCAGTTTATCGTCCCCTCACCTCAAGTCTATGACGTCAGCACACTTGTTACAAGATATTCAGCAGAATAGTTCGGATTCTGTAGAAATAAACACCACTGCCACCATGTTGATATTTACTGTTGTGTATAGTAAATGTTGCTGAATGTAATGAGACGTGGCTGGCTGTCAAACATTCTCACATTATGAAGCATAATCACGAAGCCTGAACACACTGGATACAAACTCAACACGTTTAATCAGCCATGTTACAAGGAAGAAGTAGGAAGAGGAAATTAGCATAAAGGCAAGTAACTCTAGTAAAAAACAAAGTAACCATGGAGACATATATACAAACGACCCCATCAACAACTATAAAAAGATAGATCGCAAAATCAACGACGGAAGAAATAAAGAAGAGCCACTAGAATTCATGTAAAGTGATGCTGCACATTTAGGCCATTGGGAGATAGACAACCTATTTGAAAAATCAGACGATTCTCCAAGGAAAAGCGAGTTCTGTCATCCCCAACACAAGAACGGAGGGCAGTAATATTAATATCAGAATTACCTGAATGGTCAGGTCTATTAAAATTATGAGCCACCGGCGTAGGTTTGCCATGATAAATGTCATTTATGTGCTCACGAAACATGTCTGCCAAACGTCTGCCAGTTTCACCAATATAGGTAATGCCCAGAGGCGTCCCTAAAGTACTTGGCCCCCGGGGCAGTCCTACATTCGACATCCCCTGCCCCTATAAAGAAACACATTCGCAAGTACATTTTTAACAGTAAATGCTATCTTAACTCTTTAAGTCCCAACAGCCAGTATACTGTACTTCCTTCTAGACCCATTTGGCCCGATCAACAGTATACTGGCTTTCGTATCTCTTGATCCTTTCTAAGGCTGATTTCTAATTTTGACAACTCAAAAACGCTATTTTCTTAAAGTATAGCCATCCATTTTGGACTTTTGGTTATTTATGCATATGAACATTTTTTTTAAAATATTTCCAAAAAACAACAATAAAAACGCACTGGGGTGGTGTTAAGATGGGAATATATGTACTTTTCATTTTGTGGTCAAAGGGAAACCATTAGTTGTATATTTTTAGTTCAGGGTGAGATTTATCTGTTATCTCCCTTGTCTGGACAATGTCCATTATTCTGTATGTCTATATTAGGATATCGATCATACAGCTGGCCATATATGGAGCGGTCTTGCTCTGTTTTCACGGAAAGGTCTGGATTGTTCCGTGACTAGCTCTACTGAGGGCTTACGCATGCGCGATGAACATGCGCGGGAATTGAAGACTGTTTTCCTGTAGTCGATGTGAAGTCTCCGAGCTGACAAGAAGTCAGCGCTCATCTCTGTCTATATTTTTTGGGGAATGGAGCCTTTTAGGTGTTAAAAGATATTTAAGTTTTCCCCTGTGATATTTCTGGCTTGTGTCTGAATAGCCATGGATGTGAAATGTGTTGTGTCATTATTTCTAGACGGCAGTCAGGTAAAGAGACTTTTGAATCTATCTTATAGCCAAGAACATTATTAAGGTGGCTTTCTCCGAGTGCGGAGATGTACTGAGTAGAGGAGACTGATGTTAGCCATTTTGAAAACCTTGCCGCTTGTACGGCTTATTCCTTTGTAGCTTAGATCTACATGACCTGTCTGGTCACGAGAAGTCAAGAACTTTATTAAGGTGGTTTTCTCCGAGTGCGGAGATATATTAAATAGGAGAGACTGATGTTAGCCATTTTGAAAACCTCGCTGCTTGTACGGCTCATGTGTAGCCCAGAACATTATTGCTAAGGTGACTTACTCCAAGTGAAGAGAAGTATTATATAGAAGAGACTGAGTTTAGATATTTTGAAGTAGCCCACCATTCGTGCGGCTGAGTTTGTAGCTTAGATCTACACGACCTACTTGGTCATGAGGAACCAAGAACAGTAGTCATTTAAAGCGCGCCATTTGCGCGGCTTATTTGTTGCAGCCAAGATTTACATGCAAAGTCTCCATGATGTTGAATACTATGAATTGATGCTATCTACATGATTATATGTGCTTACATGACAGGGTAATCGTCCGATGTCAGCCTATGTTACTGTTGTCCATAATAAATTGTCTGAAACGTCAACAGTCGTTCAACGCTTCCTGACTTCATCATGTGTTACTGTGAGGTCTTCATGACTCATTTATAGTAGTCCTGTGTGGGCGTATATGGCAACAACAAACCTTGTGTCCTATCAAGAAGTCGTCCTTTACTGATGTTTACTTCTACAGTGTTCGTCAGCTGTCAGTGTGTACCCAAACGACAACCACGTTACAACAAAAGTGCAGTAATATAACTAGTAACATAAACATGCAACACAACTGGTGGCCGTCTCTGCGCTACCAGTATCATAACTGATAAGAATTACAGCATTACCTTTTCGGTGATTAATACCTACCCGGAAAGTGTTACTGAGAAAACTTAACACTTTAACAGGTGGCCATTTTTGCTTGGGCCAAACCCACTTTTTTGCTTGGGACTGAAAGAGTTAATAGTGTCCTATGGCACCCCCATTCTGGCTGTCACCCGAGGCGGACCGCCCCCCCCCCCCCTTGTACGCCTCTGGTAATGCCACACCTCTTGCTATATCTATTGTTATATGCTGTTCATGTAACCGCTTGAAAAAAAACAATACAAGAGAGGGCAAGTGACACATACTGCTGTTTATGTAACTGTTTGACAAAATAAAGAATACAGAAGGAGAGGGCAAGAGAAAAAAGACAGACATACGAATGTTCATGTAACTGATAGGGCGAAAGAGAGAAGAGAGATACTGCTGTACATGTAATAGTTCGACAAAATGTACAAAAGGGAAGGAGAGAGATCAAGAGAGTAAGACTGATGTTCATGTAGCTGTTCAACACAATGCAGAATACAGTAGATGGCAAGCGGGAGATACTGCATTTCATGCAACTGTTCTTCTTTCATACACTTTCTTGAGTCAGCTTGAATGTGTTTAAAGAAAGCTGTGGTCAGCTTGAGGTTATTGATATCCCCATAGTATTTGTTTAGGAATGTTACGGGAGATGGCCATATGTGCTTTCTCTGTTCTCATATGTTGGGCGCTTCTGCAGCAGATGTTCAGCGGTCATTTTATTAGTGCCATAGTTACACTCACCTATCATCAGCTTTTTTAAGAAATGGAATCTCAATCTTTTGTGGTTTGTGCGGAGTCTGAATATTACCTCTTCTGTTTTGCTAAGCTGGTAATAAGCATAATTTTCTAGCGACATTGATATTCTGGGTCACACTTATTCCTGCATCTGCTCATGATAAAACTCTTAACCTCTTCATAAGTTAGTATCAGGTTGAGGCAGTTTTCCACCTTCCTTTGCACATTTGTCCACCTCTTCATTGCCAAGGCTGATGAAATTAGAAAACCGTAATACATCTCTTTTTGAATCGCTGATATGGTTTGCAGAGTATCATACTTAAAAAAAAAAAAACTGCACATAATTTCAGAAAGATGACATCGTCACTGTTTAGTCAGACGCTACATTCCGGTTGTCTGAAGTCGACTCAGAGCCTGTCACATAAACATTCAGAGCGTAGCACTAGATGGTGGAGTGGATATTGCAGTCATATTGTATCATACTTAGAATTTCACCCACATTAGCAGACACATTACTCTTCAGGTCCCAAGGAGCATAGGCCTTCAACATCCAATGCAAAGACCTCTTGCCCTGTGCAATCAGCTTACCTTCCTTATCCCATTCATTTCTATCTCATTCTCTTCTTCACATTTTTTTGGGTCTCCTCTCTTACGCTGAGGATTCTAGAACAAGGACTGCCTTGCAATACTATCAATAGGCTTCCTCAATATGTGTCCTATCCAACAGCAGCATTCTTTTCTCATCCCTTGTTCTACTGCTAAATGTGTGGTTCTTCTCATTTCAATCTATTATATGCAAGCACCCATTTATGAAAGTCTGTAGCTTTTTGGTTGGTGTTTTTCTCCATGTTTCACAGCCATACAATAATCTACATTATTTCCTAATTCAGTGACATCATCTAAGTGTGAAATCACGGTCTGTCCAATATTAGCAAATATCAATCAGTATTGCCTGATATGTCCTTGAGTGAAACCTACAGGGACGGAGATGACTGAGGTCAAGGAGAACATTGGGAAGAACAGTAATAGAGGAAGTTAAAGTAGTTGGATCTTGTGGGCAGAGCTGGACAAGACAAATCAAAAACTGAAAATCAGTTGAGAACAACAGCTGCCGTCCTAAGTTCCATGCAGATTGAAAAGGAATGGTGATGATAATAATGTTAACAAATGCATGTTCTAAGAAAGAACAATAACAATAAGACTAAATAAAATAGAAAATATACACAGTGTTGAGGTGTAAAATAATTTTAATATTTCCATATTTACTTCACGTCAATGTAAAATAGTTCAATAAACATATATTACATGATATAATGTAAAACATAATATTATCACTTGCAGCATTTAAGCAATAACATTATTTTCTCTTCCAATCTGTATTACTACTGCATACAAGTGCAAGACCTAAAATTTTATATATTAATGCAACAGTGTATGCTGCAACATTTAATAAACCTTAACTGACTAATACAGATAATTCAACCAAGACACATCCTTATATCTACACAAAGGCTGATACAGATGTATTTTGTGGATGAATGTTTTAACAGACAGGATATGCTGAAGGTTGGATGATGATGTTATTACAGACAATGAAAACATGCAGAAGATCAATGGAGCCTGATATACGATCTGGAACGACAGAACCAGACTTGACAAAAATAATGTGTCACGATGTCATGAACAGATAGATATTAGATAAAAATTGCCAAGCATATAAGATACAACTTCAAGAATGATAAGGGATAATCAGTTTCAGAAGGTTGAAATTACATTTAATGCAGAACTGGCATGTTGTAAATGTTTGGAAACATTTACATATTAGTCACTAAAATTACCTTTCCCTCTCAAACAAGGCTATGGTTTTTTTAAATTTTCATGTCTTTTAACTGGTGTTTCCATTTCTATAAATATCACATTCTATACCTGCCATTCAAAAGGTATTTTAAATACATGAAATAAAATAGGCAACAAAAGTGGAAGCTGCCAGCCATTTTACATTGCAAAAGCGTAAAACAATATGTAAATTTGCTGTAGATTTTAGCAGCCTTTTGTGCTGTTCACCACATGTTAAAATATAGGTTTAAAAAATTAAATTTTTTAAAGGACACTGTAAT
Source organism: Oreohelix idahoensis (assembly GCA_024509875.1). Taxonomy (NCBI): domain Eukaryota; kingdom Metazoa; phylum Mollusca; class Gastropoda; order Stylommatophora; family Oreohelicidae; genus Oreohelix; species Oreohelix idahoensis. The sequence goes on along the minus strand of JAMPIV010004155.1, from coordinate 872,733 downwards.
AATGTAGGTAACAACGGTATGGTCTAATGTATTAGACAATTCATAATGTTTGTGAATATTACACATGAATCTTCTAAAAGGTTTATCAGTACAGTTGTACTGTAATGATCACACAAAAGCTGGTAAATAAAATCTGTATAAATATGTTTTATTAAAATTCTTAAATTAACCTGAATCACAAGCATAAATGACAATGTTCCTTTTTGTTTCAACATTAAACAAATCATGCGATGTTTCAAAATTAAAAGTCACTGAAGCAGCCCACACAATAGAATTCCATTTTGGCATAGTTATCATTCAATATCCTTTCAGAAGTCTCAAATTGGTTAAACCAAATGATAAAATGAACTCCACATATGTTGTAAAAATATATTATTCACATTTTTTCTCTATTTTGCTCCATGGCATACATCTGAAAGTTTAATCTATTATGATAAAAGTCATACATAATGGACAAGTTAAACTCTGTGTGACTGACCAGAATGGAAGTCAGTCAATACAGACTAATTGACTTTGGTTCCCTGTTTTATAAACCTGTAGATAAATATTCTTTTTTTTTTTTTTAAAGAGTTAAAACAGAGATCTAGTAGATTGTCTAGAGAATAAGTTGTTATAGAGATCCACTGTGGAAATGACAGATAGAGATCCAACAGGGCTGTTCTATAATTCTTGCAACAATGGGGCAATTCCAGAGATCTAGAAAAATGGGGGTTTATTCCACAGATAAATGGGTGTTTATTCCAGAGATCTAAAAAAATGGGGGTTATGCTAGAGATCTAGAAAAAAAATGGGAGTTCTGTTAGAGATCTAGAAAAATGGGGATTATTCTAGAGATCTAACAAAAATTGGGGGTTATTCTAGAAAACTAACAACAGTAAGACTATTTCTGAGAATTAATAACACGTGTTTTTAAACTGGACGTTATTATAGATATTTTCTATCATAAGTTTACTCTAGACATCTATTAACTTCTGGACTATTCTAGAAAACTGCACTAGCTGGCTATTATAGTGATCTAGCAACCTCTAGAAATACTGCAACAGCAGGTTGTTAAAGAGATCTAGTTAACAGTAAATTCATTCTAGAGACCTGGTTACCTATTCCAAATATTCAGAAACAGCAGAATATTACAGAGATTTTGTTGCCACAGCACCGACTGCTGATATGGAAACTTGCACGCTATTTAACTGCAAGCTTTGTATGATGCAAGACATGATGGAGAAGCAATTTTTTTAACACGAAGAAAGAACCTGTGAAAAATTCATGGCATGATAATATAACCTAACACTATTCTAAATGTGCACTGGCTGTTAAATTTGAAACAAAGTTACCCAAAATGTAAATATTAATTCCTCCTGATATGTAACACTTAGTCCACATAAAAACACTTTTTCTTCCAAGGCCTCCTGTGGTCAAGGATTAAAAACATGCGATGTATGACGAAATCTGACTCATCAGTACATGTTCTGGCTGTTTGTTGACCGAGGCACTTTTATCTTATCAAGATTCTTCATGATCACATCAAACAATGAAGCCTGTGGAGAAACATAATTTGTTTAGAGTCAAGTTTTCTTGGTCAAATCTGACGGATGACACAATAAATAATCTGAATATCAATTCACATGCATTACCTGAACTACAACTCACAAATATTACCTTAACCAAAGAAGACAAGAGAAGTTGCTTGTAGTTAGTTTCAACTCAAAATGCATCCTTGTCCAGCACTGTTTTTTTTAATAAATGAAAATTCAACACTGTATGCTGATTAATGTAAGTTGTCTTTACTCATCTTTTATTACTGCATCAAGTTTTTCCTTGCTTTCAGGTTTGTCCCCCGTATTCAAAATAACATGTCATTAGGTCAAAGATGTCATATCTTTTTCTTCCCTTTCAGGTCCCGTATTCAACATGACAAAGCAGCCAAGAGATTCTAGACTTTCAAAAATGATTCCTTGCGTTGAATGAATGGACTAGATTGGTGTGACAGAATAAGGAACTGATGAAAAAAGGCCAAATGGCTTGACAGTGGAACAGGAAATGGGGAAAATGTATTAGCGGTAGATAGAATACAAACTGAGACAATGACAGTATCACAAGGCAGTGCTTGCTCTGGAATATTAAAGTAGAAGGAATGAAAAGACACCCAGCAGCATGGGAAAACTAGAGTAGATAGACACAGAAAGAACATAAGAGGTCAGGGAAGATGATGCAGGACAAAAGGGTTTAAACTACCTAGTGGCCACTGTACCATAAGAAGCTAAAAGATAAAGAAGCATTCTTTGTCAAAAATTTCCTAATTTACCAGGTTATGTTTTACAATAATATCCTCATAATAATGCAAAATTACTGAGGGGAAAGAGACCAAACGGGGCATACTGTGAATGAAATGTTTTTGAGCGTAACGCTAGTTGGGTATCGAAAGTTATGAAATCTAAATATTATATCTATGTTCATGGAACACTGAGGGACAAAAGACACATGAGTTCCCAATCAAATGCACTCCAAACATCTTACAACATAAAACACATTTTTTCAAACTTACATAATGGTTTCGCATCTCCAAGATGGCATTCTGCAGCTTTAGCAATGCAGCCTCATCAAACTCTTTTATGAACTGTCTGTAGTCTTCCTGTTACAGATGCATGAAAATAACAATGTGATATGAAATGTGGAGCATTCCATGACAAAAGCCTGTGACAGCAAATATAAAGGCACATTTTAGCTTTTACATTGGATATTCACAATTCACTTATATTGCTCTTTAAGTGGTTTAGATGTGGAAAGTTAATCTCTCTACAACAGACAAGACAGCACAAGAATCAGTCTTAAAGGGTGGTCATGTGTTATGTAAGAGATGTGTTCTTGAAGACTTGTATAATTAAAAACTAGCATATTCAAGATTAGATTTCTCACAGGAATAAATGTAAATAGTGGAGCAAGTTATGTTGGCACTGATCTTGCAGCTATGTTGCCAGCTTCTTTCTTATCAATGCCCTGTTATTTTAAGATTTTTGAGAAATTAAATAAGCTTTATATTTTCTCAGCATTATCTCTAATATTTTGCATAGTGCCTTCTCATAATTAAGAGCATGGCATGCAATGAGTGTTGTTTGGCCTCTTTCATAGCACTTTATCACAGCTAACATCTGTTCCAAAATAATTGATTTTTGGCCATGTTTTTCATTACTAGCACTAGCGACTCCACTTAATGAACCCTCTGACAGCCTTGTTATGAGAATGAAACAGATTTTAAATCATATTAATGTTGAATGTTAAAATAACACCACAATAGTGAGCATAATCCCTTGCATGATGATGCAGGTAAATAACACTATGGAATGAAATTGACGAAGCAAGGTGGGTTTTTCTGTTTACCAGCTAAAGTGGTGCTGCCATGTGGCAAGAGCATAAACACACTAGGCCTACCAGTTTTGAAATACATATCTGATTCTTGCTAATTTTTAAAATGTTTTGTGGGATTTGCATTGTTTCAAATTTTGCACATAAAGTGACACTATTTAAATAATTTTTATGCTACACTATTTCAAATTTGTATAAAATATGACTACAGTGTACCAAACAGATATGGTGAGAGTTTTAAAATGCCATACAGAACATACAGTGCTTATGAGCAGTGACGTAACTACCACTTCGGTGGACCAGGCATGTCCCAGGCCCCCAGCACTGAGTGGGCCCCAGAAAGTAAGGGATGCGAAAAGACCCTTGCTTTTACATATCCTTTTAATTTCCTTTGTTCCTGTGCTTAAATGTCATGGCGTGTCCTTGTTTAAGAAGACAGAAACAAAAAGGATAAAGAACACATGGAAACATATTGAGTGATTGGCACAGGACAGGAGGAGCGGGCACACACTGTTGAAGGCCGATGGTCATTGGGGAGTTACAAGGTAATAATATTGATGATATAAATAGTTATACTTCTTGATATACAAATTTGCCATATATTGATTATTGTTGTTAACCCCATTATATAAAGAGGGCCCACTTAATTTGTAACTGGCTGCCCCTCACACTATTGTTATGCGGCTGCTTATGAGTTTGAGAATTTGACATTAAACAAGCTAAAAACAAAATGAGATAACAGAGATGTGACTCCTAAAAAGGATACAATGTATAAAATGAAAACAAAGCACAGACAATTACAGTTTTGTGTACACTCTCACGACAATGGGAAAAGGAGAAAACCTGAAAAGAACTGGAAATTCAACTTGGACAGGAGAGGAAGAAACATACAGAAAATGCCTCAATAACCCATAAATATGCCAGGGGAGAAAAATGAAAATGAAACTGACCAGACACCAGAGACCTAAGATTGAGAGACATGATTGCCAACATCAGTTTGCACAGCACTCACTAATGATGGTGAGATAATTGTTTATTGACTGATTCCAGTCAATGAGACTTGAGACAACTCATTTGAGTTGTCACTGACTGATTCTAGTCAATGAGACTTGAGACAACTGATTTGAGTTGTCACTGACTGATTCAAATTAATGAGACTCAATGAGACTGCCTAAGTTGATTGTAGAAACTATATGCTTTGTTTATTAGAAATTTCATTTGTTAATAGTATGATTAGCCTAACATATTTCAACAGAGGACTTTGCTAATCTGTATAAAATTTTAGCTCCAAACACAACAAATGTATGTTTAACATAACAGCCAAATAGAAAATACTGGTACCAGGTTAAAATCAAGAAGGTTATCATGTTGTCTTTAATATCATGAAAAAAAATTAAGTACAGAATTATACAGGGTATCCAAAGATTATCATACATGCCACACTTAAAGGTTTACCCATAATCTGTACGGGGTGTTTGCGTTTTCAGATGTGTACGGGCCGTACACGGGTCTGTACGGGTTTTTTCGCCTAATTATTAACCCTTTCAGCACCATTATGACGTACGCCATACGGCATAAATCTTGACAATTTTTGTCGCTGTGCCGTACCGAGTACGTCACGGAAGTAGTGCGATACCTCGTTCCCATACACCTATAAAACGTACGTCCTATTTTAAAAGCACCAGAACTCTTCTGTTTACAATCGTATCGGCAATTGCTGGGCATAATCGGATTCAGCATTGAAAAATCTGGCCACTAAGCTTGAAACGAACAAAATATTTTACTGCTAGCGAATACGGTAGAACTGATAATAGTGATTTTACAAAAGCGAAAGTTACAAACATGGACGCTGCCATACCGCCGAATCATAAACATTTTGTGGAAAAAGAGCACGAAAATTCTTGTTTGAGTTGAATTTATTCAACTTGAATGATTCTGACAACTCTTTTTACTGAGATTCTGGTAATCTTTACCTTTATTGCCGTCGAGTATGTTTAATATTTGTATTTTCGTACCATTTAGAGTTAAGGTTGAGGTTAGGTTTACGGTAGAAAGTGCGTAAGAAATGTAAATTTGAATAATAATACAAAACAAATTATGGGTAGGCCTAATATCGGAATGACGGTCGCCGAATGCTCTGCATGTATTTTCGTACCATTTAGAGTTAGGATTAGGGTTACAGTTGGGGTTAGGGTTAACCCGAAATCTAAATGGTACGAAAATACATGCGGAGCATTCGGCGACCGTCATTCCGATATGACCAAATTATGAAACTGAAAAAAAAAACCCACAAAAGCAAGGCAAATTTGCATCTTAACCAGGTCAGAGAAAAGTTTATTTTTGGGAGTTACTTCTCTTCTTAGTTTTAATTTCGTTTCTTTAAAAAAACAATGTGATTTTGCCTTGGGTGATCATCATTACGGTCATCCAATGATTTATATTTATTAAATAATTAATTACTATCAATGTTTGATTGACACTAAAATTCGTATGGGTATAACGGCTATTCCAATTTTTGAAGTTCGGTAGAGAATATATAATATTGCGCCAATTTTCATTGCTAGCTTTAATATATATATATATATATATATATATATATATATATATATATATATATATATATATATATATATATATATATATATATATATATATATATATATATATTTGATTTAAGATTCCTAAACCTAACCCATAACGCTTATTACTGGTCTCTTTAGATCTATACTTTTATAAGGCACTATAGAACACACACCAAACTGTTCTTCATTTCCACCATAAATTGTATTAATTTTTTTTGCAGAAATAGACTAAATGATGATACAGTCACAGCTTTTCTACAATACCGGTACAAAATAAATTCTAACTCTTGTTGTTTAGGTTTTAAAGCAAGTGAAGACATGCTTAAAAAGGCAAAGGGCGCATGTCACTATGATGGTGCAGAACCATCTAATTGAATATATTTGTACATTAATTAACTCTATTGTTACGTTTTTCAGTCTGTACAGGTTTTGCGGGTCTCTGTACAGGGTTTTTGGATTTGTTGTACAGGTTTTTCATGTCTGAGGGGTGGCATGTATGGATTATTCACCGGATTATGAAGTTCAATAACCATGAGCAGATACAAGTGTTATGGATAACTTATACTGCACTTGCAGCCTGCCACCAAGGAATTTTATTGGTCACATGCATTGAAATTCACGTTCAAATCAAAAAGCCCAGAATGCAGTTTTTTCAAAATGTCTCCTTGTGGGCACCCTTTCTAACAGTTTGTCTAGTCAATACTCCAGTTCCTGCCACGTGTTTTGCAGCAGCAATGGTGCAATCAGTTTCAATGAAAGTGACTAATAAAATTCCTTGGTTTAAGGCTGCAAGTGCAGCATCATTTATTTCACACTTGTATCTACTCAAAGTTATTGATCTTCATAATCCGGTGAATAATTCTCGGACACACTATACTATAAACGTCAAAAATACTATCATCATCATTTCCCATTTTGTTCCCTATGGAGCATAAAGCCACCACTGTAGCTGTCCACCTTTCAGGAAGCCTGCACACTCATACAGCAGTGATTTCAGTAGCTATTTGTTCTACGTGATGAGGTTGCCAGCCCCATACACAACCTCATAATAGTCGCTTCATACAACATACCTTAGGTAGCAATAGGCCTGTTCATTCATTGTATCCTCAGAAACATGGGGCAAGATATAGATATGACTGATAACATTCACAATTTTCTTGTGCATAACTGGAAAAAATCCCCATAATATATGTTGGTAGTGTCAAGATCAAAGACAGACGTCTAAACAGACATTTAAAACATCATGCCACATGCTAAAACATTACTACCCTATGGTGACCAAATGCCTGAAATTAGCTCTGCCTCATTTTAGTTTAAGATCAGTCATTTTATGAAGCACATGCAGATGTCACATGACGCATAAGGCCAAGTGCATGTGTGGTTTCCTGGAAGCTCTAAGAAGAAAAACTAGTAATCGGAGTACCAATCTCACCAGCCTTGATATAAGAAGTGACTAATGTGAGTTTGTGAATGGATCTGGCAACCTGTTCATGTCAAACAAACTGCCTCTGAAACCACCACAATGAAAGCACATGAAGAGCTATAACTATAGATTTCTGCAGGGGGGCCAACAGTAGTGGTTGCCCCTTGCTCTTCCAGAAAAAAAAAAAAAAAAACCGACGTCCAATGAGGTAAACAGCTGATATATTTTCATTAACTGGACAAAATAAGTCTGATTCAGCAAACATGACACAGTATCTGGGTTTACCCGGACATGGAGAGATTCTAATTAACAGCAACTAAGGCTGTGATCTATGTAGTAATCTGGGATAAGCTAACCAACAGCATGTTATCATAATATCTGCTCCTGCCCCATGCAGCTGGCAACCTTATCATGTAAATTAGTTTGCTACAGAAACCACAACCACAAGTGTATGTGAATGTTCTAGTGCAAAGCTTCCAGTGGTAGCACTATAAGGAGCAAAAAGTGAAAGGTTTAATGAAGATGATCCCAGTGAAAGAAGACAACATGAAATCTATGGCAAACAACAGTTGCAGTCATGTTCCACACAGAACAAAATGAAGGAACAGATACTTAGCAAGAAGTTACATACTTTCATAAATGGAACTTGTGCAGAATAGATGGATTAAAATGGTATAACAGGATCACTGATGTGGAATGATGTGTGTGTGTGTGGGGGGGACAGAACCATACAAATGCAAGAGGAACAATAGGTGAGGGAAAGATCTTGGTGATGGACAGGACATGTACTGAGGAAACAGCATCACAAGGCAGTTCATGTTCTGGAACCTCCAGCACAAATAAAACAGCATCCAAAAAAATACACAAAGAATAGATCAGGAGAAAGCCATGACAAGAATTAAAAAAGACATGGAAAGAACTCAAGCAGATGGTTCAGGACAGTAGGGCTTGGCAAAAACTAAGTGAAGGCCTATGCACCACAGGGAGCTAACAAGCAAAGGAAAAAGAAGATACCTGCTTCAGGTCACAAGCAGTTATAGAACAATACAATAACATTCAAGTATATACTATTAGTGCTTACAATGTGAGGGTATTTTGATATTTTGGAGATGATGTTGCCTCGCTTTTGATAGTAATGAGAGATTTCTTCCAGGTATCCTCTTGCTTCTTCCTCAACGATTCTCACCTCACCCATCACATCTTCCTGAATATAAAAGAACTGAATCTGACAAAAATCCATCCAGTGATGAATTTATTGCAAAGTTTCTGTACCTGCTGCATGTCACACATGGGCCTAGAACAAAACAATAACATGAAAGTATATCTATTGTTAGTGCTTACAATGTGAGGGTATTTCGATATTTTGGAGATGATGCTGCCTCGCTTTTGATAGTAAGCAGAGATTTGATCCAGGTATCTGTTTGCTTTACCCTCAATGATTCTCACCTCAAACATCACAGTTTCCTGAATACAAAAGAACTGAATCTGACAAAAGTTCATCTCGTGAAGATTGTATTGCAAAGGCTCTAAAGGTCTTTTGTACTTCAAAAGCAATGAAAGATGTACTTTAGACAGAAACTGGAGTACACCACACACACAGGGTTATGCAATTTCTGAAAAGATTTTCCACACTTCATTTCATACACAGAGACTGACAAATTTAACACACGGGCGTTGATGCTTTTCGTAAACACAAGTCTTACAGAGACTGACCTGTTCATGTACAGAGGAGATTAAATTCATGAACAGACGAGTCTTCTTCTTCTTTGATCCTTAGCCGCCGACCGTCAAAGCAGTCAGTGGCCATTACGCCTGGTGGCGTCTTGTAGGGCAACAACAAATTGATTCCACTTTGCTCAGTCGGCGGCCATCCTTCGAACAGTGCCCCAACTCTGGTTCATTCTTTGCATCTCAGCCTCCACAGTCCTCCGCCAAGTTGTTTTTGGTTGGCCTCTCTTTCGTTTTCCTTCAGGGGTCCATAGCATAGCTGTTCTTGTGATGGCATCTGGGTCTCTTCTGAGGAAATGGCCAACCCAGCTCCAGCGTCTGCCAGCTATGATGGTGTGCATGTCCTCTTGCTTGCTCCGAGTAAGCAGATCTTGGTTGGTGATGGTATTCGGCCAAAAGATTTGGATAATTTTTCTTAGGCATGTTGTGTGAAAAGAGGACAATTTCAACATTTCTTTCTCTGAACTCTCCAGCTTTCTGCGCCATAGAGAAGCACAGATTCTCACCTCAAACATCACAGTTTCCTGAATACAAAAGAACTGAATCTGACAAAAGTTCATCTCGTGAAGATTGTATTGCAAAGGCTCTAAAGGTCTTTTGTACTTCAAAAGCAATGAAAGATGTACTTTAGACAGAAATTGGAGTACACCACACACACAGGGTTATGCAATTTCTGAAAAGATTTTCCACACTTCATTTCATACACAGAGACTGACAAATTTAACACATGGGCGTTGATGCTTTTCGTAAACACAAGTCTTACAGAGACTGACATGTTCATGCACAGAGGAGATTAAATTCATGAACAGACAGTGACATTTCATAAATTATGCTTTGAAAATATGCTAGCTTTTAAAAGTTATTCTTAAGACACTGATGAGTACTTAAAACACAGCATAAGTAACAGAGATGTAGAAAATCAATACTCTATATTAAACTTTAAAAAGAAAAAAAATGAAAAGATGAGTCTTAAACTTAATATCTCAACTGCTAATCATTTATTGAAAAAACTAAGTGATTACAGCTGATAAACACAAAGTTTACATTAACTTCCCATTTTGTTACTGCTAGAGCATGCAACCATCATTGCAGCTGACCCACTTGCAGGAAGCCTGCAACACAACACTCATTTGTTCTTGAAGTGGTAATTTCTGTAGCAATTTGTTTTACCTAATGAGTGTAATGTTATGATGTATGTATATAAGCATTACCTCGTCATCTACACAAGCACACACATGTTTCAGAAGGCACTCAGTAAAAGCATGTTCAGTTTGTAGCCATGTTTATTTACAGGATCTCGTACATGTGAAGATTCGCATATTATTACAATGTGTGGTTCGTATTATTAATGTATTATATTACATCCCCCCTTTTTTGAAAAAAAAAAATGTGTGCAAACATTTCCAACGAAATGTTTCATGTGAGAAAGGATAAGTATGTGTAATGCTCAGTGTGAGTATATATATGTCACTGTCTGTATCGGCTGGGAGGTGTCACTGTACGGCCAGAACGAGTGGTGTAAAGTGCTGGTGGTTCTGCGGAAGTCCCTGGTTTAGCTTGAGTTGGTTGTGATTTCGGCCTTGGCGCTTGTTGGTTTTGTGGGGCACCAAGGTCTGGAGTTCACCCGTGTGTTACCGGGGCCCGAAAGGGGAGCAAAGAATAGTAACACTGCACCCTACCACGCATGTCGTAAAAAGCGACTAAGGAGGGTATGGGCATGGGGCTGTTTACCCCATCCCGTAAAAACTTCGCACAGTGGGCTGATCACCTGCTTGCCAACCAATCTGATTACGGAAACAATGATAGATTGTTTGGTCTGTTTTTGTTCCACAAAGACGCCACTAGGCGTGGTGGAAACAGCGATAGATTGATCAATTTGTTGTTGCCCTAAGACGCCACTAGGCGTACTGGCCACATACTGCTTTGCCGGTTGATGGCTAAGGATGGAAGAAGAAGAAGAAGGTCTGGAGTTACTGCATTGTCTGTTGAAAGCATGGGAATTCTCTGTTCTGTTGTATTCTGTGGGATTTCTCTTATGTCCACTCTGTTTCGCCTCAGGAGGTTGCTGCTGCTGTCTGGTCTTAAAGTATAGCTCCTGGGTTCAGGGTTTCTGGAAATGATTGTTGCTTTTGACCATGTGTCATTGTTGTGGTTGTAGGTAGTCACATGCTGGCCAGGATATAATGGTGGTAAGTCTTTAGCACATTTGTCATAGTTGGATTTCTGAACTTGCTGACGATGCTGAAGTTGATCATATGTGCTGTCTCTATGTTGTGGACGGAAGTGGACCTTAGATGGCAGAAGGTCTTTAATTCTTCTATCAAACATAAGTTCTGCTGGACTGTCGATCTTACTGTCTACCGGTGTTGTTCTCCATCTCAAGAGTGCTAGGTGTACATCCTCTGTTCTTGTTTTCTTCATGATTGACTTGATAGTTTGTATCTGTCTCTCAATAAAACCATTAGATTTAGGGTATCTAGGTGATGATGTTGTGTGTTTGATTTTCCAGTCCTTAGTGAAGTTTCTGTATGCTTGACCTGAGAAATGTGGACCGTTGTCTGATCTAATTTCATCTGGGATGCCAAACATGCTGCAATACTTCTTTGTAATGTCTGCAATAACAGCTGATGGTGAGGGTTGTGGAAGTTTCTCAATGATGGGAAATTTGCTGTAGTAATCAGCAATAATAAGATAGCACTGACAAACAACATTTTTCTTTCTTATATAAGAATAAGTGTTCTTAGGTCAGTTTCTTGCGCTGATTTCAAATCTGAAATCCGTTTATCTCTATCACGTCGGGTTTTTAAGATATTTGTGAATAAATATATTTTTGGGAAACCGTTATTTGCTCCGTTTCATTTTTACTATATAGCTTATTAAAAATTAATAAAAAGCAACATAATTTTACTTTTTATACTGCTAAAAGATGCATGACATATGTTACGCGATTTTTCAAATAGTTACTGTATTTTGAAATAATTCTGAGCAAAATATGGCTTCTAGAAGTTGTAGAAATTCGGCTGATCTGTTCTGTTACGTGTGCGGATATTTTACCGATCGTGTTCACCAGAAAAACTTTACACCATTACTAAAGAAAGCATATGAACTTTATTTCGATTCGAAAGTTGATGATGCAAATAAATCGTGGAAGCCAAATGCAGTTTGTTCGATACATTGGCAGGTTGGTTACGAAAATCGCCGAAGCATAAGTCGATGCCTTTTGGAGTGCCAGTAATATGGCGTGAACATACAAATCACACTACTGATTGTTACTTCTGCTTGACAAATATCCATGGTTTCACTTTTAAAACTAGAAAGTCTGTGGTTTATCCAAATATTGAATCGGTTTCGAAACCAGTGCCTCATGATCCAATCACGTGTCCGATCCAAGTACCACCAGAACAATATCCGTTGGACGTAAATGAACCATCAGAAAGTGATAGTTTACCTGCTTTAGAAACTAATTCTGACTCAGATTACATACCGGTGAATGATGGTGTTTACTTAATTAACCATTCAGAACTTTCAGATCTAATACGTGATCTCGCTCTTACCAAAGGACAAGCGGAATTACTCGGTTCGCGACTCAAAGAATGAAATCTTTTAGCGCCCAATACTCCGATATCTAAATTTCGTCATAGACACAGAGAACTTGTTCAATACTTTGAGATGGGTGATGACATTTGCTATTGCAAAGATGTAAACGGTCATGAGCACATAGTCAACGAATGGCGATTTTTCATCGATTCTTCCAAGACTAGTCTAAAAGCCGTGTTATTGCATAACAGAAATTTTTTTCCATCAATTTAAGCAGTCAGTCACCTACTCTGTTCATATGAAAGAAACTTATGACAATATGGCTATACGTTTGGAAAAAATAAAGTACAATGACTACCAATGGCGGATTTGTGGAGACCTAAAGGTCATTGCAATTCTCACGGGCATGCAGACTGGGTATACTAAATTTTGTTGCTTCCGATGTGAATGGGACAGCCGCAACAGACAGGAACATTATGCAAGAAAGGTGTGGCCTATCCGGGATCGTATGCAGCTCGGGCATAAAAATGTAATACGCGAGCCATTAGTTAACAAAGACAGCTTCATTTTACCACTGTTACATATAAAGTTGGGGCTCATGAAGAATTTTGTAAAAGCGTTAGATAAAACGAGCAAAGCTTTCACTTATCTTCGAGAAAAGTTTCCGCAAGTTAGCGATGCAAAGATAAAGGAAGGTATCTTTGTAGGACCTCAGATTAGGAAAGTTATTGCAGACAAACAATTCGAGAACTTGTTACATGGTAGTGAACTTCGCGCATGGATGGCATTCAAATCGATCATCGATAACTTTCTGGAAAATCACAAATCTGTCGACTATGTTGCATATTGTTAAGCAGTGCATAGATGCATACAGAATTATAGGCTGTATCATGTCCCTCAAAATCCATTTGCTCGATTCGCATCTTGACTTTTTCCCTGTCAACCTTGGCGAATTCAGCGATGAACATGGAGAATGATTCCATCAAGATATCGCCGTAATGGAGTCACGTTATCAAGGACGGTGGAGTGTGACCATGCTTGCCGATTATTGTTGGATGCTTCATCGCGATGTACCACATGCCATTCACCGACGAAAGTCGACTGCAAAGAAATTCAAGCCTACATAACTGTTATACTTCTTGTACGAATGATGTTGTAATACTGTATGCGTTGTTAAAAAACTTCAATTCCGTATTTCTAGAGATCCCGACCTGATAGAGAAAAACGGTTTGCAGATTTAAAAACAGCGCATTAAAATTGACCAGAAAAACATAGAAATGTTAGAGAAAGAAAAAAAAAGTTTTTTTTTGTTAGTCAGTGTAGTCATTATTGTCGATTGAGAAAATATCAGTTCCTATAATGCTCCAAGGGCTCAATGGTATGTCTGATGGTATGAGAGGTTCTCTGCACTGCCTATTTGCATGTTCTTGGCAAATTGAACAGTTTTACATAGTGTTTCTATGTCCTTGTTTATCCGTGGCCAGTAAACATCTTTCTTTGCTCTCAGTTGTGTCTTCACAATACCAAGGTGGCTATTATGGAGCTGTTTAAGGATGATATCGCGTTGTGTTTCTGGTATAATAATGCGATCTCCTTTAAGGATCAGACCATCTTCGATGCTTAACTCGTCCCTCATAGAGTAGTATGGACGGATGTGTGTTGGAACTTCCCTGATAGAGCTTGGCCATCCATGGTATATCGGTTCTTTGAGAGAGTTAAGGATAGGATCTCTCATTGTGTCTTCTCTGATGTGTTCAAGCCGATTACCGCTAAACTTGACAAAATCAACTTTGATGTTTGGGGTAAGATCTGCTGTCTTGTTGGGGTTTGGTAGTCTGCTGAGAGCATCTGCAAGACCTATATCCTCTTTAATGTTGTTAATAGTTACCACACTCAGCTTTTCGCACATTGGTAAACCCAAAATTGCAGGTCCTTCAACATCTACCAAGTAAAATGTTGACAATGTCCATTCAGAGCCTCTGTATGAACATTCAAGTGTTACTGCTCCAAAACAGTCTATACTTGTTCCATTGTAAGCTCTTAGCTTTGTCCTGCCACTCCTACGTTTTACATCCCTTGTGGGAAATCCTTGCTCATCCACCTTGTCAGGCATGATCTGTCTGAATATTCTTAAGGGTAGAGTGTTACCTTGGGCACCTGTGTCTATCTTGAACCGAATGTTTCTTTCTTTGTGCATTTTAATTCCTGGTATTCGGAATTGTACCTTGCAGAAAGCCTGCGTTCTCTTTGGTTCATTACTGAAAGTTAGTATCTTCACAGTATCAAAAGTGGAAGGATCACTTTCTTCACTGGAGTCAAGGTCCTCAGTCATCGTAGAGTGTGTTTGTTTTGACGACTTTCTGCTGTGAAGTTTGTGTTGAGCACTGTCTTGTTTCCTCTTGAAACATAATTTTATCCAGTGGCCCCTCTTTCTGCAGTAATGACATGTAGAGTCTTTAGCTGGACAGTGGTTTTGTATGTGGTTTAGGCCACAACATTTACACATAGCACCTCTGCTTGTGTTGTGTTTTTCTTGTTGCTTCGAACCAGTTGCTTTGTTGTGTCTAGGTTTATAGCTTTTCACTGCATCCACCTGGGCTGCTAATGTACCTTGCTGAATTTGTTTAATGTTTAGTGCTTGTGCCTCGTGTTTCCTGCCTTCATCCAGAAGTTGTTGTAAAGTTAGTGTATCACTCTGGCTCAGTAGCCATTTCTGGAACTCTGGCATTGGTGTGCTAAGAAGAATCTGTTCAATAATTCGCTCTTTTTCTTCTTCTTTGCTAAATTTACATACTCTTGTTTTCTCCTTAATGCGAGTAAAGAAATCATCTAGGCTTTCACCACGTTTCTGTCGCAGGTGGTGAAGTTCTAATCTTGCCGCTCTAAAGTTCGTGTGCTTTATTATCAGACGTTTTTCAAATTCGTCCAATATGGCTGCGGGGTCTGTCGCCGACTCCACAGGCATGGCGGTAGCAAAACTGTTGTAAATTTTCAAACCTTCATCGTCCAATGCTTCTAGGATATATGGAGTTAGGGTTTGTCCTTCCAGACCAGTGGTCTTGGAATATAGATCTATGCGTTGGCGCCATAACAAGAAAGCTTCACTCTTATCGTCTTGACCGGCGAATCTCATTTGCGGTGCGTTGCGATATTGTTTCGCCGCCATGGCTGACCTCGATGACGAAAATTAGCCGAATACTGTACTCACGTGTTATCGTGTAGCTGTTTTGCATCAGTCCGGTATCGACCGCTGCCACCATGTAATGTTATGATGTATGTATATAAGCATTACCTCGTCATCTACACAAGCACACACATGTTTCAGAAGGCACTCAGTAAAAGCATGTTCAGTTTGTAGCCATGTTTATTTACAGGATCTCGTACATGTGAAGATTCGCATATTATTACAATGTGTGGTTCGTATTATTAATGTATTATATTACAATGAGGATGCCAGCCTCATGCATAACTTCCTTTTAGTTGCTTTTTACGGAATGCCATATGGTGCAGTAGCTCTACTCTGTCCTTGTCTCCATGGTGACCACAGGAAGTATACAGTCAAAGTTTGATATGCTCCTGCTAATATTCTCATTTTATTTTGTTCTGAGAAACCAAGAGTAGCTTTTCATTAAAACTAATCAAAAGTGTGCCTCTCTTATTTTTCTGAAGGTGCTTTCAATTTTCTTTTTACAAGGTTCTTTCTCCACGTTTTATCTTCTTCAGGTTATGTGCCAACTAGCACAGGTGATTGTGACTCTTCATAACTTCTGGTTCGCAGTGCTACTTCTGTTACTGACTTTCTTATGTGCAAGGGCTGACTGACAGTGATACAGGCCTCTTGGAAATAAGGGTAATTGGCCCTGAACCATCCATTCGCCATAGATTACTGGTTCTGTCCTCTACTGCTTGTTGGCCCTCTGGCACTGCCGACTGGTCAACCATTCAGTTTGTCACTGCTTACATACCACACTGTTAAACTATCAGATATCTTCTCTCATTGTCTCCTCTTCTTTGTTTGAAAATAAATTATGTTAGATGTCACGATGTATTCTAACTTTCCTGTTCTTATAACATGCCTGATTAATACAGACTGTGTCATTCTGATGAATTTAATAAGCATTTTTAGACCTCATTTAGGGCACCCTCATTAACGCTGCTGCCATTGGGATTCTTGATAACCTTTTGTAAAACCAAATCTCAGTGGTCTCCATTAATCTGGTCTGTACAGTGATTGCCTCTAGAGTGTAATATAATATGATACATTAATAATACGAACCACACATTGTAATAATATGCGAATCTTCACATGTACGATATTCTGTAAATAAACATGGCTACGAATTGAACATGCTTTTACTGAGTCCCTTCTGAAACGTGTGTGCTTGTGTAGATGACGAGGTAATGCTTATATACATACATCATAACATTACATGGTGGCAGCGGTCGATACCGGACTGACGCAAAACAGCTACACGATAACACGTGAGTACAGTTTATTCGACTAATTTTCGTCATCGAGGTCAGCCATGGAGTCTAAACACTACCGCAGCGCACCGCAAATGCGATTTGCCGGTCGAAATGATAAGAGTGAAGCTTTCTTGTTATGGCGCCAACGCATAGATCTATATTCCAAGACCACTGGTCTGGAAGGACAAACCCTAACTCCATACATCCTAGAAGCATTGGACGATGAAGGTTTGAAAATTTACAACAGTTTTGCTACCGCCATGCCTGTTGAGTCAGCGACCGACCCCGTAGCCATATTGGACGAATTTGAAAAAACGTCTGATCATAAAGCACACAAACTTTAGAGCGGCAAGATTAGAACTCCACCACCTGCGACAGAAACCTAGTGAAAGTCTAGATGATTTTTTCACTCGCATCAAGGAGAAAACAAGTGTATGCAAATTTAACAAAGAAGAAGAAAAAGAGCGAATTATCGAACAGATCCTTCTCAGCACACCAATGCCAGAGTTCCAGAAATGGATACTGAGCCAGAGTGATACACTAATTTTACAACAACTTCTGGATGAAGGCAGGAAACACGAGGCACAAGCACTAAACATTAAACAAATTCAGCAAGGTACAGTAGCAGCCCAGGTGGATGCAGTGAAAAGCTATAAACCTAGACACAACAAAGCAACTGGTTCGAAACAACAAGAAAAACACAACACAAGCAGAGGTGCTATGTGTAAATGTTGTGGCCTAAACCACATACAAAACCACTGTCCAGCTAAAGACTCTACATGTCATTACTGCAGAAAGAGGGGCCACTGGATAAAATTATGTTTCAAGAGGAAACAAGACAGTGCTCAACACAACTTTCACAGCAGAGAGTCATCAAAACAAACACACTTTATGATGACTGAGGACCTTGACTCCAGTGAAGAAAGTGATCCTTCCACATTTGATACTGTGAAGATACTAACTTTCAGTAATGAACCAAAGAGAACGCAGGCTTTCTGCAAGGTACAATTCCGAATACCAGGAATTAAAAGGCACAAAGAAAGATATATTCGGTTCAAGATAGACACAGGTGCCCAAGGTAACACTCTACCCTTAAGAATATTCAGACAGATCATGCCTGACAAGGTGGATAAGCAAGGATTTCCCACAAGGGATGTAAAAAGTAGGAGTGGCAGGACAAAGCTAAGAGCTTACAATGGAACAAGTATAGACTGTTTCGGAGCAGTAACACTTGAATGTTTATACAGAGACTCTGAATGGACATCGTCAACATTTTACTTGGTAGATGTTGAAGGACCTGCAATTTTGGGTTTACCAATGTGCGAAAAGCTGAGTGTGGTAACTATTAACAACATTAAAGCTGACAAAAAAGAACATCTTACTCTACACGTCACTGGAGTAGATGACCTTAAACAGCGATTCCCAGAACAGTTCGACAGAATAGGCAAACTTCCAGGAAAGGCAAGATTCTTTTTAAAAGACAACGCTGAGCCAAAGATAGACCCACCTAGAAAGTATCCTATACATGTTAAACAGAAACTT
Organism: Oreohelix idahoensis; assembly: GCA_024509875.1. Taxonomy (NCBI): domain Eukaryota; kingdom Metazoa; phylum Mollusca; class Gastropoda; order Stylommatophora; family Oreohelicidae; genus Oreohelix; species Oreohelix idahoensis. The sequence goes on along the minus strand of JAMPIV010004155.1, from coordinate 854,094 downwards.
GCCACAGAACTAGAAAAGATGGTGCAGAATGATGTTATTAGAAAGGTTGAAGAGCATTCTGATTGGTGTAGTAGTAGTATCACAACCGTTCTGAAGCAGGATGGTTCTCTTCGGGTTTGCCTTGACCCAAAACACTTAAACAACAGTCTAAAGCGCTGTCCACACAAAATGCATACAGTGGAAGAGATAACTCACAGATTCCACAATGCCAAATATTTTTCTAAACTAGATGCTGTACACGGATACTGGAGTGTTGAGATAGCAGAGGAAAGTCAACTCCTTACAACTTTTCGAACACCATTCGGCAGATATTGTTTCAAGAGACTCCCATTTGGTTTGAATGTATCACAAGACATCTTCCAACAGAAGATTGACAACATTGTTGAGCAATGTTCTGGTACAGTGGCTATTGCGGATGACATTGTAGTCTGCGGCAGGTCAGAACAAGAACACGACCGTAACTTGATTAACTTGATGCATGTAGCACAGGCCAATGGGCTAACATTCAACAGCAAAAAGTGTACAATTAAGGCAACAGAGATACAATTTTTTGGATTGCTGTACACCCAGAATGGTGTAAAACCAGACCCTAAAAAGGTTGAAGATATTCATGACATGCCAACACCAGCTACAAAGAAGGAACTGCAACAATTCTTAGGTGCTGTCAATTTCCTAGCACAATTCATACCAAATTTGTCAGCTGCTGCAGAACCTTTGCGATCTCTACTACAGAATGAAACTCCGTATGAATGGTCAGAAGACTACCAACACATATTCAACCACTTGAAGACCCTCATATCATCTGATGCATGCTTGAAATACTATGACATGCAAGCACCCACTTTTCTCATGGTTGATTCCAGTCTGAAAGGCCTAGGAGCAGCACTTTTGCAACCAGACAAAAATCCTGAAGGACACTATGCCAAAGAACTTCGTCCTGTAGCTTACGCAAGCAAATCATTAAGTTCTGGCGAAAAGAAACTTGCAAACATTGAAAGAGAAATGCTAGCTGTACGTTTTGGAATCAAACGCTTCCACACATTTCTTTTCAACCGCCCATTTACAATTCTCTCAGATCATAAGCCACTTGAGATGATTCATAAAAAAAACCAATAGCTTCAGCACCACCACGACTACAAGCTCTGTTATTGGAAACACAAGGTTATGATTTTAATATTCAGTATATCCCAGGAGAGGATATAGGTCTTGCAGATGCTCTCAACAGATTACCGAACCCCAACAAGACAGCAGATCTTACCCCAAACATCAAAGTTGATTTTGTCAAGTTTAGCGATAATCGGCTTGAGCACATCAGAGAAGACACAATGAGAGATCCTATCCTTAACTCTCTCAAAGAACTGATATACCATGGATGGCCAAGCTCTATCAGGGAAGTTCCAACACACATCCGTCCATACTACTCGATGAGGGACGAGTTAAGCATCGAAGATGGTCTGATCCTTAAAGGAGATCGCATTGTTGTACCAGAAACACAACGCGATATCATCCTTAAACAGCTCCATAATAGTCACCTTGGTATTGTGAAGACACAACTGAGAGCAAAGAAAGATGTTTACTGGCCACAGATAAACAAGGACATAGAAACACTATGTAAAAACTGTTCAATTTGCCAAGAACATGCAAATAGGCAGTGCAGAGAACCTCTCATACCATCAGACATACCATTGAGCCCTTGGAGCATTATAGGAACTGATATTTTCTCAATCGACAATAATGACTATCTTATTATTGCTGATTACTACAGCAAATTTCCCATCATTGAGAAACTTCCACAACCCTCACCATCAGCTGTTATTGCAGACATTACAAAGAAGTATTGCAGCATGTTTGGCATCCCAGATGAAATTAGATCAGACAACGGTCCACATTTCTCAGGTCAAGCATACAGAAACTTCACTAAGGACTGGAAGATCAAACACACAACATCATCACCTAGATACCCTAAATCTAATGGTTTCATTGAGAGACAGATACAAACTATCAAGTCAATCATGAAGAAAACAAGAACAGAGGATGTACACCTAGCACTCTTGAGATGGAGAACAACACCGGTAGACAGTAAGATCGACAGTCCAGCAGAACTTATGTTTGATAGAAGAATTAAAGACCTTCTACCATCTAAGGTCCACTTCCGTCCACAACATAGAGACAGCACATACGATCAACTTCAGCATCGTCAGCAAGTTCAGAAATCCAACTATGACAAATGTGCTAAAGACTTACCACCATTATATCCTGGTCAGCATGTGACTACCTACAACCACAACAATGACACATGGTCAAAAGCAACAATCATTTCCAGAAACCCTGAACCCAGGAGCTATACTTTAAGACCAGACAGCAACAGCAATCTCCTGAGGCGAAACAGAGTGGACATAAGAGAAATCCCACAGAATACAACAGAACAGAGAATTCCCATGCTTTCAACAGACAACGCAGTAACTCCAGACCTTGGTGCCCCACAAAACCAACAAGCGCCAAGGCCGAAATCACAACCAACTCAAGCTAAACCAGGGACTTCCGCAGAACCACCAGCACTTTACACCACTCGTTCTGGCCGTACAGTGACACCTCCCAGCCGATACAGACAGTGACATATATATACTCACACTGAGCATTACACATACTTATCCTTTCTCACATGAAACATTTTGTTGGAAATGTTTGCACACATTTTTTTTTTCAAAAAAGGGGGGATGTAATATAATATGATACATTAATAATACGAACCACACATTGTAATAATATGCGAATCTTCACATGTACGATATTCTGTAAATAAACATGGCTACGAATTGAACATGCTTTTACTGAGTCCCTTCTGAAACGTGTGTGCTTGTGTAGATGACGAGGTAATGCTTATATACATACATCATAACATTACATAGAGTAGCTTTCACATCAGTATCAGCTTTGTACAACACTAGGGACATCTTATTGTTACTACCTTTCACAGATGCCTGTTGCACATGATGCCATTAATTTTGGAAAGCTCTGTATTGCTTGGGCTATTACATTCTTATCGAAAAGCTGCATCTTCCATCTGATGCTATTAGTGTGCTGGTATTTAAGCTCTATGGACTTGTGTCAAAACTGCCCCAAATGCTTTGGCATTGGATTCAGAAAAAATTTATTCTGAGATGACAATTAATTCTATTTTCATGTAGTTTATTCTAAGGTCCTTACTTTTATTCTCTGTTACTACAAAATCAACAATTTCCTGTACCATTGTATATCACAGTTGACATATTGTTCATCAACTAATAATTCTGACATATCAGTGGCATATCATATACTGCTTATGATGTCCTTCTGACATATCACGTATTGCTTACATTGTCATTTTTGACATATCCTCTATGAACCTCATCATATATTTGTTACACCCCAATAGTGAAATTGGCCATTTCATGAATTGGGCAAATTTTTGCCCATTTCGTGAACTGGCTTCTGTACTAATATAAAACTTGATATCCTGTGTTAATTTGTGAGTTGAAAGTATCAGTAATCCAGCTCACATCAACATATCTTACTCTTTCTGTTTCTTTATCAATATTATTGAAATACAATATAATTAAGCAAAGAAGCCAGTTCACGGAATGAGCAAAAATTTGTCCAATTCATGAAATGGCCAATTTCACTATTGGGGCGTAACATATACAGTGTACAGGGAGATCAAATCAGGTGACAGAACCCATCCTAGTCTAACTCTGTATGTTATCTGCTAAAAATTTCCCATATGATTAATTCTTGTAGAGCTCATTTTAGGAAGAAAAGCTTTAGACATGACTACTGTTACTGATTTTGCCTTACTTACTTATAATAGTAAGATAAAGTTTTATAAACCAAAATGTGCAGAAGTGAAAGTTCCATTACATGACTTATGGTTTTTGTTTTAACATGGTTTTCTCAGAGTATGTTCAGTCTAACAGTGGTCTGAATTTGTTATCTCTCTGCATGTTCTTAACATTCAATTATACCAGTGTTAATTATGTGTTAATTATGTATGATGAATAATTTCAGAGGAAAATAAATGACAACCTCAGCAAAGACCTAAGAAATACATATATAAAAATAATATCTGTAAGTTACACACATACATAAAGATGTACAATAAAAATAATTTCATACACTAAATTAGCACTTCCACGATCCTCTTTACAGAATTATACTTCACAGAATTATCTCATTCTTTTCAGTGAGGTAAACCATCTTTTCATTGACATTTTCTCCTTGCAGTTTATCCTTCCATTATGTTTAACTTTATTTATCTTTGACATTTTTTTTGGCATGCATTTTTTGTTGATTGTACATTTTTTTTAAATGTCTAGTTTGTCATGACAGTTGATCCTTCAACTTGCCTATTATGTCTTTATGTTCTTCATACCTATTTACTCAGTCATTCCTCATCTACCCTGGACTGTAGAGGTTCGCCAGACAGAGCGTCATACTATCCTATCAGCTGTCTCCCATTACCCTTAGCTACCTTGCTAACACAGTCATGCACTTCTTTACATTTACATTATAACCACTACCATTTCATGACAGGTAGGCACAGAATACACTCAAACACAACTGATTACAGGCCATAGAAGAAAATCAAAGACAAGAAACTTTTATCTCTAACCTGAATTGATACTCCAAAATTGTTCCCATCTTCAATTTTCGGAATCAGGAAATTGATCCACATTTTCACCTTCAGACAAACAAGAAAGATAACTCTTATGTGAAGTCTTATACTAATGAAGATAGTTGTTGCTGTTTAACTAGAGTTGCTGAGCTTCTTGCTCTTTTGCAGCCAATACCAAGTTGAAGACTCCTTGGTATTGTCTACAATGTAGACCTAGGCTTATCCTATGGCTTTTCTGCCATTCCGAAATGCGCTGAGTTGAAGTTATTAGCTCCAGTTTCTTCAACTTGGCTTGCATTTAAAGGATCATCACATCTGATCCCAAGCTAGGAGTAAGAAACACATAGTATACTGTGTATTGCCTGCCATCCAAGGGGGCTCTCCAACTATGCAGAGCTAAAGTACTGTGCTCTGGTTCTGGGCTCTCCTAAGGAATTGTCATGTCCTGTACATAGCCACTTTTCAGCTCCCCCTGCCTATCACTGGGTTCATAGCAAGATCCTCCTGCATGCAGTCAACCAGGTCAAAGCCAAAGAATTACGTCTGGGGCTCAAGTGACTTCTCCAAGCTTAGTGTGCAATGCTGAGTTCTCAACAAGTTTCACCACAGGAAGAATCCCTGGAAGCGTGTGGATGATTTCAAGAGTCAATGAGGGTTTAATTAGCCTCACAGAGGATCACTTCCACATATGTATATTGTAGCATTGTGCTTAGCTGGTGGTCATATAAGGATGACTCCAGATATGCCTCCATGTATAATAAAGATAGTAAAACTTGCAATATATGCTCAGTTTCCCTCTACCACCTCTCCCCCCCCCCCCCCCCCCCCCCCCCCAAAAAAAAATGCACATAATAGTTACCATGTTTGCATGTTCCATCAGACCACATACAAGAGGCTTTACTTTCTCACAATAATCATGCACATATTTGTTGCAAGTGACTCTTCCTCCTGGAAACACCAGCACACGAGTTCCTGATTAGACACAGAAATAATATTTTTAAAAATCTCAGTACAACTTGTGACTTTTAGCGTAAGCACCAGGACTGGCAGATTTAAACTGTTCTATAATGTTATATATATATATATTTATTTATTTATTTATTTCTCCTTGCAGTTTATCCTTCCATTATGTTTAACTTTATTTATCTTTGAAATTTTTTTGGCTTGCATTTTTTGTTGATTGTACATTTCTTTTTTTTTGTCTAATTGTTATGACAGATGATATATATATATATATACGAGGTGTGTTCAAATGAAACCCGTCCCAGTGGCTTTATAACAAATATATGTAAGGTACATCAGTAGGAGTAGTAGAATTAAATACAGCAATTGTTATGAAGCAAGTACTTACTGGGATTCTTTAGAAATAGTCACCATAGGCATTCAGACACGCATCCCACTGCTTGGGTAGACGGCGGATGCCATCCGAGAAAAATGACTTTGGTTGCTTATTGAACCATTTGGTCACCGAGGCCCTGACGTCTGTATTGGAGTCGAATCGTTGTCCCTTTAGAGATTTTTTTAAGGGTCCGAACAAATGAAAGTCACATGGTGACAGATCGGGGCTGTAGGCTGGGTGTGGCAGATCTTCCCACCTTTTCCTTGCTAACGCTTCCAGCACAATGTTCGCAACATGTGCACGAGCATTGTCGTGCAACAGAATCACACCACGCGAAAGCATGCCGGGTCGTTTATTCTTGATGGCTGTATGCAGGTTGTTTATTGTGTCTTTGTAGCGGATGGCATTGATGTTCACGCCAGGCTCTTTAAAGTCTACCAATAGAAGCCCTTCATGGTGAAAAAATGCGGTCAGCATAACCTTACCGGCGGAAATCTGTGACTTGAATTTTTTTGGGTTTTGGTGATCCGGGATGTTTCCATTGCATGCTCGCTGATTTGCTGCACGGCTCAAAGTGGTGGCACCACGACTCATCGCCTGCCACTATGCGCAACAGAAATGCATCACCCTCCTCTTCGTAACGCAGCAGGCGGTTCAAACTCCACCCCATGCGTTCTTCCTTATGGTGATCGACCTTATCACACCGGCCATTATTTTAACGGTCTGCAGCACAACCAATGAATACTAGGAGAATGAACACTTACACACTTGTACATTCGTATGTGCTTATTATGTCAGATGTGACGTCATCATGCTCCTCCTACGAATGTCCACTTGGCGCTGCACGGTCGGGTTTCATTTGAACATGCCTCGTATATATATATATATATATATATATATATATATATATATATATATATATATATATATATATATATATATATATATATATATATATATATATACACACACACACACACATACAATATATCATATAATTCTTCATAAAATGGAAGAGAAAACTAGAATAATGTGGGCAAGGCTGCTACTAAGCTTTAATTAAACCAAATTATTGAATTAAAAGACTGCTGGTTTTATATTTCAAAAGCTTTTTAGGGACCTATGACGCGTCAACAGTGAGGAATGCAGTTAGCGACCCTTAGCTAGACTGCTAGCATCAGGGTCAGCGAACCAGAGCTGACCAAGACCCTACTCCACCTCCAAGTGGTGGTCCTGGAAACAGGCTGCATCACTGCAGTCTGGCTGAGTGAGTAGGGATCGAAGAGGGAAGGCTAACCCGGTCCCAAAAATGCTGTGCTGAAGTCGGATGTGTCGGCTGAAAGGCGCAACTATTGCAGCTTCATGTAAATGGACACAACACAACCAACGTCCTTTTCAGGATGAACAAAGAAGAAGAAAGAAGAAGAATAGCTTTTACAAGTAAGACCATGAATATCCCATCAACAATATGAGGTTAATTACGGAAACAACAGCAAATGGATTGATTTGCCGTTGCCCTAAAGACGCCAATAGGCGTGATGGGAAACAATGGCAAAGAAAACCTATCTGCTGTTGCCCTAAGACGCCACTAGGCGTAACGGCCACTGACTGCTTTGACGGTCGGTGGCTAAGGACGGAAGAAGAAGAAGAAGAGAATATGAGGTTAATTAAATTTGCAGGTTTCAAATTCTGAAAGCTGAAAATGGTGACAATCATTACATAACAAATTTGACATTTATAAACCCTCACAGTTAATAGCAATAATTGTCATTTACAATATTACAGTGGTAATTATTGACCTATTGTGTACATAACAAAAGCAAACATACTGTATTATATTAGTAAGGTAAAGGATCCCGTTACATGCCCATTGAGGCATATTGGTAATATGGTGTAGGCCTGTATTTTCTTGACCATCGGCACACTAGGGTGATGTGGGCAGCATCACGCCGGTCACCTTAACCTTCCCAGAGTTGTTCTGGTACCCAATTCATGAGGCTAGGTCGACCCCGGAGCCGTTTGCAGTCTAAAAAATTCCAACTCAATTGAGGATCGAACCATGGACTACCGAGCTAGGAAGATAGTACACAAACCACTGCACTACCGCGGCTCCTGCAGTATTAGCAAGTATTAATTAAACAAAAGAACAAAACAAGTAGCAAAATATCTGTATTTTTATACCATCTGTTTGAACATATTGCATGAAATAGCAAAATAATGTTGAATTGGTAGTAACAACATTATTTTCATTAATTATTTTAATTACCTGGAATTTTCACTTTATCACCCTGTAAACCTCCTCTGAAGTCAATTTTAACTGCGTTTGGCTGGGGAAAAATAGTTATGATTTGTAAAATTCTCGGAAACTCACTAATCATTTAGAAACTCACTTGACACAATCTCTGGAAAATAAAAGCAACGGACTAATGGAGTACATCATTACTGCAATGATTATTTAATGAATGCACTGTAAATACCATAAAAAATACTGCAACAGACTGTTTAAAAAAAAAAATTATACACTTGTCACAGAGGTGTGGCATGGAGTTTGGTGAGCCCCCAGAATGTCAATATATTTATGAAGATATACTGGTGTGTAGGGGGAATGACAGACAGCATACAAATATAATAACAATAATGCTGGCTCACCGTTTCATAATATTTAACTCGGATAAGGGTGAAAAAAATAAGAGGTCCCGTATGCAAGTTGCGCACATTAAAAATCCCATGGCAGTTGGAAACCGTAAAGAGTAGGCAATAAGGCTACTGCCTTGGTAAAATTTAAAAATTAGAAACCTACCCACCACAAAAATATGTATAGAATGCGTCACTCCTATATTCACACAGTAGGATTCTTGCCGGTGCTAAAGAGTTTGTGCACTGTGCTGAGATCCTCCTTGTGTGATCTAAGGGAGGAGATTGGAGCACTGATTGGAGATGTCCAAGGGCAATGAAGATAGTCCTTAAGACAAAAACCAAACTAATACTTCTTCCTTTAGCCACATTTTGGCCTCTCAATAAATAATATATCAGCCTTACACTAGTCACATATTGACAGAAAACAAATGTCTCAAATATCATCACTTGGCAGGAAAAAAATCACATTCTCAGCTTCTCCTGAGCCATACAACTGCTCCAGCTCAAAATCATAAACTCGACTCCTATAACCAGGTACTTCCAAATCACCTATACTTCTGTTCACTCAAACACATTTGCCACAAGCACACAAAAAGATCTCTACAAACTCACTACAACCCTGACTATCAGTCAGACATGCTATATGCCCAAGAGTTTAACCTACACTCACTACACTCTCACTGTAACAATTTCAGTGACAGTCACCAACAATTATTCCACCATAAATCTGTTCTGTGACAACAAGGTTGAGAAAAAAACACACACACATAGTTTTTCTGAGGCTAGCACCCAAGGCTTTCTACACTTTATACTGCAAGCACACCAGAGGCCACAAATGAATACAGTCCTCAGATTTAAATTAGCTTTCAGACTAGGCTATTAAATTATTTGTACGGTTACAAGATTTATGTAAGCTTCAAAACTGATTTTCCAAGGTTCTTCTTCTTCTTTCGTTCGCTTGAAATATTGTCTATATCTGCAATGTTGTTTCTTGTATTGCTTGGCCAGTAGCTCTATTCTCATGCCTCCTGGCTCCACTGGGCAACTGAGAAGGACCCCCAGTAGTAGGGGTTGGGCCCTTTTGAGGCAGAGGCCCCGGCACTGCGCCTGCCTGGGTGTCCGTCACAGGGCAAGTGCCATAATGTTTTGTAGATATAGGCATATTTCCATTGCGCGTGTGCGTGGCATCCTGATTGCTGTGGTGCGCCTCTTGGCTGGTTGCCTCCGTCTTCAGCACCTTGACTTGCTAGGGCAGACTGTGGTCTTGCTCGAGTGTAGGAGGGCCTGGCCAGTCTTGGTTTTTCAGCCGCTGATGGCTGTACTTGAGCCCCATCTCCACGTCAAGGAGCTGGCTTCGATGGGGATTTTCCACGGTAATCTGTACTTTTCACTTGCTATCAGTAAAATTGATCCTGTTGACGTAATTGTTTCTAAGCCGAAAGACATTACAGCCAGGCTTCCATAGCTGAGACTATGATGTGTACAAGAGATATATTAAGGTGTTGGGATATAAATCTTCTTCTTCTTCCTCGTTCGCCCAGAAAAGGACGGTGGTTGCGTTGTGTCTGTTTACGCCTAAGCTGTGATATCTGCACCTTTCGGTCGACACATCCGACTTCAGCACGGCATTTTTTGGGACTGGGTTTGCCTTCCCACTGCGATCCCTACTCGCTCAGCCAGACTGCAGTGATGCGATCTGTTTCCAGGACCACCACGTGGAGGTGGAGTAGGGTCTTGACCAGCTCTGGTTCGCTGGTCCTGATGCAAGCAGTCAAGCTATGGGTCGCTGACTGCATTCACTATTGCTGCATCTTTTTGGGTCCCGGATATAAATCAAGCATCCTGGGAGGAAAAAAACTGCCAATAAAGCAAAGGGGAGATGCTTTCTATGGTGTAGCCTCAGATTAGACAGAGACAACAAGCAGAAAAAAAAAGAACACGCTGAAAAAATACAGTATAAGGTTATCACTGCTAGAGCGCAACATCCCCCATAGTCAGTTAAGACAGGAGGAGACTACTATGACAATACTAAAAATACTATGCTTACCTCTGAGGGATTACTTGCTGTCTCATTATCCATATGTTGCAGTGATTCTGCATGCTCTAGTGGTAATGGATATGGTATCTCAATGTTCTGCTCAATGTCTTCAGGTGTCCGTGCTTTGATTTGCTAAAGAATCATTAAGTGTACATGGTTTTTAGCAACAGAAAATACTTATTTACTACATAATTCATTCACTACCTTTAGTACCCTAGGGAGCTCTGATCTTTGAGAAATACACTCCATGCCTTGTTACTATGTGCTTACTGTTGAAGGTCTTTTAGTCATCTTTATGTCTTTCATATCTGTCTCCAGTTAGCTGCTTTGTATTTGTTGGTATCTCTTTGTTTCTCTTGCCCCGGAGAATCCCGAACATGGACTGCTTTGTAATGCTATCAGCTCATTTTCTCAATGTGTGTCCTATCCAACGCCACATTTTTCTCCTCACCTCTGTATTATTCGCCTAATCTTTTGGCCGAATACCAGGTCCAACCAAGAACTGCTTACTCGGAGCAACCAAGAGAACATGCACACCATCATAGATGGCAGGCACTGGAGTTGGGCTGGCCATGTGCTCACAAGAGACCCCGATGCCATCACAAGAACAGTTACGCTATGGACTCATGAAGGAAAGCAAAAGAAGAGGCTGACCAAAAACAAATTGGCAGAGAACTTTGGAGGCCGAGATGCAAAGAATGAACCAGAGCTGCGGCACTGTACACTGTACGAAGGATGGCCGCCGACTGAACAGAGTGGAAGCAGTTTGTTACTGCTCTAAAAGATGCCACCAGACGTGATGGCCAATGGCTGCTTTAAGTCAGGGGCTATGGATCAAAAAAGAAGAAAAATTATGCACAAGCACACACTTATGAAGGTTTGTATCTTTCTTGTTCTCTATATTTCAGACCCATACTTCTTTTTACGCTCTGATACATCGACTTGAATAAGTTCAAAGGAAGCAATGGTCGGTTTGAGGCTATTTGCATCCCCATAGAGTTTTTCAAGGAATGGTACTGGTGATGGCCATATGTGTCTGCAGAATGGGAGAAGATTGGCTATGATGACAAATATGGGAAACCAAGAGCCACAGCTCACTGGAAGGACAATATTTGACAATCTCTGAAGGACCAAGGACTAGACTGGAACCAGGCCAGGAGGAAGAGAGCTGATGGAATAGCAAAACACTCTCTCTGGCAAGCCTCTACATCCCAGGGTAGAACAGTAACGATGAAGTAAGAATGACTAAGTAAGTAAGACGCCCATTTGAGCTTTCTCTGTTCCTCAAACGTTGAGCATCTTTGAAGCAGATGCTCAGCAGTAATTTTATCAGTGCCACAGTTACATTCATCAGTAGTTCCTATCTTTAGCTTGTTGAATAGACGGTGTCCCAATCTGTTGTGGCCCGTGCGAAATATGAAGAATACCACTTGTTCTCTTCTGCTGAGCTGGTAATATGCATCATTTTTTTGGTGGCCTGGATGCACTACTTTCCATTTGTTCCTGTTAAGCTGAGGTAGCTTTGCAACTTCCTTTGCCCATCTGTCAGCTTCTTCATCACCAGGGATGTTGCAATGTGATGGGATCCACTGCACTACAACTGTTTTGAAAAGCTGACACAGTTTGTGGAGTATTACTCTAAGATCATCCAGGTCTGCATTATTCTGGCTCTTTAGCATTGCAATTACCGACAATGCATTTGTAAAAAAAGCAATTTGTCTCTCTGTGCTTTTTTTCTTTGTCATTAGGGTTTTGTCTGCTGCAGGTTTCATGGCCTCTGCCTCTGCTCTGAAGTCAAATGACAATTTTCCTGTTGCCATTGACAGCATATTTTTGTGTATACCAGTGCTTAAGCTCAGAAAGGCTCCTCCATCTTTTGTTGCATTTGTTGCTGATCTATCTGTGTAAGCATGGGTCCAGGTGTTGCTTGATTAATGTTTTCTCTATGTATTTTGTGGTTATGGCTCTTCTCTCTGTTGCTGTCTCAGCCATACAATAGGACTAATTTGAAATTTAGTTAAAGATTCTTATTTTTGTTGTATCTAAATGGTGTGAGGGAAGTGAATCAAAGGTCAATCCCAACAAGGCCTGTGTGATGTGGTGCTCTTTGAACAACTCCATGGTGAAAGCAGACCTTCCAGACATCACTTTCAATGGGCAGAACATTGAAAGGCAAGACAAGCTGAAGTATCTGGGAGTAATGTTTGATCGTGGGCTATCGTTCAAGTATCGTGTCGAGCTGATCATACAGAAGTGCAAGCGAGGACTGGCATCCTTAAAAACAATGGCTGCTGCGCGCATGGAACAGAGACTACTGTTTCTCCTGTGTCATCAGCTCATGATTTCAGTTATCGAGTATGGGCTAGGAATACTCATGCTGTCAGTGTCACAATGTGGACAACTGGAATGAATTCAGAATGAAGGGATGCGATTAGTTTTGGGCTGTACGTGACAATGAGATACATGCTCGGATTGCTGTTGATTAGATCCAGATGGCCCAGGCAAAAGCCTATATGTGGGTAACCACCGATAAAAGATACCCCCTACATGAGAACATAGCTGACATCAAAGGAGCAAGAATAAAGAGGGGGATGTCATGGATGGCACAGGCTAAGATTGGTCAGGTGACCAGGGTTGAAAATATTATCTAAAGGGGAAGAGTGGAGTAAGTCAGGAGAGAACTGGATTAACTACCAGCAGGTCATCATCATTAGCCTTGGCAGAGAGTGCAGATCTTGAGGAAACAGAAAAGCAGAGCCAGAGATTAATCAGCTGATAAGTGATCATGCTGGGGATGATGATGCCATTGTGTACACTGATGGATCTGTAGTGCATGGTGAGAAATCAGGATGGGGCTTCTCTGCAAGAATTAAGGGCAGGGTCATTGCTGAACAGAGTGGAGCCTACATGACAACAACTTCCAGCATGAGAATGGAGGTAGAGGCAGTTACTGCAGCACTGAGGTGGCTGTCTGAAACTCCATCAACCAGGGCAGTTATATTGTCAGACTCTCAAGCCATGCTTCTGAAAGTTCAGAGCAGATGGATGCGGCTGGAATGGAAAACATCAATGGAATCCTCAAGTCTTCAAGAACTGGTGTGGATCTACTGTTCTGGTCATGAAGGGGTACATGGCAATGAGAGAGCTGACAGACTGGCCTCAAGAGCACCCATGGTGGGGACACTGGATATGGATAAGGGAGAGATACTAAGGGCAATTAATGATCGCCTGCTAAATAATAACACTGCAATGGATGAATCAACAAGGCTGAGACTGTTGGAGTTTGGCATCAAACGTGGGACTAGCAGAGATGGACATGAGAGAGGATGCATCCGTCGTATGTACAACCAGCGTGCTACAGTACAATTAGCATTCATACTCTTCAACATTTGCTGAGGGAGACTGAGCACCTATGGGTTTGCCTGGAGTGCAGTGAGGTTGATTCTGATTAACAATAACAATTACTGTTACATGTCATCACAGTATCATTTGACTAATATCAGAGATGTATATTAGATGTTTCAATAATTGTTAGCTTATTGGGGACAATATTGAAGTTTTATGTGGAGCCCAAATGCTATGATCTATTCTGTCCTTCTGAACTGATGATAACTTGAATGAATTATAACTGATGAATAATTTTATGGTATTTTGAATGTGTCTTCTCTCATATATGTCCCTAAATCCATGTTTAATTAGTTGATCTAAGATACTTAATTATATCTTAAGTCACAACTAAAAGCTGTTGAAATTTTATATCAGATGGAAAAGTAAAAAGCAGGTCATTCAAGTACTAGTTCTCATGTCCACTATCCTCTATTACTTTTTAAAATTTACTCCCAGACACCTTGCACTAGCTAAGTTTAAGAAATAATGAGTTTTAAACTTCCAAAACCACTGTGACAGCTTTAACAGCTGACTATTCTTTCCCACATTTTCATGATTTTTTAAACTTACTTACTTAGTCGTTCCTCTTCTACCGTGAGGTGTAGAGGTTTGTAAGAGAGAGCGCCATACTATTCTATCGGCTGCCTTCCTCCTGGCTTGGTTCCATTCTAGTCCTCGGTCCTTCAAAGATTGTCTAATGTTGTCCTCCCAGCGGACTTTGGGTCATCCTGGAGGTCTGGATCCCTGGCTCTTAGTTTCCCATGTTTGCCATGGTAGCCAATCTTCTCGCCTTCTGCAGACATGGCCAAACCATCTCAGTTGGGACTGTTCAACTTGGGTCTGCAGGGGTTGGGTTTTTAGGACTTGACGTATCGTCTGGTTGCGGACCATGTCTCTTCTTGTTACTTCAACCACCCTCCTCAGATATCTCATTTCTGAGGTTTGGATCTGGCTTTTGTGGGTTGTAGTCATTGCCCTACTAGAATTTGCCAGCAACTATAAACTAACCCTTGCAAATACACTATTTCCTCATAAGTTATCAATAAGAACAACGTGGCATGCCCCGAAAACTGAGATACATGGCCAAATTGATTTTATTCTTGTATCCAAAAGATTCAAGTCCAGTATTAATAAAGCCAAGACTAGGACTTTTCCTGGCGCCGACATTGGTAGTGATCACGACATGGTATTGATGACGCTCAAGCTTAAACTCAAAAAGAACTATAATCAAAACAGATGTTCTCAGTTAAGATTCAATTTAAACAAACTGAAAGATCCAGAAATCGCGGGAATCTTTGAGGCAACTGTTGGAGAAAAATTCGCAGCTCTCAACTTTTTGGAGGATGATATCAACTCAATCACAGAGAACATGAAAGACGTGCTAATTGAATCAGCAACAGAATTACTTGGTAAAAGAAAGAAAATAAACAAACCATGGGTTACAGATGACATTCTGAAGTTATGTGATACACGGCGGGAAATGAAAAAGGTTAAGAAAGAGGTTTCTGAAGTAGCATGGCAATACAGTATGGTGAATAAAAATATTAGAAAGAAAATGAAACAGGCCAAAGAAAAATGGGTAGCTGATCAGTGTGAGTCCATTAATATGGGGCTAATAAAAGGTAACAGCAAGGCAGCATTTGACACATTAAGAAGACTATCAAAACCCCAACAGCCCAGGGTAACTGTCATAGAAGATAGCAATGGGGCTCTGCTAAATGAAAAAACAGCTGTAATGAGAAGGTGGACAGAATATTGTAAAGAATTATATAACTGTAAACTCGACACTGACTATGGCATATTAAACAACATTAAGTGCAAAAACAGGGAACTCGGAAATGCAGCAATATTACGGGAAGAAGTGGAAGAGGCTATATGTTCGCTGAAAGGAGGGAAGTCACCGGGTGTGGATAATATCCCAGCAGAGCTCTTGAAATATGGAGAATCAGATATAGTAAAAATCATGACAACAAATTGCCAGAAGATATGGAGTACCAAAAAATGGCCAAATGAGTGGACGCAGTCATTAGTAATACCGCTTCCAAAGAAAGGAAATCTAAAAATGTGCAAGAACTACAGAACCATTAGCTTTATTAGTCATCCAAGTAAAGTAATGTTAAGTATACTTTTGAACAGAATAAAACAGAAATCAGAAGAAATCTTGTCCGAGGAACAGGCTGGCTTTAACCAAAAAGAAGTACCTCAGAACAAATCTTCAATATTAGATTACTGATCGAAAAACATCTCCAGCATCAACACGATTTATACCATAACTTCATCGATTTCACAAAAGCCTTCGATCGAGTCTGGCATGAAGGCTTATGGCAAATAATGAGAAAATTCAATTTTGATACCAACATCATAGATATCATTGAAGCACTATACAAGGACACAAGCAGTGCTGTTTTTGCAAGCAATGACATTGGAGAATTTTTCAAAACAACTGTAGGAGTTCGCCAGGGATGTATCCTGTCCAGAGTGCTCTTTAATATATATCTAGAACATATTATGCAGGAGGCTCTTTATGATTATAAAACAACCATATCGATTGGAGGCCGACCTCTTTGCAACCTACGTTTTGCTGATGATATCGATCTGATAGCTGGATCAGAATCAGAACTTCAAGACCTTACCTCTAGACTGGAGAAAGTAACAAGAACATATGGGATAGAAATTAATATAGAAAAAAGCAAGATATTGGTGAATAGCCATAAGAAACATGTTCCGACCAACATTACGTTAAATGGGCAAACGTTAGAAGAAGTTAACACCTTTAAATATCTCGGGTCCACTATATGTAGTGATGGAAGATCAAGTAAAGAAATCAAGACAAGACTTGAGATGGTCTCAGCTGCCATGACAGACTGAATGTGATCTAGAAAAGTAACATCAGTTTTCCTGTGAAGATCAAATTATACAAATCACTTGTATTATCTATTCTCATGTATGGGTGTCAGGGCTGGACACTCACTGCAGATAAGGAGTGAAAGATTCAGGCTTTCGAGTATAAATGTTATAGAAGAATTTTGCGCATTTGCTATAAAGAGCACAAAACAAATGTCTATGTTAGAGAGAAAATAAACCCGTATGCAGGCCACCAAGAACCACTTTTGTCAGTAGTGAAATGTCGAAAGCTCGCCTGGTTTGGGCATGTAACTCGTCATGACTCCCTTTCGAAAACGATCCTCCAAAGAACAGTCGAAGGTAAACGGAGAAGAGGAAGGCAAAGAAAATCCTGGGCTGATAACATCAAAGAAGGGGCAGGACACGGCTTTTCCACACTTGTACGCATTGCTGAGGACAGAGAGCAGTGGAGGACCCTGTCTGCTGATGCTTCCACCATGGCACCCCTACGACCCATGACGGGTTATGGGTTGAGATGAGATGAGTCATTGCCCATGATTTTTAAACAATAACTACAATCCTGTGTCTTGATATCATGATGTTTACACATCTTACTTTGAACAGCTCATTGATTTCCAACATTTTCAACGGAAAGGTCTCCTTCACAAGTTGTTCAGACTGAAATAAAGAAATTAAAATGTATATGACTTTCACTGACTATCCTGACATGTTTGTTTGGCTACAAGTATCAAATTTTAAAACTGAAATAAAAATGCAATGATGTATTCAACTTATAATAATGCTTTGCTGCCTAAAATACAGAGAGAAGTCTCTGACCAATTTCCATGCAAAACATCTTTCAGGTGCCATGCTGAATGCATAGGTGATCATGTCCTGTCACAACTTCCTAGTGTTGTTAATTCTGTTGACTTTTTTTCCATGCCTCAATTTTAAACTGTTTAGTTCCTTTCTTTGTCATTCTCAGCCTCCTGATCCAGCAATTTAGCCTGCTTTCATAATGTACTCCAGCTTACCCAAAGTGGAATGTCTTGATGACTGCCTTATGCTATATCTGTCCATCTCATTTTATTTACTGCTAGATTATTTATCTGCATTCTTGCCATTTGTCTGTTTACACTTTCTAGACTTACATCTTTCTTTAGTGTTTCAGCATTCCATGTGTTTATTCAAAAGGTGTTACTTTTATAAACAGTAGATGGATCATGGTCTGGTATCACCTCTGGCTCATAATTTTCCACACCAGGCAAGAACTTCCCACTGTGGCTTCCATTAACATCATTCACCATCATCAACTGTACAGATTTGTGCTGAGACATAACTATTCTTGGAGACATCTCATGAAAAATAATTGTTCTTTAGGGTTACCAAAAGTTTTCTGTCTGCCTATTGAAGCTTGTATTTGGTGAACTCTGATAGCCTTTGAAGAAACTCCTACCAGCAAAGCAGCAGAGGTTTGGGTAGTTTAAGGGGCTTCCCACTTGCCTGGCAGTCATTATCAGGCATTTCATAGACAGTGGTGCCACTCACTATCCAATCTCGCTTTCTATAATTGCCATCAGTTTGTCAGGTTCTCAGCTGATTATTGTGATTATTCTTTATTAAGCAACAACCCACCATAGCTGGAGGATGTTCACGATAAACCATCTGTGATGCGCTGGGCTGGGGGTTGTTGCCCCTTGTTCCTACTCAATGCATTTCATTTAACTCTTAAAAAACTTAACTTTCATTTCTCTCTTTGTTTTCTAATTATATATACTGTACAAGTGTCCCAACACTGAATGTTCCTGTGGTCAAGGTATCTTTAACTTTTCTTTGCTTACATAGCCTGATGTGATCAACACCTGCAGCAGCACATGATGCTCCATACCAGGTTCTTTTGGAACTCCCATAAGTGCCCTTCTTTTATTTACAGAAGGTTCTTTGATTAATGTTATACTAAGGACACTATGATGGTGATTTCCTTTCGTCTTCCATTGGTTTTTCTAGAGATAGCAGCTTTATTAACCTCTGACTTAAATCTAAGCTATACGACAGTAATTAGGGGAGAGGTTGAGTTACCTTAATCTCATCAGCCACTACATCATAAAGATTTAGAGGTGTTTTATACAGATAGCTGCCACCCTCCCCACTAAATACCTCACCTCATTCTGAGTGACAACTTCCAGTTTTGGTCTGTGGATCCTTATGCAATATCAGCATTTAACCTCTAAACCTAGAGACCATTCAACATTTCACCACCAAGTGGACATGCCTGGTAAATGTACTGGCTACTCATGTCTTGTTGTTAAGTAAAATAAATGTCAATTTGTAATTAATATAATATAAGTGCTCCAACTGTGCATAGCAGTTAGGATGTCTGTATGTCATGTCAGATATCAGTGTTCCTCCCTGGCATGGAACCAACTTTATCAGAAATTGCAGGTTGGCAGTATAGAATATAATGCTAGGTAAAACAAAGTAGATCATCCAACTACACTTGGCAAGAAAATATGGAAAGATAATTTTTCTTTTCAAAATATGAGCATAAGTAAGATCATAAATATAACTCATCAATATCCTGGGAGAATGTGAGCAGACAAAGAAAAATGTGTCCTTAGACATGTTGTAAGAAGCAACTAGTATGTGGCTGTGCATAGGCCTGGCAATCTCACAGTATAAAACAAAGAGCTACAGAAACCACAGCTGCTAAAGTATATGAATGCTTTGATACAGGCTTCCTGGGGACCAGCTGCAGTGGTGTCTCCATAAGGAGTAAAAAAGGACATAATTATTTCAACTTTTCTCTTAACATGCCCAAAAACCTTTGACTGCTTCATTCTGGTGATGGCAATATGTTTTCTTTGTACACTGACTATTTTCAGGATAACCTCCCTTAGTTTTTTTTATCTAACCATCGTATTCTTAACATTCTTCTAGGGGTCAGAGTGGCTCAGAGGTATGGCATCCGCCTCATATTCAAGAGGAACTGGGTTCGAATCCCAGTTGAGGGATTATAATTTACTGAAATATTTTTTTCAGAACCAGTGGTCCTAATTACGTCATACTCCCCTCTGGTCTCATGGGTAGTGAGATCGGATGCCTAGCCTTCTCGGATAAGGGCGAAAAAATAGGAGGTCCTGTGTGCAAGTTGTGCACGTTAAAAATCTCAAGGCAGTTGGAAATCGTAAAGAGTAGGCTTATCAGGCCGCTGCCCTGGCAAAATTTAAAAATTAGGAAACCTACCCACACCAAAAATATTTATAGAATGTGTGATTCCTATACATTATATACACACATTGGGATTCTCACTGGTGCTACAGAGTTCGTGCACTGCGCTGAGATCCTCCTTGTGTGATCTAAGGGAAGAGATCGGAGCACTCATGGCGTTGGCCGTGTGCAATGAAGATAGTCCTTAAAAACCAAACCAAACCAAACATTCTTCTGTAAAACCGCATCTCTGCTGCCTTCAGGTATTTTTCTGTTTATTATTGACCTTATATTACAGTGCTTTATTGTGTGGTAGACAGGAAATTCTATTTGAAAGATATTTGCCTCACAGAAAGGCATCAATTTTTACGTAAATATGTTTTGATGTCATGAAGTGTCCTTATTTTGTGTAGTTACAAGGAATTTTTGTGTCCTGCCGAGCTGGCGACTGGAGGTGTTCTTAAAATGTGACGCTGACCACGTGACATTATTGTGTGACGCTGACCACTTGTGATATATGGTATTGTCCGCTTATGTATTCCTAAAACATGTAATTTCAACTACTTGAATGTGTGTGGCTCAGACCACTGGATGTTTACAAAGTGTATGACTTTAGGAAAATGTAATGAATCAGAGAATTACTTTGTATGCCATGCTTATATGGAGCTATGTATTGTTATTAGATTATTGTATGATCAGACTCAATGATTTATGAACATTCGTTACTGAGTTGCGATGAACCTTAGAAGTTCAAGCTGGTTCACTATAATTCATGTCATTATGATTCAACAATCAAACACGTCCAACAAAATCTTCCACATGACAGGATCATCTCTGTGTAACATTGAAGTTAATGTGTCTGACACGTCTGTGACGACCTCCAAACAACATTAATAGTAATATACATTGCAATGTCAATATGCATGAAGTGTGCAACTAACATAATTACCTCTAGCTTCAGCTGCTCAATAAACTCCTCAACCTGTAACAGATGACACAAATGTTAACTTTTGCTAATAAATTACAAATCCACACATTATTTACAAGCAGAGAATATGAAAGTGAAAATAAGGAATCTCCGTTTCAAATTTCTGGCATGCTCTTGATTACGATGTTATTTATATCATGGTCTGCTACTGCCTTACAGTTTTGGCGACCCATGATGTCACACTGAAAAAAGAATGCAAGTATTCCTATTTTTGTAAAGATCCATGATAAGGGGTATTGCGATGCTTCAAAATGGCAACATATGAAAAACATTTTCCACTGCTGGATGTTCGGGAAATATAAAAGCTATTTGTTTCTCAATATTCAGCACTCAGATATCATTTACTGCAGCTGATGATGCTTTGTCTGGTACAAAAGTGCTAAGATGACCATGGCAAAGAGACTGAATTGTTTAGTTTTGATTTTGATTAGATTGATTTGTATGAACAACTGAAGCAGGAATTAATTACATATGCACAACTTGCAGAAGTGGAAATTTTAAAAAAAGGAGTTTAACAATCTGAAAGATGACCAGACAGGGTCACAGATTAGAATGAATAGGAAAAAAGGGAAATGCATTTTTTTTTTTCAAACTGAATGTTTTTTTCTTTTTTAAATGTCACTCTGAATGACTGAAGTGCCATATTCAACCCCAATGGGGTTAAAGTTTGTGTCCCCAGTGTACATTTCTTCTAGACAGCATATTTTATTTATTAATACTGAAAGAAATCCTGAGCTTCTCAGGGCTCCAAATGTCAGAGAAGAGTTGTAGCTGATCAGCAAATGCTGTTGAAAGCTGTTCTAAACATTGTTTTCCATGGCTCAGCTTCTCATTAGAAAAGGCAATGATGTCCTCAATGTTCTGTAGTGGCCCGTAAGGTTTCCAGGGGCCTCTGGTAGATAAAGAAAGAGAAGGACCACTGCTCCCACCAGAAATGTTGTGACTGTAATGAGTTGTGCTCGGGGCTACCCACCATGTCAAGCAAATTGTTACAGAAACGATCACTGCAAGAGCACAAACGTGCTTTCATGCAGATTTTCAGCATGGAGGCTAATTCAGTGACTGCCCCATGCTCCATCAGCAACGTAAACAGCCCTTCTTACTAGTTGCAGGTTGGATTGTGAAAATAACGACCAGAATACAGTGGACTTTTATGAAAATGCTCAATGATCTGGCTCTACAGAAGATATTGCCATTATCCTACAAATGAAACCAGTGCAAGACAATATGAGAATACTGATTCACAGGTGAAAAGAACTGGCTCTAAAATTCACAGAAAGAAGAAAAAGGTAATGAGAATAAAGTCAGCAAAATTTAAGTCAGCAAAATTAAAGTCAGAACTATATATGAAGAAATAACAACCACAAGATATGGGTTCATGCAGGTATCTTGGAAAACAACATATACAGCTGAAGGAACAGGCATTATTAAATTAAGAATACAGAAAGCAAAGTGAGCTTTTACTGAATTGTGCAATACACTGAAACTGAAGGAGATCAAGCCAAAGAAACACCATGGCAATCATGCTTGATAACTTTGAAACATGTCATGAGAAGAAAACAAAAGACATCATGAAATCAAAAGACATTATCAAGTCAAAAGACATCATGAGGTTACAGACTTACACACATGAGTGCTTACACAGAGTAGAAGGATTTAAATGATATGACTGGATCACCCATGTAAAACTGATGGAAAGAATAAGACAAATATCACTGGAACAGGAGATAAGGAAAAGACACTCCTAGTGGATAGGACACACAGAACTAAACCAGCTAATAGCAACACAAGGCAGTTCTTCATAAACAGAGCAAAATAAAAAAAGTTGACATGAAGTAACTAGAGACAGATATATAAAGATAATGTCAACATACAGCAGAAGATAGAACAGCTGAGCATGAACTGAATGAAGGTATGTGGTCTACAAGGAACTGAAAGACAAAGCAAAGAAGAAAATGTCTTCATGAGAATAAATGCTGTGAAATGAGAGCCAGAATAACACATGAAGAAACAACACTACAAAATACGGATTCATGCAGGTAGGCTGGCACTAACATACGTATAGATGAAGAGACAGGCATTGTTAAATTAAGGATACACAAAGCAAGATGGGCTTTTACTACATTGTGACAAACACTGAAATTAAACAAGATCAAGGCCATCATCAAAACATACAATTAAGAAGCTCAAATTATTTCAGAAAGGTGTCTTCCTCCTCCTTTACCTCTCCTCCAATCAAGTCTTGAGCTTCAAGTTTTCCTTAATAAGTAACGGATTGGGCCATATATCCCTGTTCTCATCTCTAAGTCTGGTAGTAGACAGCAGATGTGACCATTTCTTTTTCTAGTTGCTAATTTTGTAGAATTTTCCTTACGTAATATCTATGATTTTTCTATGCACCACTTCAGTTTCTCTTATGTCCATGTAGAACAAGTGTTAGACAGTCTTTTTTTTTTTTTTTAATGTAAAACCTTTGCCTCGTTTTGGCGAGGCGCGTCCCGTTCAACCTAGTTGGTTATATTAGGGCGCATGTCCAAATATAAAAGACCCTTAGGTCTGGGGTACACATTTGTTAGACAGTCCTAGAAAACTACACAATATAGTAAAATGGTAGGCCTATATAACAAGAACACAAATTAATATATAAGGATGGTTGAGGGTATGGCGGGAAATTGAGTGTCTGGTGAGGTTCTCGTAATGCATTTTGATCATGACAGATGAACATTCAATTGGGTGTCATACTATCCCCCCCCCCCCCCCCCCCTTAAAAAAATTTGTTAACAACATGACAGGTGTTACAGAATGTCGTTTTGGGACGGGGGAGGACATACACGCGCCCGCCTGCTAATTAACACAATTTGACACTTTTGATTTACTATATTTGGACTGATTGGAAGGGTGAAATGATGTCATATTCCCTATAGGAAAACAACATTATTATTTTGAATTAGCTAGCCTACATATAGGATAATTATTATAGGCAACTATTAGCCTAACACATCACAGACTGAACAGAATTTTTTTCATAAATTAAAAAAAAAGGCTAGCAAACCGTACTTTGGACACATCTGGTTTTACCTTTGCCTTCGAATCTAACTCGCATTTGAACATGGTGCTAGCTTTGGAATCAGTGACGCAAAGCTTTTAAACTTTACTCTTTTGGGTAGGCTACGTGTAGTCAAACAGTGACGTTTTCGTTCCACAAAAACCGTTAACCTGCACAGGGGAAATTACTCTGAATGAATATCCGGTTGAAAGTACGCGCGCCATTAACTCTTTAAATTTCAAACCATGCATAGATCTCACTCTATGACAATTGCCACTGGAAAATACTGCAATAACGTAAATGCTGAAGCAGAAGCCCTGAAGCCTGCTGCGGAAACTCTTATTGAGTATACAGCACATGCAGAAAAACAGATAGTGATCTTTACAGATGTCTTCTCAGTAATAACAGCCCTGAAGAGTTACCACGCTAAGGGATTGAAAGATCTGATAAACTCACTCGAAAGCCTGGCCAAATGCTTCAACAAGTGCCCAGTCCAGTGAATATCAGCCCATAGAAACATTCATGGCAACGAAGAGGAAGATAAACTTGCTAAATAAAGGGGAGCGCCGCAACAAAACGATATAGAAACAACTTATGAAATGGCTATATATGTATAGGGCCTAACAACTATAAAAGCCATATTCGTCCAAATGGGACAGAAAACACCCAGGTCACATAAAAGATGATGCCTATCACCAGCTATCTAGGCGAGACCAGGTCATCATTTTCCGCTTGCGCACAGGTCACAATTGGTTGAGGTACCATTTATACCACAAATACAGGATTGGTCCAACAGATCTCTGCTACTGTGGTACCAACCCCATGACAGCCGAACATCTGCTCCAGTCTTGCCCAACATACAACAGTGAACGGAGTGGCATATGGCAACACCCCAATTTTCTCCATGAAAAACTGTTTGGAGATGAACGGACCTTGAGCTGACTACTACTTTTATTAGAGTCATTAATATAGATGTCTGAGGGCGAACGAGGAAGAAGAAGAAACCATTGCATGAAGTTACCAAGTATGATCCGGTGGTGAGTCATAGTAATTATATAATTTGCACTTCGTTCTTCGTTACCCTTTTCGCTCCTTCTGGAGAATGGAGCCACGAACTGCTGCTGATCCCCCCTGACAGGAAGTCTGCATCAACGCAGTAACGTGCTCTTGGAACAGTTGTTTCTGTAGCCATTTATTTTACATGATGAGGTTGCAAGCCCCCGTGCACAGCCTCACAGTGGCGTCACTAGGGTTGGTGTCACCCAATGCGGTAACTCATGGTGTCACCCCCATGGACCTCATTTCGTACCAGACCATACAGAATCCTTAGTAATGTTTTTTTATACTAATGTTACTCCTAAATCGTAATTCCAGTATATCACTGAGTGTAATGGCAATAGTAGTGACATAAACAACTAACAAAATTAAAATTACACCTTTAAATTATAATATCATACGCACAGCCTAAACGTGTTTAGATTTACATAGTTTCATGTGGTTAAAGTGAAAATTCGGTAAGAAAAAAATAGAATTCTAAGTAAAAACGTAGGTATATTGATACAGTACATGTAAGCTGGACTTACGAAAAATGTTTTTGTGGTTATAATTAACTATAGGGATATTTTTATAAATAATAAATTTCTGCTGAAACACTGCACACAAATTTTATAGACAGTCATTTTGGTGTCACCCCGTCTGATGGTGTCACCCGGTGCGCTCCGCACCCCCCTAGTGACGCCACTGCAGCCTCATATAAGTCGCCTGTTTGCTACATTCCTCAGGTTTACTCTATTTGGACTGGTTGGAGAGACTAAATAATGCCAAATTCAGATATCGGAAATCAAGATTAGTATCTTGAATTGGCGACATTAAATATCCTAATTATAACCTACCAGAGGTAGAACAGGATGTTTTTTTTTTCTTAATTAAAAAAAATCACATGCCTGAGAGCAGTAGTTCTATTCTTTGCCTGTCTCCTAGGGACACCCCTTCCCCCCCCCCCCCCTCTCGGACTACACTGGGAATACTTCGTTCTGAGCTGTGTGACAGGTTATGTAAATAGATTACATGATTTCCCACCTTTGCTTCCTTATTAGTATGCACTCTTTGTTAACGCAGAACCCCTACACTCCAATATCTGTCTTAACTCATATTCTAGCCACGCCCATTTTTCTTTTCTCTATGTCTTACAGGCACTAGCGAGTATTTACAAGCAGACCTATTGTCTCGTGTGTTTAGGAAATACTAATAATAATTATCCCCTAGACTAACGCTCTGTTTATTGGCTTTCTAACCACACAAATATATAAATTGTTTTTCCACAGCATTTTAGAGTTACATAGAGTTAGTGTGGGTGATCTTTGTCGGAGATAATGTTATGTAATGATTTTGTACTACACGGCCGCTGGTAGCGCGTGATTGTCTGACAATCACCAGGTTTTAGGGAGCAGAGGAGTTTGAGCTAATCTAAGGGAGAGCATTCTGACAAATTCGTTAAGTTAATAGCCTCCCCTTTCTCTTAACTGACTTCCGGTGTGGGCGAGTTTTGGTGGATTTTATAATAAGGGAATTTTTTTTTCTCCTTAATTATATTGAATTTTTTTCTTTCTCCACCGTTAGTAATAGTAGTTTTTTCCAGTTGTTAGACTGATCTGCCATTATTTGGCTTAGTCGTCTGTATTAGGAGCCTAGTTGCCAGTTAATAACAGAGATAGATTAGATAACTGATAACAAGGAGGAGGTATCTCAGTTAAATAACAGAATATTTTTTGGGGTATTTTTCTCGGAATTGGTTAAGGATAAGGGTATCTTTTCTTTTCTTCTTCTTTCTCAAATAAGTCGCATTCAGTTATTTGCCATGGCTGAGCGTGCTAAACTTAGAACCAAGCTAAGAGAGGAAGCAAAGGAAACGGGATTGCAAGGAGAAGAAGTTACCGCTTTTGTCAACGAAGAACTCGACAGGTATGACAGTGAGAAGTGTCGTAGATTTTTGATAGAGGAATTAAGACTTGGGTTGGTCCCTTCTGAATAGGTTTGAATAAGTGATAGTCACAGTGAGAGACAGTAATAAAAAATAGATTTCCACGAGTGAGGTGGTAGAATGCGGTAGAGGCTGTCTCTGAGATCGAGAAATCTTCTCTCTCTCTGCCTATCTTCTACAACAGTTTTAGAGGAATCAGACAGTCTACATATATATATATATATATATATATATATATATATATATATATATATATATATATATATATATATATATATATATATATATATATATATATATATATATCTCTATCCACTCACATGCACGCACATACAAGACGACAGTTAGACGTACAGACGTGGGAAAACTATAACAAATGGTTATATAGATATTTGGAACGAGCTGACCAACGCGCTGATTAATTTCAAGAGAAATTTTAATTATCATCTAAAATTTCATCACAACACATAGAAATTACATCAAAGCATATACAAATAGGCATAAAGTCAATAAAAATGCTACCAAAATGATAGACCCACAGTATGATCTTATCCCTCAAGGTATGCCCACAGTCGTGTGGGAAGAAAGTGATAGCCCCAAAGAATCATTAGGTCTAATATTCCCCCCTTTTAAGGTATGGACAGACTTGCTATCTTTGCTCTATTTTGAGGGAATTGTGATTAGCAATACTTGCATACAGAAATTAAAGACAGCAAAATGGGTGCCAAATTACAAAAATAAAGAAATCTATCCGTTCTGCAATCACTCTATTCATTCAGTCGTGTTCACGTGTATTTATTCATATTCACAGCTTTAATAGCCAGTTCTGGAAACACAATTTTTAGGACTTTCACATACAGACTCGTCAATAGCAGTCTTTGACCAAGAAATTCCCAGTTCCAAAAAGACGGGATGAATTCTCTGCTTCCGGGAACGATTCCTTGGGTGTTCTTATTTTTTCGGATGTCTGTTTAGGTCACATAAAAATTGTCCAGGCACGAACATTAACAACGAACACAGTGTCACTAGTTTAGGTTTCTAGAATTGAGGAATGTCAGATCGGTGTCTAATTTCAGGAAAGGACTATATTTGGTCACCACACCACTAGTCAAAACTCCGTCGGAATGTTACTGACGTTAATATGTTACTTGCCACAACGGCTAAAAATGTACAGAGTTTGTGCAGAAATCTGATCTGGCTCAAAGGCCCAGTATCAACATTTAGTCTTTAATAAAACCCGTTAGTGAGAGTTGTACTCTGTCTATTTATGGAGACACACGCACTGTCAGACAGGTGTCAACTTGTAAACCCACGTGGTTAAAAGGTAAAAAATGTTTATGTTTCTCACAGGTATGTCTCTGTACTAAACGCAGGCAAAGTTGGGTTACCCAGTATTCACTGAATAAAGAAAAAAAAACACATATGAAATATTTTACATATTATGTACTCAATATAACTTACATTTTTTTTAAAAATGCAAGCGTACAGCTTGACTTATCATTTAAAACTTCCCGTGCAATAAGTTATATTTAAAAATCATCAATCCTCATGAATTAGGAATACATGCGTATTCCGTGAACACTCATGAGGCTTCTAGCATTTATAAGTTAGT
Source organism: Oreohelix idahoensis (assembly GCA_024509875.1). NCBI lineage: Eukaryota > Metazoa > Mollusca > Gastropoda > Stylommatophora > Oreohelicidae > Oreohelix > Oreohelix idahoensis. The sequence goes on along the minus strand of JAMPIV010004155.1, from coordinate 825,365 downwards.
TTAGAAAAAAATTGTTCTCGTCTGATTATTTAGCAGTTAAATTAAATTCATTAAAGCTACATTGTTGTTTAAGCTAGAAATTATAATTTATTCTGCTTTCCAATGAAACGTCACTATAAAATAATACAGACTATATAAATTAAGCACTCTGCACCAAATCTAACTAGTGAAATATGAAATAAGCGATTATCACTTTAAACACTTCACAAAATACTAGATATTTAATATAATATATTTACCTCCATACAGAACTACAGACTAAACCATGAACTAGAATACTGCAATCTAATGGTAGTCTAGAGCTCGGCAAAATGGTCAAGAAACTCAGACTTCGCCAAAACACAGATATATTTTGATCTAGCACAGCGATCTGTCTACTGCAAAATTTAGGAGCAAGAATGAAAATCTAGTTTCAAACTCTGGTTAATATCTATCAAACAGACAAAGAGGTGAACGTTTATTTCGCAAAACGAAATAATCACCCCTTTCCGTCTATAACACTTACGTAACTAGAAGACTACCATTAACTGACACTCGTGCGTTTTCACACATCGCGCAGACCAGGCCAACCGTGAGTGCCTTGTCAGCTGGGATTTCCAGACAAATGTCTCTAACTGCGCCGAGGAGATGTCGGCTATCGCGCCTCACTGAGCGTTCAGCCGATGCAACTCGTTGTGGCAGGTGAAAATGCAGACAAATTTGTCGCCTATAGGTCTGGCGAAAGCGAATATTCACGGTGTATTTCGTCTGGTGCAGAGAAGGCTGTAGACATATGTCTGCTCCTATGTCTGGCCAGACGAATATGTTCACAGTTTGGTCCACTGACACCTAATGCCATAGAATGCATTTTAACGCTCTCCCTCTGACACGTTATGTCATAAATGCGTTTACCAGTATGAGAAAGAAAACGGTAAAGTTGAGAATGGGGAAGAAAATATTTTTCGCAAACGAATGGATGCGAAAAATACAGGAAAAAGGTAAAGATTGATAATAAAATAGAGGACACGGGTGAAAGAAAAAGAAGAGGATATAGAAAATTTAATGATCATAACTCTCTGTGACAGAACGTCCCCCCTTTAAGATATGGAAGCACTCCATGTCTACGTTATGGAATTAAATTTCCTATATCCGTAGCTTCAGGGTGTCTGTCTTCTTCCCTCTCATCTCCCCCCTCCATCTCTGTGCAAGTCCTACTTATGAAGTCTGCCCCAACGTTTACTTTCTCTGGAATGTCTCCCATGCGCGCTTGAAAGAGCGTCGCCGCTTCTGACATTTTTGAAAGATTTCGTGTGTGTGCAGTGGAAATTCCCTGCCACTATCGTCATCTTCGTCAGTTTTGGCGATCGTCAGGAGATGGTCGGAGGTCGGCACCGGTCTTTCCAAGTATCTTTTTAACAGATTTAAATGGAAAACCTTTTCCTTTCCTTGAATAGAGATCTGGTAGTTAGCCTTAGAAATCTTTTTCAGGACGGTAAACGGCCCTTGCCATCCGATCCTCAGTTAGTTGTTTCCGGTAGGGAGTAACACCAAAACTTTCTCTCCTGCTTCCAGTTCTCTCTCTTTCGCGACTTTCCTGTATCGGTTAGCGTGCTTTGTGCGTGCTCGCTTAAAGTTAGTCGTTGCTAGGTCCCATCCTAGTTTCAACCTATCCTTTAAATCCGACACATATTTACTTGCTGAGACGACTGTCTCATCAGCCTTCTGGTCTGTCAGCGACCAAAGTAAGGCTTCGAGCGGGCCCTTAATGGGTCTGCCGAATAAAAGCGTAGCTGGCGGAAATCCTGTGGAAGTATGAGGAGATTCTCTGTAGCCAAATAAAGCTGCAGGAATACAAAGATCCCAATCTTCAGGTTTCACTTGTGCCAGTCTACTTAACATCATGTTGAGGTTTCAGTTAACACGTTCCACGAGCCCATTTCCGGCCGGAGTATATGGCTTTGTGTAGATGTGTTGGGTCCTCAAGATCTTCACGATCTCATCCATCAACAGGTTTCGGTATGGAGATTCGTTATCAGTCAACACTTGCTGAGGGAATACCAACCGAGTGAAAATCTGCACGAGGGCTTCTGCGACATGTTTGGCATCTGCGCATGTTAGCGGGATAGCTTCTGCCCATAAAGTGCATGTATCGACTAAGGTCAGGATAAACCTGTTCCTTCTTTTAGTCCTTTCTAGGGGTCCTAAAATGTCGATCACAACCCGTTCGAATGGTGTTCCCACTATTGGCATTTCACCTAACGAGACTGGGTGTGGCCGTTGCTTGGGTGGCACACGTTGGCACTGGGCACAGGATTTGACATATCTGATAATATCAGTGTTTACTCCTGGCCACCAATAATGAGTGGTTATCCGTTGGTTTGTGGCGTTCTGTCCATATGTCCGCTGAATGGAAGAGAGTGCCCCATTTCTAGGAGTTGGCTTGTGTACTGTTTCGGTACGAGGAGCTGGTTGTAACCTTGGTCAGGCTTGCCCGTTCTGCGATAAAGTACGCCATCCTTAGAATAAATGTCCCCGTGCTGTCTGGATTCCTTAGCCATGGGCAGTTTCCTAAAGCAAGGTGCCAAAGTAGGGTCCTTTTGTTGCGATTCTTTAAGTTCCATAGGTAACAAATTAGGCGCAGGCTCCCGTTCCTTCTTGGTTTGCCCTCTTGTAGTTACTGCTGCCACAATCGGCTCTTCCGGTTTCCCAATAGACACGTATCTACCGCCAAGTATGACAGGGTAGATGGGGTCATCCATAACAGCCGCTTTGATCACGCCTCTGACAAAATCAGAGTGGATCTCCACCAATGCGATGGGAAGCGCTGTAGGTGCATCACTCTTAGAGACTCCACAAAGTTCGATGGTCTCTCCTGTCTCTTGACCGGGTTTAACCAGGTGTCTGGCAACAATGCAATCATAAGAAAGCCCCGTGTCAAATAAACAAAAAGTTTGAGAACCGTTCAATGTAACAGTATCTCGCGTTGAGGGTGTATCCCCAACAGGTTGAGAATCACTGTCAATAATTCCGCCTTGCGAGACTGTTAGTAAGCATCCGACGCGTTTAGGCTCGGTGTGCTCACTCTGATCATTAGTCCCTGTCACGAAGTGTATTCGCCTTCTTTTCTCTCTGTCAATCTTTTCTCATACCCAAACATTCCTTCTCTCTAAATTCTCTAGAATATCTACCTCTAGTCAAAACACATCAGGAGATCTCCCATTTCCTTCTGAAATTCCTTTTTCCTAAATCTAGGTTACCAGTTGTTGTTGTTTTCGTCTACTAGATTGCTGTAATACCCTGTTCAACCAAAACCCATTGAAGGGTTACAAACGGTTATATTGGGGTATATAGTGTGTTGGCTCTAGGTTACCAGCAAACCGCTGTGACCTTTTAAAGCTGTGAACTTTTACACCGCGCCCTGAATAATTACAGTTCAGCCAATGGATAGGCAGCGCGGTATATTGTCTTTTGACCTTTGACCTCAGCAACCACCATAGAGTATTGCCTGATATCGAAATGCCACGTACCGGCCAGTTTGTGTGTGTGTTTGGGGGATGGAACGTAATGTCAAAAATAGGTCCGGCGCCCCATCCCTCACGTATGCAAATTATAGCCACCAAACAGAAACCTGGAGGAATTAGGCGCAATTAAAAAGCGGGATTCTGGTAAGCGGCATTCTCTCGCTAGCCGGCAGACTGACCGGGACAAAATGGCTGCTCCCAAGAAATACAGAGGCGCCCGATCATTTTAACACAGCAAAGGTGCTTGCCTGAGCGATCCTGCCAGGTGATCCTACCGGGTTGTCATACCAGAAGACTAAACCATAAGCAGTGTTCTCAAGGGCAGACATACTCCATCCCAGTTGGTGATGAGCCCTGTGTCAAGACGGAGAAGAAGCCACCTGCCATCCTCTGAAACCCTAAAAAGAACTTGCTGGACCTGGAGTGCTGGGACATATTGAACCCCTGGCAACAAGAATACATAAATTCAGCATCTGAGATGAGTATCTGAACATGCCAGCAGAACCACTACAGAATATTCCTATTGTCCTATGATGACAACTTAATTCTGACATGGTTCAGAACCATTCATAGATTAGGGAACATATAGTTGTACATTTGAATATATGTGAGATTCTATCTTCATTTTTTTGTAAACTTTACATAACAGAGTCTGTTGTTATTTTCTTTGTAATATTTAAATGGGTTGTATAGTTTTAGTAACATAAATCTACACCCTGGGGGCAGAGCCATAATTAATAAACACTATTGGGTCGGGATATTTTTAATGTGGCTGGGCACCAAATCTCTTATCCAAATATATGTACTATACATATTCCTTTGTAGGATCTCGGATCAAGAATTTATCGCCTAGAGAATATCCTGTTAGTTTCACCAGAATTCTCTTTTTTAAGACAGTTTTGATTGGACTAATTCCCGAGGAGAGACTGTGCATTCAACCTGCAGTCTGAAAGAGTTTTCTCTAGAGATTATCTTTTATTCTTCCATCAAGTCTGTCATACTTACACTTTCTCCCTCTAAATAAAAACCATTTCGCTACAGTCCCGTGCTCAGGGGTTCTCCCTTTGCCACCTTGTCCTTTCTAACTGCGCTGCCATGTAGGGCGGTCGGGTTGATCAGACTGTTTACTGTAGTTGGGGTACTTGTTTTTGTAGAACTTAGATTTTTCAGGAGGGGGGTTTTGAGGTCCAGTTTCTCTATGGTTATTCTGATTAGAAGCATGAGAAGATTGGTCTAGATTATTTTTTCGAAAATGCTCTTCTGTCGGTTTAAGTTTTGAGGCCGGTAATTCAGCCAGCGCATTGTGATATCGCTCAGACTTTTCTAAGATGTCTTCAAGCTTTTCTGCACCTTGCTCAGCTAGAAATTTCCGGGTATCAGCAGACAAAGTGTTCTTTATTTGTTCTGTTAAAACAAATTCCTCCAGACCTTCATAGGTAGAAGGGAGCTGTGAAAGCTCAAGGCACTTTGTCAAGTATCCCTTCAAACGAGACGAGAACTGCTGGAAAGTTTCAGGGCTCTCCTTCCTGCTGTTGCGAAACAGTTGCAAAAATTTGCGAGCGTTCATTTCAAAGCGCTCCAGTAACGCTTTCTTCAACACATCATAGTTGTCTTGTTGGCTGCTTTCCAGTTTGGCGTAAACATCATACGCACTGCTTTTCAACGCCTGAGAAAGCTTCATATTCCAACGCGACCTCTCTAAACCGTACAGAGTTGCAATTTTCTCAAATTTTTCTAGATACGTGTCAATCTTCTCATTAGGACAAGGGAAAGATTCTAGCTGAAAAGACATAGCAGTGAGATGAGTAGCTTGTGCGCTAGGAGGATCAGTTACAGAGGAATGAGAAGAAGACTCTCCATTGCTGGAGATAGAGGCAGCACCACGACTTTGGAATTCTAGAGTCTTAAGAGCCAACTCATGCTGTCTCTCTTCCCTCTCCTTCTCATGCAACATCCTGCGAATTTCCATTTCCTCATCCATCTTCTTCTGCTCTAATAGACGGTCTTCCCTTTCCTTCTCCCTAGCTTCTGCTTCTTTCCTCCTTAGTTCTTCTTTTTCCTCTTTAGCTTCAGCTGCTTTCCTCTCCGCATCATATCTCTCAAGTTCGTCTCTGACAAACGCTTTCGCTTCCTCTCCTTCCAGTCCCTCCTCTCTCGCTTCGTCTCTGAGGAGTTGTCTAAGCTTTGCCCTTTCTGCCATAATAAGTAGTGGCTGGGACTTAGTCCAGAAAGAAATAGGGAAAAGAATGCACTGGTTCCTACCACTTACGAGAAAATACCAAAAAAAAAAGATGATATACTTATAACCTGGGATACCTCCTCCAAAAATATAGTGTCTAACTATCGCTGCTATTAATCGGCAATAAAGCACCTAATGCAGACGACTACGCCAAATAAATGGTAGTAAGATTACTCCCTGAAAAATACGTTGCTACAGTGGAAGCAAAATAATTATTAGCAAAAATTTTAAGGAAGACAAAAAAAATCCCCTTAATTTTAAAATCCATTATAAGTTCACCCCTGAAGACAGTTAGGGTAAGGGAGGCAATTTACAGGACGTAATTGTCTGAATGCACTCCTTAGCTTTGCTCAAACACCTACTTCTTCAAAACCCCTGTGAATGTTATACACTCACAAAATTTACCAGCGTTTAGTATTACAAAATCAGTAATTAACATATATTCCGACAAAATCAACCTGTAACTCAAATGTATATTATTCAAAATGCTGTGGAAAAACACTTATCAGTTTGTGTGGTCAGCACGCCCATAAACAGATCGATATGTCTAGGGGATAAATTTTTTTTAAAAGGTACAAAACTCACAAGACATCACACTCTTACTCTATATCAGAATAAAGAAATATAATCCTGCCAACGAGCTGATATACGTATTTACTCAGGACTAGAGTTCAATTCCCGGAAAAAACGAGCCACCATTCTGTCGTAGATTTTTGATAGGGAAATTAAGACTTGGGTTGGTCCCTTCTGAATAGGTTTGAATAAGTGATAGTCACAGTGAGAGATAGTAATAAAAATAGATTTCCACGAGTGAGGTGGTAGAATGCGGTAGAGGCTGTCTCTGAGATCGAGAAATCTTCTCTCTCTCTCTCTGCCTATCTTCTACAACAGTTTTAGAGGAGTCAGACAGTCTACACACACACACACACACACACACATATATATATATATATATATATATATATATATATATATATATATATATATATATATATATATATATATATATATATATATAAAGTTAGTTGCTTATCCTTTACAGGACGTGGCAATCAACCCCAGCTTTTATTGGCTGTTTGTGATTTTTCTAGGCAATTTTTTCATTCAGTAGTTTGCCATTGCTTTCTGAACGGTACGGCGCTTATATCATTGTTAAAAATCCACACAAAGCGATCTGCTACCAAACCGCCTGCAGCAGGTTTCGAACCTGGTATATCTGGATTATGAAACTGCGTTCATATCCATTAGGCCACAGACGCCATATATATATATATATATATATATATATATATATATATATATATATATATATATCCACTCACATGCACGCACATACAAGACGACTGTTAGACGTACAGACGTTGGCAAACTATAACAAATGGTTATATAGATATTTGGAACGAGCTGACCAACGCGCTGATTAATTTCAAGAGAAATTTTAATTATCATCTAAAATTTCATCACAACACATAGAAATTACATCAAAGCATATACAAATAGGCATAAAGTCAATAAAAATGCTACCAAAATGATAGACCCACAGTATGATCTTATCCCTCAAGGTATGCCCACAGTCGTGTGGGAAGAAAGTGATAGCCCCAAAGAATCATTAGGTCTAATATTCCCCCCTTTTAAGGTATGGACAGACTGCTATCTTTGCTCTACTTTGAGGGAATTGTGATTAGCAATACTTGCATACAGAAAGTTAAGACAGCAAAATGGGTGCCAAATTACAACAATAAAGAAATCACTCCGTCCTGCATTCACTCTATTCATTCAGTCGTGCTCACGTGTATTTTTTCATACTCACGCGTTTGATAGCCAGTTCTGGAAACACAATTTTTAGGACATTCACATACATACTCGTCAATAGCAGTCTTTGACCAAGAAATCCCCAGTTCCAAAAAGACGGGATGAATTCTCTGCTTCCGGGAACGATTCCTTGGGTGTTCTTATTTTTTCGGATGTCTGTTTAGGTCACATAAAAATTGTCCATTAACAACGAACACAGTGTCACTAGTTTAGGTTTCTAGAATTGAGGAATGTCAGATCGGTGTCTACTTTCAGGAAAGGACTATATTTGGTCACCACACCACTAGTCAAAACTCCGTCGGAATGTTACGGACGTTAATATGTTACTTGCCACAACGGCTAAAAATGTACAGAGTTTGTGCAGAAATCTGATCTAGCTCAAAGGCCCAGTATCAACATTTAGTCTTTAATAAAACCCGTTAGTGAGAGTTGTACTCTGTCTATTTATGGAGACACACGCACTGTCAGACAGGTGTCAACTTGTAAACCCACGTGGTTAAAAGGTAAAAAATGTTTATGTTTCTCACAGGTATGTCTCTGTACTAAACGCCGGCAAAGTTGGGTTACCCAGTATTCACTGAATAAAGAAAAACACATATAAAATATTTTACATATTATGTACTCAATATAACTTACATTTTTTTTTAAATGCAAGCGTACAGCTTGACTTATCATTTAAAACTTCCCGTGCAATAAGTTATATTTAAAAATCATCAATCCTCATGAATTAGGAATACATGCGTATTCCGTGAACACTCATGAGGCTTCTAGCATTTATAAGTTAGTTTAGAAAAAAATTGTTCTTGTCTGATTATTTAGCAGTTAAATTAAATTCATTAAAGCTACATTGTTGTTTAAGCTAGAAATTATAATTTATTCTGCTTTCCAATGAAACGTCACTATAAAATAATACAGAGTATATAAATTATGAGAAGACTAATCGACAAATAAGAGAAGACTCTAGGCAGAAATATGTCTCCGACTATATAAGGAAAAGACGATGGTCATATATCGGTCATGTCCTACGAATGCAAAACAACAGAATACCACTACAGGCGCTCACTTGGGTTCCTGAGGGTAAGAGGAAAAAAGGAAGACCAAAAGAAACACTCAGAAGAACAATAATAAGAGAAGGAAGAACGTTGGGCCTAAATAATGTGCAAGAGCTAAGAGGAGTGGCGTCACAACGAACAACCTGGAGAGCACTGGTTTCTGCCTTATGCGCCGTGTTTGGTGCTTAAAGAATTTATTATTATTATTATTATATAAATTAAGCACTCTGCACCAAATCTAACTAGTGAAATATGAAATAAGCGATTATCACTTTAAACACTTCACAAAATACTAGATATTTAATATAATATATTTACCTCCATATAGAACTACAGACTAAACCATGAACTAGAATACTGCAATCTAATGGTAGTCTAGAGCTCGGCAAAATGGCCAAGAAACTCAGACTTCGCCAAAACACAGATATATTTTGATCTAGAACAGCGATCTGTCTACTGCAAAATTTAGGAGCAAGAATGAAAATCTAGTTTCAAACTCTGGTTAATATCTATCAAACAGACAAAGAGGTGAACGTTTATTTCGCAAAACGAAATAATCACCCCTTTCCGTCTATAACACTTACGTAACTAGAAGACTACCATGAACTGACACTCGTGCGTTTTCACACCTCGCGCGGACCAGGCCAACCGTGAGTGCCTTGTCAGCTGGGATTTCCAGACAAATGTCTCAAACTGCGCCGAGGAGATGTCAGCTATCGCGCCTCACTGAGCGTTCAGCCGATGCAACTCGTTGTGGCAGGTGAAAATGCAGACAAATTTGTCACCTATAGGTCTGGCGAAAGCGAATATTCACGGTGTATTTCGTCTGGTGCAGGGAAGGCTGTAGACATATGTCTGGCCAGACGAATATGTTCACAGTTTGGTCCACTGACACCTAATGCCATAGAATGCATTTTAACGCTCTCCCTCTGACACGTTATGTCATAAATGCGTTTACCAGTATGAGAAAGAAAACGGTAAAGTTGAGAATGGGGAAGAAAATATTTTTCGCAAACGATTGGATGCGAAAAATACTGGAAAAAGGTAAAGATTGATAATAAAATAGAGGACACGGGTGAAAGAAATAGAAGAGGATATAGAGAATTTAATGATCATAACTCTCTGTAACAAGAAGAAAGAAGCGGAAGATCGTCAATTGGAACAGAAGAAAATTGAGGCAGAGATGGAAGCTCGCAGGGCAAACAAAAGGGAGAAGAAGAGACAACATGAGGAAGGGGAAAATGAGCAACGACGACAGCACGAGCTGGCGCTTAAGGCTCTAGAGGTCCAAAGTCGTGGGACTGCCTCTACTTCCAGCAATGGAGCGCCGTATTCTCCTCATTCATCTTTAACTGATCAATCCAGCACTCAATCTCCCCAACTCGCAGCTATGTCTTGCGCCCTGGAACCCGTCCCAAGCCCCAATGAGAAAATTGACACCTTTCTAGAAAAATTTGAGAGAACGGCAAAGCTGTACGGGTGAGAGAGTTCCCGGTGGTGCCTAAAGCTTTCACAGGCCTTGAAAGGTACTGCTTATGACGTTTACGTTAAACTGGGAAGCAGCCATCAAAACAACTACGACATGTTAAAGAAGGCTTTACTCGAGCGCTTCGAGATGAACACTCGAAAATTTCTGCAAATGTTCAGAAACAGCAGAAAGGAAAGCACTGAGACATCTCCCCAGTTCTCTTCACGCCTGACGGTCTATTTGACAAAGTGCATGGAGCTTTCCGAACTCCCTCTCACCTATGAAGGACTTCTGGAACTTGTTCTTACAGAACAAATAAAAACCGCTTTGTCAAATGAAACCCGTAGATTTCTGGCCGAACAGGGCGCAGTAAAGTTGGATGACATCCTCAGTAAGGCTGAGCGTTACGTAAATGCTATGGCCGAGCTTCCCAGCTCAAAACGCAAACCGACAGATGAGCCTTCTCGAAGAAATAATCTAGAGCAGTCTTCCCATTCTTCCCATCACCATAACCAACGAGAAATTGTACCCCCAAATCCTCCTCAGGAAAAATCGAAATTCTTTAAAAACAAGTACCCTCCCAGCATTCTGATCAGCCCAACTGCCCTACATGGCACTACAGCCAGAAAGGTCAAGACAAGGGAAAGACCCCTGCACCAGGGATATCTGATCAAGGTAACCACACCGAGCCTAACAGCATCGGATGCTTGCAAACAGCCTCGCAAGGAAGAATTAATGTCAGTGATTCTCAACCTGAGAGTGAGAGGCCCTCAACGCGAGGAACTGTTATTTTGAACTGGACTTCAACATCTTGTCTTTTTGACACCGGATTATCTTTCGATTGCATTGTTGCAAGACACTTGGTCAAACCCGGTCAAGAGACAGAAGACACCGTCAAACTATGTGGAGTTTTCAAGAGTGATGCACCCTTGACGCTTCCCATCGCCCTGGTGAAGATACACTCTGATTTTGTCAGAGGTGTTATCAAAGCGGCTATTATGGATGATCCGATCTACCCAGTTATACTAGGATGTAGATACGTGTTTATTGGGAGATCGAAAGAGCCAATTGTGGCAGCAGTAACCACAAGAGGGCAAACCCAGAAGGAACGGGAGCCTACGCCTAATAAGTTACCTCAGGAACTAAAAGAGGCGCAACAAAAGGATCCTACTCTTGAGCCCTGCTTTAGGAAACTGCCCATGGCCAAGGACCCCAGACACAACGGAGACATCTTTTCTAAGGATGGCGTATTGTATCGTAGAACGGGCAACCCTGAACAAGGGCATAATCAGCTCCTAGTACCGACGCAGTACAGAAACCAAATCTTAGAAATGGGGCACTCTCTTCCCTTTAGCGGACATATGGGACAAAACGCCACTATTCTGCGAATATCGACTCAATATTGATGGCCAGGAATGAACACTGATATTATCAGATACGTGAAATCCTGCGCCCAGTGCCAACGTGTGTCACCCAAGCATTGGACACCCCCAGTTCTCATGGGTGAAATGCCAGTAGTGGGGACACAATTTGAACGGGTTGCTGTCGACATTTTAGCACACCTAGAAAGGACTAAAAGAAGGAACAGGTTTATCCTGACCTTAGTCGACACTTGCACTATGTGGGCCGAAGCTACACTGCTAACATGCACGGATCCCAAGCATGTCGCAGAAGCCCTAGTGCAAATTTTTACACGGTTGGGATTCCCTCAACAAGTTTTGACGGATAACGAATCCCAATTCCGCAGCCTGTTAATGGAGGAGATCTTTAAGATCTTGAGGAACTAGCACATCTACACAAGCCCTTATAATCCGGCCGGAAGTGGGTTAGTAGAACGTGTCAATGGCAGCCTTACCATGATGTTATGTAAGCTGGGCCAAGAGAAACCTGAAGATTGGGGCCTTTTCATTCCTGCTGCCTTATTCGCCGACAGGGAAGTTCCACAGACGTCTACAGGGTTCCCACCAGATAGTCTTTTATTCGGCAGACCTATTAAGGGGCTGCTAGAAGCCTTACTTCGGCCCCTGACAGTCCAGAAGGCTGACGAGACAGTCGTCTCAGCTAGTAAATATGTATCGGAACTTAAGGAAAGGTTACAACTTGGATGGGATCTAGCAACAACCAACCTTAAGAAAGCACGCGCAAAGCATGCTAAACGATATAATAAAGCAGCGAAAGAGAGAGAACTTCAACCAGGGGAGAAAGTTTTGTTGTTACTGCCAACCGGAAGCAACAAACTACGCATCGGGTGGCAAGGGCCGTTTGCCGTCCTTAAAAAGATCTCAAGAACTAACTACCAGATCTCTATTAAAGGAAAGGAGAAGGTCTACCATGTAAATCTGTTAAAGAAATACTTGGAAAGACCGGTGCAGTCCTCCGAAAATCTCCTGTGGTCGCCATAGCTACTGAAGATAAGGAAGATGACAATAGTTGCATGGAGTATCCATTGCAACAAACGGAATCTTTCCAAGATGTGAAATTCGGTGACAATCTCTCTGAAGCACAACAGACAGAAACGAGGGCGCTACTGAAACAGTACACAGCAGTTTTAACGGATGTACCTGGTTGAACACATCTCATAGAGTTCGATATGAAACTGATAAACGAGAGACACATGTTCGTACCAGAGTTTACCCTATACCGTATGCTAAAGCTGATACGCTTCGCGGAGAAATAGACAAGCTACGTCAAGCAAGAATTATCAGTGAGTCTACCTCTCCTTACAGTTCGAGTGTAGTACTGTTACAGAAGCCCAATAAGGAAGTTCGGCTGTGCATAGATTACCGTTTACTTAATACTGTAACGGAATTCCAGCCTGAACCTCTACAGAGCGCTTCTGAGCTGTTCACGAAGCTTAGCAAGGCAAGAATTTTCTCCAAGATTGACCTCAGTAAAGGTTATTACCAAATACCAGTCAAGGAGGAAGTTAAGCCCTTGTTAGCTTTCAGCACCAGTGAAAGACACTATACCTTCAACGTGATGCACAACGCACCGGGAGTCTTCACCAGAATGATGAGAAAGCTTGTAGAACCCTTGCAAAGTCCCCATATTCATAATTTCATGGATGACATATTAATTGCAACGGAAAACTACGACGAACATATTGCCACGGTTGCTATGCTCCTCAGGAGACTACAGGAAACTGGTCTCACAGCCAGACCTAGCAAATGTCTCATCGGATTTGAAAAGCTTGATTTCCTGGGGCATACCATTTCTCAAGGCTGCATGAGGCCAGTTGCCAAGAATATTGAGAAAATAGTTGCAGCTAAAAGGCCCCGAACGAAGAAAGAGACACGTTCATTTCTATCTCTGTGCATATTATCAAAAATTCATCAAAAATTTCAGCGGGCTAACGGCACCCCTTACTGACCTTACCAAAAAGGGGCGACCAGAAAAAGTTATTTGGGATTCTAAGTGCGAACACGCTTACATCACTCTCAAGGGACATCTGTCCAAATACCCCATTTTGAGGCTAGCTGACCTTAAGAAACCTTTTATATTGCGGGTCGACGCATCGGGTCAAGGCATCGGGTCAACACTACTCCAAGCAGATGACAATGATCCGAAACTGTTATTTCCCGTTGCGTATGGCAGCCGTAAACTGAATACAGCAGAACGAAACTATTCCACAGTTGAGAGAGAGTGTCTAGCACTTGTTCATGGTATAAGAAGGGACCATGAATATCTGTACGGAGTGTCATTTACGGGCAAACGGATCATGCTCCACTGGCGTTTCTTGGGGCCAACAAGGAATTCAACGCAAAGATTATGCGCTGGGCTTTGCTACTAAGCGTGTACTCCTTCAAAGTGGAATACATTCCGGGAAAACAGAACGTAGGAGCAGATTTTATGAGTCGGAATTGGAGTACGGAAGAGGAGGATGAAATCGAAAACAACAGTCACCCGGAAGCTACAGATCAAGGTAGATCTATTTTCATAAAAGAAACATGAAAAATGGTTTCATGTCTTCAAGCCGGGACGAAACTGTGACAGGTTATGTAAATAGATTACATGATTTCCCACCTTTGCTTCCTTATTAGTATGCATGCTTTGTTATCGCAGAACCCCTACACTCCAATATATGTTTTAGCTCATGTTCTAGCCACGCCTATTTTTCTTTTCTCTATGTCTTACAGGCACTAGCGAGTATTTACAAGCAGACCTATCAGCTAATCCACGACGGGACAGGTAAACAGCCAGCGAGTAGAGCCGTTAACTGAATTATCACGCGAGCGATTGGGCAATCGTTGAAATAGTGACAGACCAGATTAGAATGCGCGTAGAGAAAGAACGGGTCGTCTAATGGTAGAATCAAGGGTGATAAGTCAGAAGGCGTACCTTTGATGGTTATATTTGACACGGGGGAGTAAGCAAATGAAGAAAAGAAAGGGACGATAACCACAGTTACCGACCTCACCCGTTTGTTCGTGGAACGTAATTAGCTACAGTAAGAGACGAGATCAAAGTCGTCTGCTCGCTAGCAAATGTCTATGCGGTCGGCATAAGTGTGAAATAAAGCTTTCATTCAGGAATGAACCGCAGATTTTCCCAAAATACGGTCAAGGCGCGATATCTCGCACTCGCTAGCGAATTTGTATCAATTTCATATATATACCCCATCCTATAAAATCAATTTATCTAATAGCCTCAGAATTTTTGGAATATCTAGCGCGAATCCTAGACCCATTGTACAAGTGGAATTACTTAGTATTTCGTGGAGATAATTTCAATTTCTGTGTTGTGGTAAATATATATATACTGCTCAAAAAAAGTTAAAGGCCACTTTCAATTTTTAGGCCATTTCAACTGTACTAAAATGGTAAATGTTACAAACATACCCATTGCCCGTTCTTTCCAAAAAGTGGGTGAAATGTGTTCACCATAGTCACGACTTGCACGTGAAAAGCAAATTTCAGCAATGTTATCAACAGGCTTTGCCATAGGAAGCATTTTCAAACATGCATTATTTCCCTTTCCACCACGTACATTTGATTGACCTTGGAGGTACACACACGTAACACAGATTTGATTTATTGTCAGATTAACAAACATTGTTTAAGCATGCAACAAAATGCAGCAAAACTTTTTTGACTGAGTGTTCAGTTTAAAAAAAAAACAGCATAGTTGAAATGACCTAAAAATTGAAAGTGGCCTTTAACTTTTTTTGAGCAGTATATATACTAGCATTTTGATTGAATTAATTGTTAACGTTCATCATTATATATTTCACTAGGATTTTCTGTGTAAATGGACTAGCGTATTAAATAACATATAGCTAATTTTTTCCAGCTTAACGTAAATTTAATTACTCGCTATTACCCAGAAAGAGATATTTTAATTGACTAGTAAATGCACTAGGCGTTAGAGTACTGACGAAATATATATTTATCTCTAATCCATTATGTGTAATTTTGTAAATGACTAGCGCTTATTTCACGGGTTAATAAAAACGATAAGATAGGCTAGACATTTGTGATTTCTAATCGAATTTAATAACCGTGTGGATAATAAATCATACATTATGCGGGTTAGGATAGGATACTGATAGTGTGATTTAATGTTTTGTATTTTCTTCCTAAATCTAGTACGGGTCACAAACCAAACCTACCAGCGCCTAAATCTGAGAAAAGGGGTCTAAGTCAAATAGTACCAGAAACATTCTTATGTATATCGGGTCTTCGAGGTTGACCTGATCGGCCCTCTAGTTTTACTCAGAGAGAGAGAACATTTGACAAATAAGAATAACGATAACTGGACATATAGATACCCAGATTTCTTTTCATTTTCATTTACATTCAACCCGCTGTGGTGAAAATATCAAAATTAACACTACCCGACTACTGACCACTGTGTTGTGGTGAGGATTTATTCAGAAAGATTTACTCACCTGACATTCTCTTTAATTATCGGAAATTACAACCTACTGTACACTGTGAACATTTGATCTCGTAATTATTTTCCTACCTGGACTAATTGATGTGATATAAACAGATCCAATTAACAGAAACAAAGTAAGAGTTCCCCAATAGGAGGATTAATCAGCCTTGGAGGAACTGGGGCTTATTTTGCCAAAACCCAACATTGGATTTGTTACGTGTATCGTGGATATGTTCCAGATGTTGTTAAAACAACTATTAGGTAAGCGTGACTGAATGTGGCCACAGGTTTGTCAGAGCAGAGAGAAAGAGAGGGAATAATTCTTCTATTGTATAATCATTGTACTCACTTTTGTTCTTCTTTTTGTTTGCTAATACTGTTATTTTCAGGATTGATTAATTAGGAACTCTGTTCTTTACAGTATAGTCAACTTCTATACCATACCGCAAATCTTTTGACCTTTTGGGGTTATTAACTTTATCCTTGTGGGATTTTGTCTCGACAGAGGGGATTGCAGTTATGGGTTTATATTTCTTTAATTTCTGTAACCTATGATTTTTTTATTGCTATTGATATTGGATGTTGTGAAGTTTTTCTATGATAATAAACTTAACAAAACTTAATTACCCCATTTACTATAGTTTTCACGTTTGTGCGTCTGATTGTCGTCACATATCTATGTGTGTGTGTGTATTTGAGTGGTTAGTAGTGTATATGTTAATATATATGGAAGGGAGAGTTGTCTGATAAACAAATTTCAGTCGTAAAGATAGGCTGGACTAGAGTATTTACTCAATCCAGGGACAGATTCTACCTTTCACCATTCACTTGTGAAATCTATTTCTTTACCTTATCTCTCACTGAGTTACCACCTTTTTCAGTTCTATTCAGACGGGACCAGAATCTATCTTAAATACCTATCAGAAACTACGACAAGCTGCAGATTAATGTAAATATAATTAATTATCGTTGAACGATGACCAACGCTCTAAATAAAGTGGTACTTGATACTTAAAGTACCATGCCAGCTGGTTTGGGTGATAAAGTCTGTCCACATACTCCCTTCCGCAGTGCTTTTGATCATTTCTATTAATGACTTCTTTCAATGCCACTATGTCAAACTGCCTGCCATCTCCTCTCGCGGTCGTCCTATTTTTCCTTAAGTCTTTCTTGTTGTCACAATATATTCTAGCTTTCTTCTCATATTATGCTCACAGAAAAATAGATTGCGTCATTCTATTATGAGTAATAAGCATCGGTTGAGCACTGGTGTCTTTTAGGATATTCTGATTATTCTGTTTTACAGTAGCTGCACTTGGTATTCCTAACGTCCGTCTGTAAAATCACGTGTATGTGGCCGGCACGGATTTTCCAGCGTAACCATTTTTTTTGTTTTCCTCTAACCAGCGGCACTCGAGCTTTCCAGCCCGTTTGGCCCAATGACATGTCATTGCGAGGCTGGGGGGTCAGTGGACTTTCCTTCCAACCCGGTCAGGAGCTTCGCTCCTTCCCATCCACAGGGGGTTTATGTGCAGGAGCCGTTCAGGTTATTCAGTCAAATTCCCGGTCGTAAACATTCCTTCAAACGCTGACGTCCGGGCTTGAACCTTAGCGTAACCATTAATTCCACATAACACACTTTAAAATTGGCAGGATGTGCTCTACATCAGGGGTTCTCAACCTTTTTTTCTTTGCTCAAGGCTCCTCCTTATGAGCCTGATTTGCCTCTGTGCCCCACCCCCAAATCACAGTTGCTTTTAGCTAGGGAAAGGGGGGGGGGGGGAGGCCCATATGTCCCGCGTTGAGAACCACTGCTGTACATAACAATGAAAAACTCTCTTTCGTACTTAATAATAATAATTATTATTATTATAAATAATAATAATTATTATTATAAAACTTATATCAGAGGAACGACCACTCAACGCTCGTTATCAACTACTCATTTTCTTGAAGTAAAAGGATAATCTGTTTGACTACTACATATAGACCTGTTTTTATTAGGCCTATATCAAAGGATATCAGTCTAGAAACAAAAGGAACACAGCGATGGGGGGGGGGGGGGAGAAACGGTTTTATTTGAAAGGAAGCTGTGTGAATGAATTTTCTTAAGGATAACGGGGCCACCACTGTAGTTGGGCATTTTACAGTAAAAAAAAGGTAAAGGATCCCGTTACACGCCCATTGAGGCATATTGGGAATATGGTGTTAGGCCCATATTTTCTTGACCGTCGGCACACTAGGGGTGATGTGGTCAGCATCAAGCCGGCCGCCTTAACCTTCCCAGAGTTGCTCTGGTACCCATTTGGGGCTGGGTCGACCCAGGAGCTGTTTGTGGCCTAAAAAACAATCCCACCTCATCTGGGGATCGAACAACAGACCACTGAGCTAGGAAGCCAGTGCACTAACCACTATGCTACCGCGGCTCCCCACTTTACAGTAAGCGTACTCCAAATCACGCTATGTGCTCTTGCAGTGATTATTTATTTTTTTTTTTTGGGGTAGCTATTCATGTTTATTTACACGAAGACGTTACTAGCCCCTGGCAAAACCTTACCTTAGGCGTTCTAGCGACATGGCTGGTGGGAGCATACGTCTTACTTCGTTTATGTCTTATCAGAGATCCTCTGGAGTAAAACCAACTTCTGGCAAATCAAGTCAGATGTCATGTCTCAAGGGGTAGGCGATCATGTCATTCCACATATCTAGATAGTTTAATGCTGTCCATTAGTTTCGACGTTGAAACATCCAATTCCACAGTGTCAAGCAATTCAGTATTTTATATCCTCCTCTACTTCTCTGTCCCTCTATTTTTTTCGCAAATTTTTTTCTTCTCAGTTCTTAATCTAAGTTATGCATTTTCCAAATGATTTTATTAATGCTCTTAATGTAAAGTCAGTACTATTGTATGGCTCCGAAACATGGAGAACAACACAAATTACAACCAAGAATTTATAGACTTTCATAAATGGGTGCTTGCGTTGAACAGAAAGATTGAAATGGGACGACACGGTCACCAACATAGAAGTGATAACAAGAACCAGACAAGTATCAGTGGAACAAGAGATGAGAAGAAGACGCTGGTGATGGATTAGACACACATTGAGACAACCTGTTGATAGCATTGCCAGGCAGTCTTTTTACTGGAACTCCCAGGGTAAAAGAAGTTGTAGACCGTAAAAGACACGAAAAAGAGAACTGGAGACATAATTGAAAATGATGAGGAAATTGAACGACATTGAGCTGATGGCACTCGACAGGATGACTTGGCATGCATTTGTTGAAGGCCTATGCTCCTGGTGGACCTGCACAAATTATTACGAGCGGCAAACATTTAGACTGTTAAAAAGAAAAACAGCGCATGTCCTACTATTATGTAATTCAACTGTGCTCATTTGCTAGCAAGAAGGTACTGGCAGAACACGGATATGCTTATATCAATGTGCCTCAACCTTTATGAGGACGCGAACCCCTCGCCAAGTGCCGCTAATCACGCAGGCAGTCACCTGTAGTACGTCACTAATCAGAATGCACGCTGAATAAAAATACATATAAAAATCAAAGATAAAATAGCGACAGACATACTGGGAATATAAATACATTTTAAAAAAAAAACCGATAGCCCTACACCAGGGGTCAGGAACCTTTCCGTGACAAAGAGCCAAATATTTAATTTTGTTTCCGTTTTAACAAATTGAAGAGCCGCATGAAAAAAAAAATCACATGGAATCCCTCATTCACTAAGTGTTAAGTAGTAGAGAGCCGAGAGCCGCACGAGATGGCTCAAAGAGCACACACACACACACACACACACATATAATTGGAGCTTTGCCTCTTTTTCGCAAGGCGCTCTCCGTTTAACCTAGACACAAAGTCCGTCGGTTATATTAGGTTAAGAATACAGAAATCAGTAGCATTATAGCTTATAAAAGTAGAATATGAACAATAGACAGACAAGAGCTACACGTGACATAAAATCTGTTATGACGTGGTAGATATTTGTATTATGATACAAAAATAATAGGATTGTAAGAATAGTGTTTTTGTTGTTGTTAGTGTTGTTGTCTCTCTTTCGCAGCCAATGCCAAGTTGAAGAATTTGCACATGTTGGGTAGTGTCGTATAATGTATAATTGTTGGGGAGCCACTACACTTAATTTTTTTTTTTTCTACGGATGTCAAGGGCATGCGAGCAAGACATGTTGACTGTCTCGTATGGAGAACAGTTGCCGTAATTCGGTTCATGCGAGTGGAATTATCTACAATCTACATTATAGATCTAGGCCTTTCTGACATTCCGCAAATTTTTGAGTACCGTAGTAGTAATGAGCTCCAATTTCTTTCCCGCGTGCCTTATCCTGGCTGCATGTATTTAAGGCAGGGATTCTTAACTTGTTTTGCCCTCACACCCCACTTGAAAGTGAACGTTCACACTTTCTGTGTTCACCAAAGTAAGGAATGATTGGGGGTCGGAGTGGCTCAGAGGTATGGCGTCCGCCTCGTATTCAAGAGGTACCGGGGTCGAATCACAGTTGAGGGATTATGCTTTATTGAAATATTTTTTTAGAACCAGTGGTCCTTATTACGTCATACTCCCCTCTGGTCTCATGGGTAGTGAGATCGGATGCCTAGCTTTCTCGGATAAGGGCGAAAAAATAGGAGGTCCCCTGTGCAAGTTGCGCACGTTAAAAATCCCACGGCAGTTGGAAATCGTAAAGAGTAGGCTTATCAGGCCGCTGCCCTGGCAAAATTTAAAAATTAGGAAACCTACCCACGACAAAAATATTTATAGAATGTGTGATTCCTATACATTATATACACACATTGGGATTCTCGCGGTGCTACGGAGTTCGTTCACTGCGCTGAGATCATCCTTGTGTGACCTAAGGGAGGAGATCGGAGCACTAATGGAGTTGTCCGTGTGCAATGAAGAAAGTCCTTAAAAACCGAACCAAGGGATGAGCCAATCAATACATAAATAAGATGTTATTACAAGATGTTATTTCTAGCCCATTGCTCACACACACACACACAGAAAATTGTCAAAATAAATAAATAAATGACCTTTAATGAGATGGCTGTTGCTGCTTTCGGTCAGTAAGGACAGAAATTCGAGGGGCAGTCTTGGACGTAAATGCATGTCATGTCTGGCATCCAACCAGTTTCTAACCAGTAAGAACATTTTCTGGGAAGCACCATCCCCTCCAAATTCCCTCTGCGCCTCCCCTGGGGAGACGCACTAGACAAGTTAGAACCCCTGATTTAAGTATCCCGGCATCTGGTTTATGCTAGCAGTGGGAAAAGAGGCGCCATACTGTGCATTCCCCGCCATCAGGGGGGGGGGGGGGGAGAAGAAGTCTCCCAGATAGGCAGTGCTAAAATATTGTGCTGTGGTTATGCGGTCTCCCAAAGTATCGTCACGTCCGGCGAAGAACCATTTCTCTGCTTCCTTCATCTGTCATCCACCAATTGTAGGATACTCTAGCACGCAGCCGACCACGTTAAAGCTCAGCTTGCTGCACCACAATGAGAATGGTGATTTTGGGCTGCTCTTGTGTGACTCCTTGATCCCTGATCGTTGGCCAGGCAACTCAATAACTCGAACATAGTTTCCAGGATGCACAACGAGGAGGTGCTACAAGGTTTTGCTTATTGACATGATTAAAGTATCTATGTTTAGAAATTAAAGACCAACAAACTCCATCCATAACACCACCTTCCATTTGAAGAAAAGTCAACAGGCCAATTCGACTCCTGCTACAAGAATAGGCCCTACCTTACATCTTAACACCGGACCACAAACTCTGAAAATTAATGAAGCTCGCAATCCCTTAACATCATCTTGCCTCCCTGGAGTATTGACCATAGGATATAATTCTGTCTGCATGAACAGAAATAAGACAATTGGAATATTTAAAGGGGAAAAAAACAGATAAGTGCCCACAAGGAAATGTAGAAAATGTTTAAATATGAGGCAGTATAACCAGAACAACTACTAATACAGCAAGACAGTCAGCGCTACAGAAGACTGATAAAGTTGATATTTAGTTGGATATAATATATGTTGATAAAGTACACCAGAACACTCCTAGGCGGGAAGACAGGCGTCTATCATCATCAGTTGACAAGATCCCTATGGTGTTGCCTGCCCCACTGTAGTGTATGGAATGTCAACTTGACCTACGCAGTGTTGTGTAGACATGGATGGAGTGTATAATGTGCGAATGATGATAAGGGTTCGTGTTGTTGACAAATGTTCTCTTCTCACACTCATGTATGACCGGAAGTCATCGACACCAACGACTGTGTACCTTTTCTAAAGTTTAATTGGACGTACACACTCGACAGCACAGATAGTGACAAATCACAGGTTGCCATAATACATCATAGTACAGTGGACAAATGGTCTTGCAATGTTACATGGGCACTCATGTAGAATAATGGTATAATGGACTGTCAATAGCCAAGCACTCAGTATCGCCCATACATATATCATCTGACGTCACTGACTGAGCACGTCAGCTTGTAAACAATATTTCAGATGACTTCTAAACCTAATCTCGTTTAGCAACGATTCTTCAACATAATGTTCAGCACATATTTTTCCATATAATAATATTGAACCGCTAACAATGGGTTCTCATGTGTAGCAGTGATCTCTGGACTGATCAAGCGATAATACGGGCATCCCTTTTCTCTTCTTGAAAGTCCTACATGTTTTGGTTCCAAGATGGCTCCACTCGTGAACTGTCACTCACGTTTGAATACAGATAATGAATCTGTTCTAAAGTTAGTCATTCATACAACATTTCGTTGCTCTGTAGATTTGGTCATGAACAATAGACTGCATTCTACAGAATATAGTGCTGCTAGGAATCGAAGTCGTTTTTCATCGAGTCAAATATATTCTCTTAAACATTCAAATCGTAATTATCGACAATGGTGGCTTCGATCGAGAGTTCATAAGAGTATCTTTGATTACCTTGGTAGAGGGAATATGAAACTGCCATTCCTTGGCAAGATGAATAAACACTGGGGTAAAGCATACACGATAGGTCTAGACGACTATCACTTTCCCCAAAACCACTGAGATCACTTTTTCAAGGCATCAAGCCGACATAGCAAAACACACACAGTCCCTATCAGGACGAAGCCAAATCACACCACTCAAGCGACACATCCGCCGAATAGCCTTTGACCTCTCTAGAGACAACAGAACATATAGTTCGACTTAGATATGTAAAGATATACAGATATAAGACAGACTTGTCCTACTCAGACAAACAATACACATAAATTCAGGCCATAGATATTCTGAAGCAAGAACAATCTATTATTACCCAAACAACGAATAAATCGCAGTAAAATGTATTTATCCGCGGAGTTCAAGGGAAGTAACTCAATAATGACTTTCCCTTAAGCACTAAAAAATTACCTATGTATAATATTGTAAGATATCAAAGACTGCACGTAACAGTCTTACCACACCTCCCGGGAAAAAAAAATGGAACATTTTTTTTTTTTTGAAATACATCTAGGAGCAACGTACAATAGGCTCACAACGCATGAATAATGCGCAGATGAAAATATCAGGAATACCTATAACGCCTAATATGAGGCTAAGTCGACTTATGGAGCGACTGGTGAGAATGTGTCTCATAAACTGAGAGAAATTATTTCTCTACAAGTATATTTTTCCAGGAAGGTGTCATCAAAGTATAATACAATTCTGGCAATTACACAATGCCTAAAAAATTCATATCATCATTACGTATTAGATATCTTAAATTTATGATTTATGAAGAAAAAATCATCAAAGCACAGCGGTGAATAAACATACATGAACCGCTATGTAGTGATACAATCATTATATTATTAAATTACAAATGTGTATCTATCATGATATAGAAAAGGAACTACTATAGAACTAGACATATCAAGAAGTCTAAGCCCTAATAGTTATGTGGAATCATGTGGGCATCTTGACAGAATGTCTGCCATCACATTATCTGATCCCCGAATAGCTCGCACAGAGAAATGAAAAGGTTGAAGAGCAATTGCATATCGAGTAGACCTCGAGCTCTTCAAATTCTTACTCTGTATAGCAGTAAGAGCTTTTTGGTCGGTTTCTACTATGAAATGTGCGCCTAGAAGGAATCTCTGTAGTTTGAGGATCGACCAAACCATAGCTAATAGCTCACGGTCTAAAACCGAATAATTCCTTTCTGCCGCATTAAGTTTTCTGGAAATATACATTACAGGATGCAGAGTTCCAGAGTACTCTTGCATTAGTGCCGCTCCAATCCCAGTGGATGAAGCGTCACTACGAAGAACGAATGTCTTATCTTTAGTGGGTAGCACTAAAATAGGTGGTGTTGAAAACAGTGTTTTAATCTTATCCAGAGAGCATTGGCATTCCTGAGACCAGTGGACCACATTAGGCGAACCTTTCTTTAGAAGTGTTGAGAGAGGTGCCATGATAGAGGATAGATTCTGAATGAATCTGCCATAAAATTGAATAAGACCTAACAGACTTCTCACCTGTTTTTTAGTCTTAGGGATTGAGATGTTAAGTATCTTACTAGTATTATGGTCCTCTGTCTTTAGGAAACCATGACCAACTCGGTGGCCTAGGAAAGAAATTTCGCTAAAACCAATATAGGCTTTAGAGGGTTTCGCTGTCAGGTTGTGCTCACGCAAAGTAGACAGCAATTCATCTAACCCTGAATAGTGATCTTCCCAAGTATCGCTGAAAAGACAGATGTCGTCTAGATATGCAATGACATCTGACCGATAAGATAGGATTCGGCGCATCATGCGTACGAACGTAGCTGGTGCGTTCATAAGACCGAAAGGCATAAAATTCCATTGGAACAAACCTCTAGGTGTTGAAAAAGCCGTGAGAGGTTTGGCGCGTTCAGATAAAGGAACTTGCCAATATCCTTTAGACAAATCAAGTTTAGTGAAAAAATGAGATTTGGAGAGTCGAGTAAGTAGCTCTTCCAGTAAAGGCATAGGTTCGGCATCGAACTTCGTTACTTGATTCAATTTTCGATAGTCAACGCAAAGACGTATGTTATTGTCTTTTTTACGCACAATAACCATCGGCGAAGAATATGCAGAGGTGGATGGTTCGATTATTTTCAAATCTATCATCTCATCCAACTCTTTCTCGACCTGTGCTTGGAAATGTATAGGTATAGGATAAGGTCTAACCCTAATAGGAGTATGGTCAGTTAGAACAATGTCATGTTGAATGACATTAGTTTGTCCAGGGATGTCAGTGAGTACATCCTGAAATGTTTGCAACATAGTTGAAACTTGTCGCTGTTCTCCTAGAGACAAATCAGGAGAGACAGTAACGTTCTTCCATGATTCACTGGAATGAAGTGGGATCATTGGAAGAGGAAGATTTACATCTGAAAAACTTGTTTCCTCATCCTGTATCACGGACAGTGATGAGTAATGACCATGTGGTACTGGAGAATTGTCCGTTGCTTGGAAAATGGGTTGCAAATAATCCGGACGTTCATGGAATTCAGTAAGCATATTGATGTGGAAGGTTTTATGCTTCCCATCAATATCGACAATATAGTCGACATCGGAAATTTTCGATATTATATCGTACGGACCTTTCCAAGAAATAAGTAATCTGTTTTCCCTACAAGGTAGTAATACAAATGCTTTGTCACCAGGACAAAGTTGTCGTAAGCATCTCTTCTTATTGGCAAATTGCCTTGCCTTCTGTTTCGCAAATTCAGAAGAAGAAGTTGCTAATTTGCATGCTTCGATAATCTTTTGTCTCAACGCGATGACATATTCGTAGGATGACTTTGTGTCATCGTCAATATTGTCAGATGTTATGAGATCGTGAAGCAACGACATAGGGCCACGCGGACGCGCGCCAAAGACGAGTTCAAAGGGAGAAAATCCCGTATGTTCATTGGGTACCTCTCTGTAAGCGAAGAGGGCCGCTGGTAAAACTCTGTCCCAGTCTTGAGGATGATCCTCAGTTATCTTCCCCAGTAAGTTTTTAAGTGTTCTATTAAGGCGTTCGACCATACCATTAGACATTGGATGGTAGATACTACTTAAAGATCTATCTATCTGCAGGGTAGACATTACTTGAGACATGGTATCTGATATTAGTTGGGTGCCATGGTCTGACAATATCTCTCCGGGGAACCCCAGACGAGAAAATATAAGCCAAAGAGCATCTGCAATATCAGCAGTAGTAATGCTCTTCAGAGGAATAGCCTCTGGCCAACGTGTGCACATATCAACACACGTCAAGATAAACTGATGTCCTCTGGCAGACTTGATCTTAAATGGACCAATAATGTCTATGGCCATTTTTTGAAACGGCCGAATAGGAATGTCCGCCGCCTGAATGGGTGCAGCATGCCGTGGACCTTTGGATTTAACTTCCTGACATACTTTACAAGATCGACAATAAATCCGTATGTCCTTGTTTACCAATGGCCAAAAGAAAGCCGCAAGGACTCTTGACTTAGTACGGGAAAAACCCATGTGTCCAGCACACTGAGAGTCGTGAGCGTGCTGCAAAATTTTAACTCTCAAATTCTTGGGAACCAGGATTTGAGAATGACTTGACGTAATGGAGTCTTGAACCATACGTACAAGTACGCCATTCTTCTTTGTAATCCACGATTTACGACTTGTGTCCTTATTCGGATCACCTTTAGTTGCAAGAATGAAGAATTTCTTCAGAGTGGGATCATCTTCTTGCTGTTTTATAAACGAGTCACGAGAAATTACCAAGGGATTATCTTGGTTATGCACTTCATTATCTTCAGTAGATGAAGTTTGAGGCACATTAAGAGCCTGAGCTCTAGTGACTACAGCGTTAGCAATCTGCATGTTTTGCCTTTCCCACGTGGAAATTTGTTGCGGAGTGCATTCCTTGACTCCATGAATGCGACCGATGATGAGGTCAGCGATCGGATTCGGAAGAAGACATGCGTGTACATCTCCTGTAAAGAAAGGAGTAGCAATCCTAATGATAGCAGTAGAGTATTTCTCTAATGTGCCGCCAAATGTTACACATTTGACTACTTGTCCAGTGGCACGGGAAGGATCTACGAGTGACTGCCTAACACCAATTGTGGTGCATCCAGAATCAAATAGCACAGAGACTGGATTGTTATTCACTAAACCCTTATGTAAGACAAGAGACCCTCTTCCATCATGCGCGACTGATGCTGGAAGAGCAGGAAGAGGATGGCCACAGCTTAAAGTAGACACTGTGGTTGGCTCAAATAACGTTTTGCATTGGGGGCACTGAGATGCTCTCCCAAAATCAAAAGCGGCACATGCCATATTACTAGCATCATTATTATCTTTACTCTGTTTATAGGCTTCATGGGACTCTTGTTGTGCAGAGTTTGCCTGAAAATGTGGTTTATGTCTTTTGTATTGAGATCTACCTCGGTTATTATCACCTCTGTAGTTATTGTTACCTCTATTGTAACCCCTATTTGGGTTTGAGTCATAGTTCCCTTGGTTACCATTATCATATTCATTATAATGAGTATCTCTGTAATTATGATCTTGTTGACTCCAAGACGGATAACCCTGATAGTTTCTATAATTACTTCCTCTACGGAAATTCCTATAATTATGACCACCCCTGTGTCGAGAGCTATCAGGTCGTCTCCAGTTCTTTGAAGAAGAACCCTGAAATGATTGGTTACCTTGGTTTTGATAACTATTATGGTTACCTTTTTTATCAAATCTGTTTTGAGGTCCCTGAAATCTGTGTGAATAATTGGGATTGTATGGTGTTGCTGAAGCAACTGGCATACTCTCCTTAATCTTAGTGTTGCCAAAAGTCACGTCGGGGTGTGCAGTGACATATTGGGAACAATATTCTTCCATTTCTTTTAGAGATTTAGGTTTACGCTCATGTATAAATTCAAGGAAAGGTTTGTTCACACATGACATAATCTTATCTCTGAGCAACAAATCCATAAGTCCTTCATACGTTTTTTCTGTTTTGGAAAGCTCAATCCAACGATCAACTGTGAGACGTGCCTTTGCAGTGAATTCTGAGAATTCTACCCCCGTCTCAGGTACCATCGTCTTAAATAAAAGGCGATAGCCTTCCTCACTTAGCTGATATTTTTTTATCAAAGCCGCCCTAATGACATCATAATTATCCTTATCTGCTTCTCCTACAAGGCATAATCTAGTCAAAGATTCACCTTTCAAGTTTTCTGATAATTGATTAGCGTATTGTGATTTATCCACATTATGTGTACGACAAGAACGTTCAAATCTATCCAGCCAGAATGTAATATCGTCACTGGACTGATTGAACGGTGGAACCTTAACCTTGTAAGTAGAAGGTTTACCATTACCACTAGATGCCTGATTAACATTACTCATACTTGTCAATCTCAATTTCTCCAACTCAAATTCATGTTCTCTTATTGCTTTTTTCTCTTCAGCATCTAATCTTTTTTGTTCAGCCTCCCTGTCTAATCTTTTTTGTTCAGCCGCAGCTTCTCTTTCCAATTTTTTTTGTTCAGCTTCCCTGTCTAATCTTTTTTGTTCAGCTTCACTGTCTAATCTTTTTTGTTCAGCCGCAGCTTCTCTTTCCAATTTTTTTTGTTCAGCTTCAAATCTCCTTTCCTCTACCTGCATCTGCAATTTCTTTTGTTCAGCAGCAGCCTCAGCTTCTTTTTCTAATCTTTTCTCTTCCGCCATAGCTTTTCTTTCTTCTGCAGCTAATCTTTTCTCTTCTGCAGCTAATCTTTTCTCTTCTGCAGCTAATGCTTTGTCATATTGAGCAACTGCCCATTGTTCTAATTGTTGACCAGTCTTATCAAGAGCTTTCCCTTGTGTAATGAAATAATCTAAAGTAGACATGATGCCTAACAATAATACTAATCACCTGAATCAATAATAATACCCCAGTTCTCAATGACCTGATTAATCAGTATACTATCCCAATATCTGTGGGTCACAAGCCTTTAATAAGGTCTTGTATAATAGTAATAATAATCAGGTACTGGTCTATACCATAATCCAAGTGCAGTGCACAGGCAATTGTGTCTTATGAAATATACCCATATAAAACATATGTCAACCAACAGAATACATAAAGTACAAATAGGACTGACAATACAAGAACGTTTGCAGAAATCAAAATAAATCAAATAGGGAAATCAATGAAGATAATCACTGAATCTGCAAAGAATAACAACACAAATGACGTCACAATATATGAATATAAATTATGAATAGAACTGAAAGATAGAAAAGGTTAGACCAACAAATTACAAACAAATCAAAACAAAACTAAAGAACAAAGAAATATTACAAAAATAACAATAATTACAGACTTCACAGCTAACACAAAAGCAACAGTTGTCGCAGCAAATTTTCAATCAAGAAAATTGCACCTATAGAAAACGCCCACAACGGACCCTCTATGACGTGGGATACTCTGTTGTGAGGACGCCGCCCAACCTTAAACACAACCCGCTGACATAGAAACTAACATACTATACAAACAAATAACATGTAAACATAAATATATATAAATTATGTGTATGATAGTATGTGTTGCAAAATAGGCTCAGTCTTACAGTAATGGCAAAGTTATTTTTCATGAAAACAAACAAACTGCCACTTTATTCAATTAAACATTCTGGCCTTAAATATTAAAGTTCATATATGGCAAACAAGAAGATCCATCGATGAAACCAGGACTTCTTAGTTCACAAATACTGTCTTTCTGTTAACACTGACAAGAATTGATCCAACTGTTCTGTGAAACTCTATAATGTCTAATGTAAAAAATGTCAACAACGCTGACCTACATACTGCATTCACTTGACAGGTCACGTGACGAAGCGTTGACAAAGAGCAAACCAATACTGCAAGTGTGTCGTATCAGCCACAGGAAACGGTCTGGTATCGGTAATCTGTTGACTTCTGAATTTCTGCGAGGTCAAACCCAGAAAGCTGGTCCACCAGTTGATAAAGTTGATATTTAGTTGGATATAATATATGTTGATAAAGTACACCAGAACACTCCTAGGCGGGAAGACAGGCGTCTATCATCATCAGTTGACAAGATCCCTATGGTGTTGCCTGCCCCACTGTAGTGTATGGAATGTCAACTTGACCTACGCAGTGTTGTGTAGACATGGATGGAGTGTATAATGTGCGAATGATGATAAGGGTTCGTGTTGTTGACAAATGTTCTCTTCTCACACTCATGTATGACCGGAAGTCATCGACACCAACGACTGTGTACCTTTTCTAAAGTTTAATTGGACGTACACACTCGACAGCACAGATAGTGACAAATCACAGGTTGCCATAATACATCATAGTACAGTGGACAAATGGTCTTGCAATGTTACATGGGCACTCATGTAGAATAATGGTATAATGGACTGTCAATAGCCAAGCACTCAGTATCGCCCATACATATATCATCTGACGTCACTGACTGAGCACGTCAGCTTGTAAACAATATTTCAGATGACTTCTAAACCTAATCTCGTTTAGCAACGATTCTTCAACATAATGTTCAGCACATATTTTTCCATATAATAATATTGAACCGCTAACAATGGGTTCTCATGTGTAGCAGTGATCTCTGGACTGATCAAGCGATAATACGGGCATCCCTTTTCTCTTCTTGAAAGTCCTACATGTTTTGGTTCCAAGATGGCTCCACTCGTGAACTGTCACTCACGTTTGAATACAGATAATGAATCTGTTCTAAAGTTAGTCATTCATACAACATTTCGTTGCTCTGTAGATTTGGTCATGAACAATAGACTGCATTCTACAGAATATAGTGCTGCTAGGAATCGAAGTCGTTTTTCATCGAGTCAAATATATTCTCTTAAACATTCAAATCGTAATTATCGACAATGGTGGCTTCGATCGAGAGTTCATAAGAGTATCTTTGATTACCTTGGTAGAGGGAATATGAAACTGCCATTCCTTGGCAAGATGAATAAACACTGGGGTAAAGCATACACGATAGGTCTAGACGACTATCACTTTCCCCAAAACCACTGAGATCACTTTTTCAAGGCATCAAGCCGACATAGCAAAACACACACAGTCCCTATCAGGACGAAGCCAAATCACACCACTCAAGCGACACATCCGCCGAATAGCCTTTGACCTCTCTAGAGACAACAGAACATATAGTTCGACTTAGATATGTAAAGATATACAGATATAAGACAGACTTGTCCTACTCAGACAAACAATACACATAAATTCAGGCCATAGATATTCTGAAGCAAGAACAATCTATTATTACCCAAACAACGAATAAATCGCAGTAAAATGTATTTATCCGCGGAGTTCAAGGGAAGTAACTCAATAATGACTTTCCCTTAAGCACTAAAAAATTACCTATGTATAATATTGTAAGATATCAAAGACTGCACGTAACAAAGACAAACATCATGATGAAATTTGTTGCTTTACTTCGTTTTTTTTTCCTTCTATTTTTCTGAAGAATCATCATAAATGCTGAATCGTAGATCAAAGCACATCGATTACAAGGGTGCGTAATGTGAAAGCTTTCTCTCACTTCTTGAAGAATCTCTTCCTGATAAATAAAGAGGAGAACCCAAGGCCTATAAATATTGAATAAATAATACACATATAAACGTCAATAATGCAGACCTAAGGGTCTTTTATGTTTGGACATGCGCCCTAATATAACCGACTAGGTTGAACGGGACGTGCCTCGCCAAAACTTAAAAAAAAAACAAAAAAAAAAACAACATATACACGTATGTTTCAGACACTCGTGAGAAATAAAGAAGTAGAAAACTAGACAACAGAAAAACAACAGAAGTGATAAGTTTGCCGGAGACTCAAACCCAGGACCTTCCGAACGGCTACAGCGCCTAGTTACAAAAGCGGAGAATAGTGCAGGGAGGATAGCGCGATTCGCTTCCGTAGCTAAGTAGTATTGCCGTTCGGAAGGTACTAGATTCTAATCTCCAGTAAACCTCTCATGTCATTTGTTTTTCTATTGTCTAGTTTTCGACTTCTTTGTTTCTTACGAGTGCCTGAAACATACTTTTATGTGTGTACTCCTTTCTTAATGTTTACTAGACCCTATGTGGTTCTTCTGAGTCTCTGAAGAAAAACTGGAATTACTACTGCCACCAGACACGTCATAAAGTGACTAAAGTGAGCGTGTGCATGGGGTTACCAGCGTCATTTAGTAGCAGTATATGTCAAGAACTAAAATCAGTTTATAAGGATCAATGATGGTGTTAGGATAGGGGGTGGTCTGATGGGGTGCTCGTGTGGATGATTTCAGATAATTGGTGGATTTGGTGTAATCTCAAACACCCCTGATCTTTCTCACTCCTTTTCACCTTGTTGACAACAGTGCCGTTATGAGAGACTTTACTTAGTTTGCTTTTTTTCGTTAATTTTCTGTTTTGTTTTTTATTTTTATTGTTTGTTTGTTTCTTAGAAATGGTATGTCACACACACACGTACACAATTTTGAATTTGATTTACTCTATTTGGAGTGAGTGGAAAAGGGGGGGGGGGGGAAGAGAAGTTACTATATTGTCTTGAATTTATTACACTATATATCCTAATTATAACTCATTGAGGGTTGAACGGGATACTTTGTTTTAATAAAAAAAGAAAGTCACTTAATAAAGCATTTTACTACAGAAATAAAGGACACAAAGTGTTTTATTTTAAAAGTGGCACATGTTTCCTGCAAGGGATCCAAGTGCAGTGGCGGCTTCATATTTCCCAAGAAGCGAACAATCGATGTTCATATATACTCATTGCTGAGTAAAACCTGTAATGCATTTCAATCTAAATCTTGACTTAGGACAGGACGTTGAGCTCTTCACACTTCTTACAGAGAATACCAATATTATTTGCAGGCATGCAATTCACCCATAACTGAAGAACATTTGTTGAGAATTGACAGAGAGATCTACACCCCCGGCTTTCCCACCTTCCTCCCCCTTATTAACAACGTAACAGGTATGAGAGACTACTGACAAACAAGGGAAAACACACGCTCGCACATTCACACAATTTGACACTGCTGATTTACTCTGTTTGGACTCATTGGGTGGGGGGAGGAGGAGGCGAAATAAAGCAATATTCAGAAACTGGAAATTAAAATTATTATCTTGAATTAGCGACACTATATATCCTAATAATAACCCATCAGAGGTTGAACGGGATATATTTTCTTCCAAATTAAAAATAAAAATGACAACAGGTACTATAGAAGAAAGAGAAGGTACTACATAGTTTCATATGATAGCATGGAAAGACGTCAACAACAAAACTGATAAGTAGGATTGGAAACGGGAAGCTGTGGAGAGACATGATCGCCTATGCCATACATTTTGTTGTTGTTGACAAAAAAAATTCAGTTCAACCACTGATGGGTTATAATTTGGATACATATTGTAGATAAGTCAAGATAATTCTGATTTCCGATATCAAAATATGGTATCTACCATCTCTACTCAGTCCAAATAGAGTAAATCAAAAATGTAAAATTGTGTGAATGTGTGTGTGCCCACAGCCCTCCCCCTAAAAAGACAAAACGAAACAAAAACAAGGGATGGTAATCGAAGAAAAATTAATAAAATCTAACAAAAAAACAGTAACTACCGGCAGTGTTGGTACCTCTTTAACACACCTCACCATCACCCCTTTCCCGAGAAGGTATGCGTTGGTGGATCAAACGTTGAGAAGCTGATGTTTACGTTATATATATATAAATACAATTTTTGCATCGGCCATGGCTAGTATGTTTACATCTGCCTGACAGTTTGCGATGAAGAGTTCCAACAATGGGTTGAAAAACAAAAATGTGTCAGTTTTAAAGTCATGTATTGAATGTAATTTAAGAATATCATGCAAAAGGACTTTTAAAAAGCCTGCAGTAGCTAACTTCTTGGAGTGAAACAAACTGTTCAAGCTCGTGTGGTGTATGGTACAATGACTGTGTGCCGGGGATTAATGTAGAAACAAACGGACGCACACACATGACTAGGCCTACTGAAACAGGTTAATGCTATAACAGGCCAAGAGAATAAGCAATCAAAACGAGATGTTTGACGAGGACTGATTAAAAAAAGGTATGTGAAACTTAAAAAAAATAGTAGCATAGTAAGTGAGAAATAGTTAAATATCAAACAGTGGAGTCCCAGCTCTAGGCCCTATACGGAAGTAGGTCTAATCTCGGTCTTGTCATCATTATCAGTTTGCTAATACTTTCTGCTGAAAAGAAATCAGTTTATTAAAACAAAAATGTATTCCTTACTGTCTCACTTCACTTGCCCATTATCACTATGTCTCTTTCTCATTTTTATGTGTCTGTCGGTAACTCATTTTTAAAAAAACTTAATTTCTCAACTGGATCATTGTAGGTTGGAAAAATACAATCTTTACTCAAGTTCTTAGTACTGAAATGGGCATTGAGATTTAGCTGGTGATGACCTACATTTATAAAGACAGGCAGGACTCAGTAGAATTGAAGATTTGTTTGAAATGAAGAACAGTGGGCTGTCTGTTCGATACATCCTTTAACAAGAGTTCAGAGACACAGTAAAAAGGGTTAGGTGTAGGTATCAACCTAACCCTAAATCCTAGCCTTAATCCTAACCCTAACTACATTAGCAACTTACTAGGATGACATCGAAGAACACGGCCCACTGTACTTCATTTCAACCTAAGATTTTAACACATTCTCTACAAATGGTAAACTTTATCATTCCTATGGAACTGAAGAAACTGGAGCACAGCTAGTCACGGTTTCAATCAAAGATCTCTACAGAACTGAAGCGCTGTCATGCGGGGAAAAAAAAGTAGCCAGAAGATATCAAATGAGCCTGTAACAAAAATAGATTATTATTATTATTATGCCTTTTGACGCAGTATCGCCATCAAATGAGCCTGTTAACAAAAATAGATTATTATTATGCCTTTTGACGCAGTATCGCCATATCTCTTGTAATCTCTTTTAATGACCTAAAGGTAATGGTAGTGCGTTAGCAGATAATGCAGTAGGGGAGTGAAGTGTCAGAGACTTCCCCATACTAGGTCCAGCATCGAGAGGTGGGATGACCAGTTCCCTTCCTCACTGCCTTTTCCTTCCTTAACTCAGTCAGGTACCCATTTACAGATGGGTAGACTGGAGCATGTCGGTACCGTGATTCAAACCTGGCACCTTTGCTGCGAGAGACCAGCACTCTAACCACTCTGTCAATCGGACACTCTTTAATGACCTAATTAATAATCTAAATTACTGGTGATAACTATTCTGTTTAGGAAAAGTAACATTTTTTTGGCCTCAAGCCTACAGGTTTACACCATTAGTGTCTGAAGGGTTTTCCCCCCTTTAAGTATGAAATTGCCAGTTCTTTCTTAAATTACACAATTATATCTAAAAGTTAATTGTTGAGGTGGAATGCCATAGGTTACATAAGTAAGAAATAGTCTATATTAAAGTAAGTTTCTTTATGTTTGTAAGCAGCAGTGCAGTTTTATTTAATTTGGAGTTTATAATTCTTCTCCACAGCTCAGAAATCATGCATCCAAATGACTGGTTTAAAGTGCTGGTTGTAATCTGTATAGTTTGTACTTTTTATGTAAGTACAAATTTTGTTTATCAGGAAAAGTTTCACCTGAGGAGTATTGTATTAGAGTAATTGGTTCTTTTTTTAACGATAAGTAATATTTTATTGATACATTTGAAACTGTTATGTTGTTACAAAGAATAGAAAGATTTAAAAGGTATGACAAGATCATCAGTGTGGAACTGATGACAAGAATACTGCAAGTAACAGTGGCAGAAGAGATGAGAAGACGCTGGTAATGGACAGGACACACACTGATGAAACCTCTTGATAGTATTACCAGACAGTGCTTGTTCTGGAATCCCCAGGGCAAGAAAGGTAGAGGTGGGCCCAAAAAAAGAAAACAAAAACTCATGGACAAGAGAACTGGACACAGAATTGAGAATTATGAGGAAGTCATGGAAACACCTCGAGGTGATGGCATGCGACAGGAGGATGTGGCACTAGTTTGTTGAAAGCCTATACTCCTTTGGGAGCTGAAGAAAATGAATGAATTAATTTAAACTTTATTTCTGACATTCAATAATAATTGTAACTAAGATAAGAGGAGAGAGTCAGTGAGAATTGCAGTTTTATTCTTAACACTATATTTCTTTTTAGTATTTATAACATTAGTGTTACAGTTGTCTTTTTAAATTTGTTGTTGTTGAGACCATCAGGGCTTCGTTTTTATTTTTTCAGACATGTAGTAAAAGTATAAACCACAAGAACAGACTCCATTACAGTGTGGAAAAGGCCTCTGCATCAGACAAGCCGCAGTATGAGAATAATAAGAATGAGGGTATTGGTAAGCTTGTTTTTGTTACTTTGGGAAAATGTCATTGAAAGAAACACCTTATTGTAACTGGAATTCTAAGGTTGTTCATTCATTCACTCCTTTTTGAGATCCAGATTTGCCTTAGCTTCCTCTTTCACTGTTCTCAAGGTTCTCTTTGCCCTATCCACTTTAGTGTTACTCAAAGAATAAAAATAGCAGTGATTCAGTTTCCTTGTATTCAGTGAGAGGATTAAATGATGTAAATAAAAGGCTTCAGAATAAAAACTAAATTGTCGTAACATTAGCTGAGAGTGATCCCCAAGAATGCAAAAGAATTGTTTGAAACAATTTATGTTTCGCTTATCGAGACATAACAATACTTGGAAGGAAGATAGGATTAAATGCATATGTTCAGAATACCCTGATGTAGATACTTTTGGCTGTTCCCAGGATAACTAGAGTTGTCTATTCCTGGGACTAGGTAATGTAATTATCACTTTTAGCAAAGTGAACAACCTCCTTGAAATAATTATCACCACGCATATGACATTTTAATCAGAAAGGAGTTTCACTACACTGAAGCATGTGAACATTTTACTACAGGAAATAATAAGTGAAGAACAGCTTAATGCTTTGTCAGTGCTATCAGTAGAGAATGAACTAATAAAATCCATCACAGTCTTCAACATTAAGGTCCTTGAGCATTTTGTAAGACTGAAGAACATGCAGGCACATTTTTAAAAAATAAGATGCTGGAAAAGTAAAGACACTTGTGTATATTTATCCTTGTGCTTTTCTTTCCCTAGTGTATTGTTATTTATTTTGTGATTTCTATTACTTTTTTTTTCTGTTTTTTTTGCCATTCCCTTATATTCCTATTACCTGCTCTTGATTATTATTTACAGCTTGTATCATAAAATAAAATTAAAATGCATTTAAATTAGTTCTTACTTTCTTGTATCTATTTTTTGTGTGTGATCCCTGACAAAGACCCTGTAGTCATAATGTAGGCTGTTTCATTCTCCTTCATCCTAGTAAAGCATATACTACCTATTTCCTTTCACCTCGCAGTATAATTACAGACATGTATGCTTTATTTGCACAGCATTGATAATATGACATGCTAAAACAAGCTTGGTGTTTCTACGATCCTAAGACATGTTCTCTATCACCATCATCCTTGAGCTCCCCAAGGAGCACAGGCCTTGGACAAATGTATGCCAAATCCTTCTGTCCTCGCCGTCAGTTCAGAGTCTATCCATGTCTTTTTCATCCTCTTGTTTGTCTCCAGTTCTCTTCTCTATGTATTCTTTGGTCTCCCTTTACCTCACTTTCCCTGGGGATTCTATAACAAGGTCTATAATATTAAATAAATAAATATTACACACATAAAGGTATGTTTCAGGCACTCATGAGAAATAAAGAAGTAGAAAACTAGACAGCAGAAGTGATGGGCTCGCCGGAGAATCGAACCCAGGACCATCTGAACTGAAACACCGCCTATCTACAGAAGCAAATCACACTATCCTTCCTACCAACTAGGCTTTGTGATACCATCAGTAGATTTCCTCAATGTTCACTAATATATATATATTAATTATCTGGAGAAATTATAATGCAGTGCAGATAACATTTGCTTAAATATGCTAGTTTTTTTATATATTCAAAAATATTTTCAGTTTATTGTGTAACAAAGCTTTCACTCCTCCTTTTTTCAGTTCCAGCTCGATGTACTGATTTGTTTGGAAGACTTCATAATGAACACCTCCTTAAAAGGTATTTGATACTGAATGAAAGAAGGATCAGTCCTCACAATGTTTACAAGTGCTTCAAATACTTGGCTCACCTTTTGGTTCAGGTACAGGTTTTGTTTTTGTTGTCTTAAGAAAAAAATTTAGGCATTGTAAAAAAATTTTTTCGGAGATTTGTCAGTACCTCTTAGCATTTGCCCTTCACAAGTGCACATGTGTGCACACACTAACAGAAAGGGAGAGACACACAGAACCCTTTGTAACTCTGAACTATATCCATGATAATCAGGCCATGTATGAGCCTGATCTTAATCATGTACAAAATTGAACTGCAACTGTTTTTGTGTGAAATATAATTATGTATGACTTATAATTAGAGGAAGTCCGAAACGCAATCAAACACTTGAAAAGTGGAAAATCTCCTGGTTGTGATGAAATAACAGCTGAAATGATACAGGCGGGAGAAGAAGGCAGCGCTCGTATATACCATGCATTATGCTGTAAGATCTGGCAAAGCGGAATTTGGCCCAAGGAATGGAAAAGACCAATTTACATACCCTTGCCAAAAAATGGCAACCTGAAACTGTGCACAAACTACAGAACTATAGCTCTTATAAGCCATGCCAGCAAAATACTACTACATATCATAATGAAAAGGATGCAACAAAAGCTAGAAACAGAAATTAACGAAGTACAGGCGGGTTTTCGACCAGGGAGAGGTACCACAGACCATATATATTCAATATGAGGATCATCATAGAAAAGTGTAGAGAATTCAACTTTGACCTATACACTTGTTTCATTGATTACACCAAAGCTTTCGACT
Organism: Oreohelix idahoensis; assembly: GCA_024509875.1. NCBI lineage: Eukaryota > Metazoa > Mollusca > Gastropoda > Stylommatophora > Oreohelicidae > Oreohelix > Oreohelix idahoensis. Next base: position 786,441 of record JAMPIV010004155.1, on the reverse strand, counting down.
GTGTACATCAGCGGTTATGGACTATTATGGAAAATATGGGATTTCCAAACCACCTTATACAACTCATCGCACTGCTGTACCGAGAATAACAGGCAGCCGTAAGAATAGAGGGAGAAACATCAGAATGATTTGAAGTACAGAAAGGAGTAAGACAAGGCTGTACCCTTTCCCCTTACCTGTTTAACATTTATGCTGGGAATATCATGAGAAACGTAAGAGATGACAAAGAACACACAGAGTTTGACCCATTTAACATTGGCGGGTACCAGTCCCGGAAATCAGATATGCTGATGACATAGTCCTCCTATCGACCAACTCTGAAGGACTTGAACAATTAATTCTGTCCACCAGAAAACACAACGAGGCCCAGAATCTATACCTAAACACCAAGAAGACCAAAGTATTGACAACAGACAAAGTAAAGACCAAACCAGAAATTGAAATTGATAACGAAGAACTGGAAGGTGTTAATGAATTTGAATACTTAGGATCAATCATCAACAGCTCTGGCGACTGTGCAGTAGAAATTAAAAGAAGACTTGTAATTGCCTCACATAAACTAATACAGATGAAAAACCTATGGCAAGGCACAAAGAAAGTTACAACTGATCAGAGCATGTATATTCCCAATAGTAACATATGGCTGCGAGACTTGGACACTCAATAAAACAGTTGCAAAAAGATTACATCATTCGAAATGAAATGCTACAGAAGGATGTTGAGAATACCCTGGACAGAAAAAAAGACCAACAGAGAAGTACTGCACTCACTAAACATAGAGGAAAATTGGCTCCTAAATACCATCGCAATAAGGAGGCTGAAATTTTTCGGTCACTTAAAAAGACATAATAGTATGGAAAGATTAATGATGAAAGGCACGGTCCCTGGAAAAAGGGGAAGGGGTCGACCTAGATGACGGTGGACCCAGGACATCAAAGAGATTCTGAACTTGTCTTTGGATGATGCAGGTCGACTTGCCCAGAATCGTGATGCGTTCAGAGCAGCTGTAATGGAGACAACATTCTGGAGAGAATACGCCACATGATGATGACTTATAATTATGTATATAATTATGTTGAACACATCGATGACACACAACAGAAATGGAATCCGGTGGATTCTGACTAAAAAGTTAGATGATCTAGATTTTGCTGATGACTTGGCTGACCTGTCCCATAACCGTAATCATTTGCAAGACAAAGTGAAAACACTTGATGAGAGATCACAGCAATTGGGTCTGAAAATACACAGGGAAAAGACAAAAATAATAAATGCAGGAAATGATAACAGTGTTGAACTTGAAGAAACACCACTACAAGATATAGAATCTTACATATATCTTGGCAGCAATATAGGCAAAGTTGGAGGGACAGACAGTGATATCAAAATAAGAATACAAAAAGCAAGAGGAGCTTTCATTGCATTGGGATATATATGGAGATCAAGAGAAATCAGAACCAACACAAAAATTAGAATCTTCAACTCAAATGTCAAGTCAGTACTATTATATAGCTCTGAAACATGGAGAACAACAAAAACAACAACCAAAAAGATACAGATTTTCATAAATGAGTGCTTGCGTAGAATAGAAGGATTAAAATGGTATGACAAGGTTACCAATGCTGAACTGATGACAAGAACCAGACAAGTGCCAGTGGAACAAGAGATGAGAAGAAGACGATGGCAATAGATAGGGCACGCACTGAGGAAACCTGTTGATAGCACTACAAGGCAGTCCTTGTTCTGGAACCCCCAGGGCAGAGGTAGACCAAGAAGCACATGGAGAAGAGAGCTGGAAACGAAGGTGAAAATGATGAGGAGAACGTGGAAAGAACTCGAGATGTCTGATGGCATGTGACAGGAGAACTTGGCATATGTTTGTTGAAGACCTATGCTCCTTGGGGAGTGGAGGGTTTTGAATGAATGAATATAATTATGTATGACTTTAGACTGTTTATGAGTTACTAGCAGAACTTTGAATTCATGAAGTCAGGTCATGAAAAAAGTATATATTATTATGTTATTGTCCCCAAAATAACACAAACTGAACATGAAAATTGGTAATGGTATTGTTTTCTGTGAAACACTGATAGCAGGAAAATAAAAACAATGGTCATTTGAGCTGCTAAAAATACTTGAACCTAAGTATCAAGGATAGCCCATGTGTTACAGCAGCCTGAACAAGGGGAGCAACGAATAGTAGCACATTTCTGCTATCCTCCCAAACTCCCTTGTCAGGCCTGAGTAGAAAGTTTACAAAGAGGATAGAAACCAAAATCCAGCAACCCAACAGAGTGACCTATTAATTGATCCTGATTTTGAAACATCTTACTCAAATTTTTGGATGACCCAGAATGAGGAGAAAATACTGTTTCTGTGATAATAGTTCTATGACAAAGATGAAGAAAATGCAGAGAAAGGGTTGGCAAATGAAAGAAGAATATTAAAATACTATTAGAAAAGAGCTGCAGGACCCAACCATAAAAAAAAAAAAAATGGATTAAAAAGAAATGTAGAGATCCAGAAGCATAGGTAGATTCATGAGCTTATGGAACAAACTTTCGATGCAAAACTCCAAAAAATGACGACTGAAGCCCAGAAATAAGAGAGATAGATAAATTTCATCTCTATTTTATGCGAGGGATGACATAGATTTATAATTACAATGCTTCAATATTGAAACATTCAAAGATTCATATGACACGTTTAAAAAAAAAACAACTAATAAACACAGCATTTTTACAAAAACTGTGCCAGACATAAAAAATGAGAAAAAAAAAGAGATCGTATGGGAAATAAGAAAAGCTGCTGATAAAGAACGGAAGACACTAAATAAGAAATTTAAAAGTCATGAACATAGTTGGAAAAAAATCAGTCTGGTGAAAGAAGACAAAGATTAAAAATAACTACTGAAAAGCAAATAGACAATGTGTTTTAGATGTACAGTCAGTTCTTTTTTTATGTGACATACTGTTAGGTCGATATTGTTATGTCCCCACACTGGGACAACAGATGTTACCACCACTATTAGAGTGCTGTGGTATTTTCGGGCTTAAAGTCTCTGTTGCTGAATTATAAGTTTCAGCACGAATATTTAAATATTTTACTAACCTTCAAGTGGTCCTCCATAACGGGCTGTCAAGGTCAACTTTGGACTTCAACTGTCAGAGTCAACTATGAACTGCAACACGTTAATTATGGCTCACCATGTGATAACCGAAACCCATCATCGTTGATCATGCGGGATTAAATGGTGGGTGTATAGATGGATCGATGGTAATAGGCAATGTCAATACTGGAACGATAGGGTCATAACATTGACCAACGGGTAATGGATCTGAATTGGAGTCATTGTTGGACATCACAGTACACACGTTTATTCAGCGACGAGGTACAGACAATCATGGTCATGGCGTAGTATGTATATCACATCAATAGTACAGGTTATGGCATTATGGCATCAAAGTACTTTGCATTATTATATCTTCAATCAAGAACTTGACCGACACTCGCTAACCGTCGACATCTCAAGGACGGTGACTAGCTCTACGGTGAGCAGTTCTACCACTTTGGTTTTCATGACGGAGCTTTTAAATAATATGAAAGGGTTTTATTGAATGAACCCTGTAAATATATACAGCAGGATGATCCCGATAACAGTCTGCAAGAATTTGGAACCCACTATCGACATGACATGACATATGCGTGTCAAAGTACAGCCAAATCGTGTCATGACAAAAATAGCATCAAATCCGATATACAATCGAGCCAGTTGTTGGCTAAAGTAGACGCTGCATACAAGGAGGTGTATTAATATCTTTACATATAGTCTTCCCACGACTTGGGGCAAGACACACAAATGGCTCTGACAAAAGTACGTCTGTCTTTAAAGGCAGACTTTTGGGATCTCTTCTAATAATCTACGCTGTTTGGCAACAAACGACCAATCGCACCCTGAAGCGCTATTGTGTATGACGGCGCATAAATAACTAATCATATTCAACTTTTCTTAGATGCGCTCACATGTGCGCCAATGAACTCTAGACGGGCATGTGAGATCTCACACACTTAAACCCCACGCGCAAAAAGGACTTAACATTATACCTCACACCCCCCGGGAAAAAAAAAAGCTATGCTTTTTTTTTTTTTTTTAAATTATTCCAGAGAAGTTGATCAAGTTCTTTTCAGTAAATCATTGTTATACCAAAGAAACATTAGTGTTAAGTCGTTTAAAGAAATTAATAATGGGGATGAAGTGTGGTAATGGAAAACAATGTTCAAACTGCAAATATAAAAAATGATACACAATGTACTAAAATTGTACTAACAACAAATTAAGAAATCGCAAATGAAATGAGATAATGATATAAAGCAGAGAAGAATGGAAAGAAATGGTGAAGAAATGATACAGTAATCAAACAAGATTTTTTAAAAGAAAAAAAATGTCAATCAAAGAACACAATTAAATTAAGTAAGGTATGGTATGTATGCGAATAAATGTGAAAGTTAACTAAATTCACTGTTTAAAATTAAAACACGAGAATCAATCAACACCACCCAAAGAGTGCATAGGAGAATTTGCTATACAGCATAAATAAGTATGGCAATAATAATAATAATAATAATAATAGCCCCTTCAGTCATAACTGACTATGGGAATGCGCCCCTGAGGTGGCAGCCCTCAGCTGCTTATAGGGTGAAGCTGGAGTGTCCTCTCCAGGGCGCGAGCTTGGGCACAGTTATATGGAGATCAAGCTGTTGCCCATGCAGCATGTTCCCCCTCTCCACACAGCCGGTAGATCCAAAGGAACGGCAGTAGCCGATACAGTTTGGTACCAGCCATGTCGCAGGAGTTGCCAGAATAATGTCGAATCGACATTAGACTGCCTTAGGGACTCCGACTCCGGATTTATCCTCAGGGTTTACTCCCGAAGTCAATTCCACAAATGGATATTCCCGCAAGGCAGCGGTGGTTTGAATTCAGAGTTCCTTCTCTTAGATAAGCTACCAACCAAGGATCACGAGCCCTATCTGCCCGAAGCTGCTGGTTTTAAGGCGCCAGTCGCTCGCCTTTGCCCCTTCTCCCGTCAGTGGAAACAGTTCCGCCGGGCTCAAATTGAGCCACACGTGAAGGCCGGGAGCTGGACTTGGTTGTCAGAGGCTGTTTGAGGCGCTTGCCATAGAAGTGTATGGCAATACGGCCACATGAATTATACATGTGCCCGAAATATCAAGCGCGGATGATGCGCGGTTATAAAATAATTAGGGTGATATGAAATAGCGTATCTCGAATACTATAATAATTAAGTTAATATGAGTGTCATATATGTATTCCAAAGCTATGGAATTTTTAAAATGTTACCGAGTAATATACCATTAAATTCAATAAAATTATTTTAAAATGTTACCAAGTTATCTTAATTGAAATTGATTAAAATGTCAAGAAATCATCAAGTAAGCAATGGAGATTGTCTTAAGCTCATATCGAAGTGAACCAAGATCATGAACATCCATGAAAGGCAAATGTCCTGCAAATATGTATTTATCAAATAAGTTCAGTTTATGTCAATTTATTTTCCTAGTGGAATAGAATTAAACTAACATCACAGTTAGTGTTTGCACTAACACCGTTTCCAATAGTTATATGAAATGAAAAGCACCAAAACAATGTGTTAAAAAATTGTGCGAAGAATGTAATGTTATATACAATAGTCAAATTATGAGTGGAAAATTAATTGTAGTATGTGGCGTCATAGTTCGTAAGCGATCAAATTTCTAGTGATGAATTGGTCACGTAGTGGCGTCACCACTTGAGGGGAGCAGAGGCTCGACCGAATCATGCGGGCAATCTGACGAGATCAGCCATCACATTCACAGAACCCGGAATAGCACAAGCAGTGATATCAAACGTTTGAAAGTTAACATAATTCCGTGCAGGTATGAAAGTAGTGTAGTCTTCAAACTGACGTCCAAAAATCGTAAGTGGTACTGACGAAATGACAAAATAGGTCGCCAGCAGAAAATGGAATGACCAGACAATGGTCAATAATGTGATGTCAATTGTAGACCTGAGGCATTTAGTATCAATCCATTGGCGATAGAAGTGATGCATTTGCACAGCACCGATACCCATCCCAAACACGTTCCTGTGAAAAAGGAAACGAAAAGTTCTTTTTGGCAAAAGTATGATATTTGCAAAGCAAGAATTTAAATTTATTTTACCGCATGTGGTCTGGTAAATTAGTAACCACTGTGTCATTTTAGGTGAACAATTCTTTAATAATACAGAAAGATGCGCAGAAATAGCAGCCAAAATATTGAGGAACTGAGCACCAGTACGTGGATACAAAAAAGTACGAAGAAAAATACAGCGTTGTAATGAAGTCGCGCTGAGGATGATGCGACATATGAAAAATTGGCACAACGAAAAGCACGAAATAAAATGAGTGTGCGTAATGACGTAAAAGGATGTCAGAAATGACAACGACGTCAAAAGGAAAATTGAAAAAATGTAAGGATGATTGACAATCTCAATTTTAGTGGAAGAGAAAGTAAAAGTGGGTGACAACAATATAACCTTCAATGGTTGAATTGAAGTCATGGCCTGTGTACTAGGTAAAGAAGAAAAAATGAGAAATATAACACAGATGAAAAAACAGACATTAGTGAAACTGAATGCGCGTCTCATCGCAAAAAGAGAGCAGTGAGTACGATAAAAAACAGATGACCAGGAAGATAATGAGCTAACCAGCCCAGAAAGAAAAGTAAATAATCCTACAAGAAATATAAATGCACATAGAAATAAGTATGAACATGTGGTAAAATAATCACAAGTTATTGTAGAGATGAAGTCGCAATCAACGTGACTGACTGGAGATTCAGTTGTGGCGACAAAGTTAATGTGTGCATCAGGCACAACAGAGGAATCTTCCTCAATAAGAGTACTTAATGGAGAAACATAATTTGAGCAACAACGATCAGTAGTATGTCGTAGTGGGCTCGAAGAAGTGCTAAAATTAGTGTAATGAATAATAGTATCATTATCACAACAAGATTGAACAACCCTAGCAGAACATATCATGTGAGCAGAATGTTCATGGGAATGAACTTTTGGCATAGTTGCTAACGTATTGGTAGTAAGGTTATGTTGGTGTTCCTAAGTTAAAGTAGCTATTTGTTGAGCATTACACTCCTCAAATCCATGGATCTGACCGACAATCAAATCAGCTATTGGTGACGGGAGCATGCAGGCATGTATTTTACCTGTAGAAAATGGCGTAGCAATGTGTACGATTGCAGTTGGGAATGTTTCAACCGTGCCACCGAACGTGATGCATTTAACCATTTTGCCTGTAGCGTATGACAGGTGGACTAAGGATTGTCTAATTCCAACCGTGGAACAACCTGTATCAAAAAGAATTGACACAGGGATATTGTTCACAAGTCCCTTGTGCAAAGCTAGTGATCCTATTCCATCATGTGTAGACGCAGTCATGGCCGACATGGCATTCATGGTAGACATGGCAGGTAAGCTTGGCAAGGGATGCCCGCAACTCAAGTAGTGATCGCCTTAGGCTGAAATAATGTTGTGCACTCCGGACAACGAGAAGCCTGCTTGAAATTGAGAGAACATGAGGATGCATTATGAACATCAACAATGGCATCATGATCTACATTGGTTTGATTATCATGCTGAGCTGAATTAGCATTGTGATGTGATCTATCGCCTGAAGATCTATCTGCACCTCTAGATCGATTTTGATCATTATTCCTAAATTGGTTATTGTTATGTCCGCTATTGGGATTATTAGTCTGATTTGCAATCCATTGTGAATTACCGTGGTAATTATTTTCCCTTTGACCAAAATATCTGTTAGAAGAATGTTGTTGGCCATGAGGAAAATTAGATCTTGATTGCCAATCACTATTGGAATTACTTCTTCTAAAATTCCATGAGTTATTTCTATCAAAATCTGATGGCGTATTATATTGCCTCCAATTTTGTTGTGCTGGAGAACCACCACGAAATGGTTTCCCTTTGAAAGAATTAAAATTCTTATAGTCTTCCCTTCTAAAGTTCCTATCGTGAATGAGAGAGCGATTGCGGAAATGATGTCCGTGTTGCATGGCGGAGGCAACAGGTAATCCTTCTCTGATCTTAGAATGGCTAACTACCATGTTGGGATGTGCTGTACAAAATTGTCTACAGTTTTGCTCCATGTCATTTAAATTTGCCGGTTTACGTTCATGAAGAAAAGAAAGGAATGACGCATTGACCGAAGACATGACTTTATCACGAAGCATTAGGTTGACAATAGCGTCATAAGAATGTTCAATTTTAGAGAGTTCAATCCATCTATCAAATGTGAGACGTATATTTGATATGAAATCACCGAAATCTTTTCCGGTTTCTGGTAATAATGATTTGAAACGGAGGTGATATCCGTCCTCATCAAGTTGAAATTTCCTAAGTAAAGCAGCTCTGACAGCATCATAATTGTTTTTGTCAGTTTCTTTCAACATATTAACTGTTGTCATTGCTTCGCCTGTAAGAGGTTGCAATATATGTGCGCAATATTGCGATTTATCAATCTTATGCACTTCGCAAACTCTTTGAAATCTATTTAAATAAAATAGTGTATCGTCGGCAGGTGGTTTAAATTGAGGCAATTCGATATTGAAATACTTCGGATTGTCTTTGTTAGAGGGCGCCTGATTAACATGAGCATTGTGAAAATTACCTTCGATCATTAACTTGATTTTTTCAAGTTCTAAAGACATCAATTTTTGCTCGTGTAGTCTCTTATTTTCATTTTCAGTAGCCTCCATCTGAAATCTTTTTTCTTCAGCGGCCATTTGAAGTCTTTTTTCTTCAGCCTCCATCTGAAACCTTTTTTCTTCCATCTGAAGTTTTTGTGCTTCTATTTTCTGAGTCTTATCATACTTGACACATGCGAATTGTTTTACTTCTTCAGTGGTCATACCAAGTGCTTTACCTGTTTAATAAAGTAGTCTAAAGTTGCCACCTTGACTACTTTTATGAGTAATTTTACTTACTTAGTGAAATAACTTTCTCAAATGGTTTAAAATTTATCTACCACTTAAAATGTGACAAGTTCCTGTCCAAGAACCGGTACAATAAATTCTTAATTATTAAATACAAATTATTCATGCATTAAAAAGAGAATACCTATTAAATCATTTAAGTATAAACTACAAGATAGAGACCATGCAAACAATAGGGACAAAGACAAGATATTAAGGAACAAATGAAAACATTCGCAGAATCCACGAAATAATAAAGCAGAACTAAGGAAGAAAAATATTGCAAAAGAATGCAATGATACTGCGAAGAATATCACAAGACGGTCAACAACACAAGGTATAAATAGAAACTTTGTATAGAAATTAACGATAGCAAGGTTGAGAAAGACAATCACGAACAAAATCAATAAGTAAACTAAGGCACACCAAAAAATACCACAATAATCAACAATAATAACGTAACGTCACGGCTAGACACTTAGTTGTCACAGACAACCAAATGCAGTGGACTAAAAAAATCCTTCAGCAGATATTTGCTGGAACTTCCACTGAGGGAGGTCTGCAAAAATGTCCCTATAGAACACTCACGAAGGCCCGGGAGTGAATCTGGGATGTTCCCTTCGTAAGTCGCCAACCCAACCAGCCCGCATAGAACATGGAACATATAACATAGAACAGCAATATAAGAAGAAAAATTGTGGACATATTTAAGAAAGGCTCACAAAACACGAGATAGTGGTTCAGAGTACATAAATATGATGACCACTTATCTGTAAAAGCGAATCCCGCATGATCAACGATGATGGGTTTCGGTTATCACATGGTGAGCCATAATTAACGTGTTGCAGTCCATAGTTGACTCTGACAGTTGAAGTCCAAAGTTGACCTTGACAGCCCGTTATGGAGGACCACTTGAAGGTTAGTCTGAACGACCGTTATGCAGATCTCCAAAACAAATAATGTTGTTGACTTGAAAGCAACTGGACATTCTGCAATCTTCAAATGAGTAAGCCTATTTGATTTATAGAAATTCGTCCCGAAGACTGGGCCACCAGATGTTAGGTCGATGTTGTTAGTCCCCACACTGGGACAACAGATGTTACCACCACTATTAGAGTGCTGTGGTATTTTCGGGCTTAAATTCTCTATTGCCGAATTATAAGTTTCAACGCGAATATTTAAATGGTGGGTGTATAGATGGATCGATGATAATAGGCAATGTCAGTACTGGAACGATAGGGTCATAACATTGACCAACGGGTAATGGATCTGAATTGGAGTCATTGTTGGACATCACAGTACACACGTTTATTCAGCGACGAAATACAGACAATCATGGTCATGGTGTAGTAGGTATATCACATCAATAGTACAGGTTATGGCATTATGGCATCAAAGTACTTTGCATTATTATATCTTCAATCAAGAACTTGACCGACACTCTCAAACCGCCGACATCTCAAGGACGGTGACGAGCTCTACAGTGAGCAGTTCTACCACTTTGGTTTTCATGACGGAGCTTTTAAATAATATGAAAAGGTTTTATTGAATGAACCCTGTAAATATATACAGCAGGATGATCCCGATAACAGTTGGCAAGAATTTGGAACCTACTAGCGACACGACATGACATATGCATGTCAAAGTACAGCCAAATCGTGTCACGACAAAAATAGTTTCAAATCCGATATACAATCGAGCCAGGTGTTGGCTAAAGTAGACGCTCCATACAAGGAGGTGTATTAATATCTTTACATAAAGTCTTCTTTGGGCAAGACACACAATCGGCTCCAACAAAAGTACGTCTGTCTTCAAAGGCAGACTCTTGGGATCTCTTCTAATAATCTACGCTGTTTGGCAACAAACGACCAATCGCACCCTGAAGCTCTATTGTGTTCAACTATTGTGTATGACAGCGCGTAAATAACTAATCATATTCAACTTTTCTTAGATGCGCTCACATGTGCGTCCATGAACTCTAGACGGGCATGTGAGATTTCACACACTTAAACCCCACGCGCAAAAAGGACTTAACACATACATGTTCCTGAGTCTCATATAAAATACATGTGAAATAGAGGTATACATTCCACCTCCTCAGAGCATCAACAAGTGACGCTTAACATACAGTGTGAATGAAAAGTCATTTCCTGTTTTAAATTGGTACTCTTCACGCCTATCCAACTAATTTATACGAAACTAGCAGATATACAAGGCGTTGCCCGAGTTAAAAAAAAAAACATAAATGAACTTTTAATATATCACTTGGTTATGGTACATCTGAGCTACCATTATTATTTGAGTAACCAGGACCAACCGTCCACGGTTAATTCTCGAATTAACCCATAACAACTATACATCTCACCTTTAGCCCATCTACTTTAATCATGTTCTCCATTTTACCTCTCAAGACCACATCTAATTCAATCATGTACTCCACCGTACCTCTCACTCCTAGCACAGCCACTCTAATAATGTTCCCCAATGTCCCTCTTACCTCCAGCACATTTACTCCAGTCAAGTCCTCTATTGTACCTCTATACAACTATATATCTCACCTTCAGCACATCTACTCCAGTCATGTCCTCTTTGTGTTTTTGTGTGTGTTTGGGGGGAGGTTTAAACAACAAAATTGCAACCCCTGATCTTGTTGAATCCTTTTTTTGACATGGGAAATCCATTGATATAGTGTCCCAAGATTAATGTTAAGGGAAACAATAAATTAATGTCAAACTTTCATTACCAAAGACATTGTTGCTTCCCCTGTTTCTGTAGGGGACAAACCGACGGACGTTCTAAAATATAGATAAGACAAATGTCAAAATAAAAAGAACTAACTGCCATTATATTACATAAAATGTTATGTCACACTTACATGACAGCTTAGTGTGAGATCTGGTCTGTTTTAACACATGATTTCATAGCGGGCAGCAATTGTTATTGTCACGTCAGTTTATTTCCCATTTTAAATTTAATGTAAATTAATTTTGTTTCTGAGAACAAAAAAAATCAAACAAAAAAAATGTCAGTTGGCATTTACTTGTTCTGACATTTGTTTCATTGTGTATCCAATAGATACAAGTGAGGGTATACACATTTAAAAATAGGAAGTGACCTTTCAGTCAGCTTGTCTGATATTGTCTGGGCTGTTTCATTATAACACAGGTGTTAAGTAACAATGAAATAAAAGCATAGAAAATAAATATAAGACCTTGTAAGGAAGATTTCTTGTATTTCTAATCCTTCCAAAATCCCAACTTGTGCTCCAAAAATCGTGATCTATTAATTTTTTTCCCCAATGTTATGGATATTCTATCACATATTCCTTTACAACCTTCAGCATTAACACAAAGGCTTACGGTATAGCACACTTTTTGGTTATTATTACTTTATTAAATTTACTCAATGATAATAATAGCTTATAATTATCATAGCCCTGTCACATCTAGTTTTTCTTCCAGTGTTATGGACTTTCTTGTGCCTTTTTCTGTGCTGAAATATTACTATCATGTGCACGTTTATGGGCCATAGTCATTTAATTTTATATCACTGAAAATGTATTATTAGCAATTTAATTAAACACAGAAACCACACAAATTTTACAGTTACTGCCCACTTTTCCTGTTAACTTCTGTTTGCTGTACAGGTCCCTCATTTTTCCATTGGCTGCAGCTTCTTCTCCTTCTCTTACCAACTCTTCAGTATACTCCCTTTTGTCTCTTCTGATGCTTCTTCTTACCTCTTTATTGACTTCTTTGTACAGTTCATGAGCCTTGGTTTTAGTACTTCTAGTTTTACTTGTATTTAAATCTGCGTTCTTGGAACCTCTTTCATTTATCTTTGTGATAGTTTCTGTTGTTGTCCATGCTTTGTGCTGGTGTTCTCTTTTTCCCTAAACTTCTACACGTCTCACTCCATACATTTTTAATCTGTTGCCAGTGGTCTTCTGTATTTGCTACATCCACTAGTGTTGCAGCAGTTGGTTCTTGTCGGACATTGTAACTGTAAATAACCAACATTAAACTGTTATCTGTAGCTATGTATTTTTGTATATCTTCTGCATTTCATCTTTACTAACAGAAGATTGTGATCTGATTCCACATCTGCCCCTCTACATACTTTTACGTCATGTAATGATGAGCTGAATTTCTTGTTTATGCACATATGATCAGTCTAATTTTCTGCCCTGTGATTTAATATCTGTGTTTCTTTATTTTAGTTTTTTAGAAAGAGGAAACAAGCTTTCTCTTACAGCAAGTTAATTTGAAGCACAGAAGTTCATGACAATTTCACTATTTTTGTTCATTGTTCTAGGTTCTCGTCTTTCCATGATCTCTTCAAAGCTTCTGTTGTCTGTGTCTATCATTGCATTTAGGATACCCATCAGAATTTTAATTGTTATTCTTCTCTATTTTGATCTGTGATCATTTGTAGTCTGGCATAAACTTCTTTCACTGATTCTTCTTCGGCATTAGTTGGTATGCAACACTGGGTGATGTTTATTTTCCTTTTGACAGTTTTGATTGCAGCTGATATTAGACTGGGCCCCATTGCTTCCCATTCTGTCAGTGTTTGCTGCGCTTCCTTTGACAACAATAGTGCCGCACCTTCCATGTGGTGTGCACTTCTTGCTCATGTCCTAAGAACAGCACTGTTTCTCCTGTGTTCAGTTTATTCCTGTCTATCCTCCTCCATCCTGTTTCACACAGAATTTGTATATATAAATCCGGACATATTTCTGTACTAATAACAAAGAAAAATGCAAATACACAAATTATCACACAAATTGTAATAATTTCAAAACACATGCACAGCTTAACTACTCTCAAATTGGTTGTTTAAATAGTAATGAAGCCAACCTATACATTTAAAACATAGGCTGAATTAAATGGGTGAATTTTGGGGTGTATTTAAAAAAAAATTAAAAACAACAGTCTAACCGTTGTTTCGGCACTGGCGTCATAACTGACCAATGGTCAGACCATTGCTCCAGAGTCAAAGAGTTAATAATGATTAATTTTAGCAAACAAAGTCAGTACTGTTTCACACATTCTGTTGTGAATAATTAATCTCTTTAATGCTTTTTCACCACAGTTTAATAAGAAACCTAAGCGAACCAGGAATGTAGTTAAAAGGGATGCAGATTCAGACGAGATGGACACAGCAAGCAAAAGGAAACAAATTGAAACTGGGAAGACGATACCTGAAAATGATGCTCCAGCAATGAACACGACAAATACTAAATATTTTGCAGAAATTGTGCCTTATTCAAGGCAAGTAACATTTTTAAAAAAATTTTTGTTCTTGACTATTATGTCTTAGACTGGTACAGACGACAACAGACAGTTAAAACTGAGCGTCAGACAAACCTGCATATAAATATCTTGCAGGATTTTCTGACATTTATATGAAGGATCAATAAATTTGCCAGATTTTTGTTTCATTTTATGATCTTAAAGAAAATTACTTACAGCAAATGAATTTTTCAGTTACAAAATAAAGATAATACTATTACATAACTGTATCATAATAGTGCTTATAAACTTGCCAACAACATGAACGCTGGTGTCTGATATTGTGCACAGAATGTAAGACCACAAAACCAGGCATATAGAAAAAAGATCATGTATGGAATTGGCAATCTCATCATGTTAAAGAAATTGCTACAGAAACCACTACTGAAAAAAAAAGAGGGGGGGGGGGAGTGCATAGGTGCAAGCTTCCAGCAAGTTGCCACCTGCATTAGTTATCCCATGCTCCTTAAGCAGCAATAAAGAAATGTTAAGAAGAAAGATATGAAGATTTGTCAAACTGTGTGCATAAATTCATCTGTATTATTTTGTCTCCCTTTAGTGGAGTTTCTTCATTATGCAGTCAGCAGCAGTTACAAATTAAAAAAAAAAAAAGGGTAAAGGTAGTTCTGTAGCAGATACTGCCATAGGGGAATGAAGTGTTGGAGACTTCACTATGCTAGGTCTAGCCTTATGAGGTGGGGTGACCAGTTCCCATTCTCACTGCCTTTGTCTTCACAAACTCAAGAGCAGAGCCAGGAACCCATTTACAGCTGGGTCGACTGAAGCGTGATGGCTATCTGGTTTTGAATCTAATAACTGTGCAGCGAAAGACAAGTACTGTAACCAATTTTCCTAGCAGACATTTTAAGTTAGAAATAAGAGTAAATATTGATCATAATCCAGTAAATAGCCAGCAGAAATAAGAATAATAGCAAAATAAATTCTTGTCACATTTCTGTCTGTATCTAGATGCCTCTTGTCTTTGGTGTACCATTCTATATATTTTCCTCAGGTACCTTACATGACATAAATTTATGTGGATTCTTTAGTGTTTAAGTACTTAATGCATAAAGTACAGTGAATTCCTGCCCCCTGCAAGATATATGGAAATGAGAAGGCAGATACTTGCCATAGAAGGAGGAAGAAAAATCTAAAATTAATATGATTTCTTATGAAGAGATAAAAATAATCAAAATAACTTTTTAAAAAATGGATTAAAGAACACCCAGAGACCGATACTGCAGAAACATTCTACTCATTACCAAGAAGAGATCCAGTGATAATTTTCAGACTGAGAACTGTCCCTTGTAGACTCTAATACCATTTCTTCAACAAATTGAAAATTGTACTGACAGATATGTGCTCATGTGGGGAGGACAAATAAACACTAGATCATGTCCTCTAAGACTGCCCAGCTGTATGAGAGGATGAGGGTGGCAGCACAGCCTTCTCCAAACCCAGTTGAGTGAGAAACTATATGGTGATGAACAAGCCTGAGATAGGCTGCCAACCTTATAAGAGAGAGAGAGAGAGATGTGGTTATTATGAGAGTGAATGATGAAGCTGAAAAAAAGAAGAAGTGTTTAAGTAACTCCCACCAACATCAGTTTGCACTGTAGAATACATCATGCAGATAAGAAGTGTATTCTACTGTAATGTCCTTTCCAGTCTAGGATGGAAGGTCGCAGACAATTTTTACACCTTCCCCTTGAGATTTTGTATGTGTATCTTTTTTAAAGCGCTTTTCACCGACATGACTATATCTTATCTACGTGTATCCTGTTGAAGATGTTACTTGGGAATTATATAAATGATATCCCACTGTACACATTGAGTTAGTTCACATGAAATATGCCTTTCCTGTATCATAAGTTCATTTTATTTTTTTGTATGTATTCTTTATCCTTCTTTAGTCTGTCTCCACTTCTCTCCTCCAAGTTGTTTTTGGATTTTCCAGTTATTTTTATACTCAAGAATATCCAGAACAAGGATTACCTTTTAGAGCTATTAGATGTTTTTCAATGCCTATCCTGTCTACTGAAAACATCCTTTTCTCACCTCTCTTTGGTAGTTTTACTGTGTGAATTGCTTTCCCATAGTTGAGTCTTTTTTTCTTATTCCAGATATTGTGAAAGATCTTGATAAGCACATATGTATATGTTTTTAGTTCTTCATCAGTGATTTCATCTGGTTATTGTGCTTTTCTTTTCTTTTATCTATAGCATACTTCATTTCTATCTTATTATGCTGATTTCGTGATGTAATAGATAGACTGTTTACTTAATTGTACGTCGGTGGGTTTAAAAAAAAAAAAGTAATACATCTTACTAGGACAAAGGACAAAGAAAATTGTCTACGTTATGGTCACAAGGCCTTCATCGGGAAAAAAAAGAAGTAGTACGTCTTATTAGGCCAAATGAAAAATTGCCAGCAATTTTTCTTTGTCCTAATGGGACATGTAACCTGTTTTTTAATCCACTGTCTGCCACCAACTTACTGCAGTCCTCCTCATTTTGAAATATAGTTTGTACATTTTGATTAGTTTTTAATTGCTGAAGGTGAAAACATAAAATCAGAAAGGTTATTTGCTAATGATGCGCAATCGTCACTCAAAGTCAACAGGAGCTCCAGAGCTTGATGGATTGCTTCTCCCAAGCATGCAATGACTTTTGCCTCACAATAAGTCTAAAGAAAACAAATGTGCTGCGTCAGGATGTGGATGTTGCACCAGTTATTACTATAGAAAAGAATGAATTGGCAGTGGTGCACCACTTCACATACCTGGGGTCTACTATCAAAGACAAACTATCTCTGGACACAGAAATTGACAGCCGCATTGGCACAGCTGCAGCCTTATTTGCCTGCCTCACAACCCGTGTTTGGGAAAACTCCAAACTCACAATGAAGACCAAAGCTGCAGTATATAATGCCTGCGTCACCAGCACACTTCTGTATGGCAGCGAGACATGGATAACCTATGCTAAGCAAGAAAGAAGGCTCAATACCTTCCATCTGTGGTGTCAATGCCACATCCTTTGTATTTCTTGGAAGGTCAAAGTGACAAATGTTGAGGAGCTGTCACGTGCTGGACTTCAAAGCATGTATACAATGCTTAGACAGATTAGACTACGCTGGCTTGGCCATGTCCATCGCATGGAAGATGGTCGCATCCTTAAAGATATCTTCTACGACAACTGGCAGATGGCAAAAGAACAGCCAGGTGACCACAGCTGATGTTCAAAGATGTGTGCAAGGGAGATATGAAGGCACTGGACATAAATCCAGCAACCTGGGAGGATGAAGCTGCTGATTGCACCAAGTTGCGATGCTCCCTACGGTGCCACCTGATTGGATGAAAAGGAGCTCTCACAACAAGCAGAAGAGAAAAACACCAGGAAAAAAAACAGCCAAGGGCAATCACCTCAGGGGCGCATTCCCATAGTCAGCTATGACTGAAGGGGCTACTGCTAATACTACTACATATTGATTAGCTGTTGCCCATAGTCTGCCAGTATTTTCTCATATTGTATCAAACTGTAGCAGGTCTGTTTCTTACTGATTATTATTAAAGTGGATTTTTCTTAGTTTGAATTGTATTTTACTTCATGTAGTTCCCAGGGTTTATGAGGAGACAAAGAAAGAATTGGGGTACTTCTACAGGCATGTTATATGAGGCCACTAATATGAGGATGTGCATGGGGCTGGCAATCTCATCCATGTAATACAGGTTGCTACAAAATCCACAGCTGCAAGAACGGCTGTCAACAAGCGGTGAAAGTAATCCACCACAATGGAGCTTACTCCAGCACTTTCATAACATCCCCAACTATATTCCACTATCCTTCATCTTCACTTCTTCATCATTCAGTCTTACATAATTTGGTGAGGACATGTTTTGTGGTCCTTAACTATAAGTAACAGCACAGCCCTTAAACTAAGGTTTCCACATTGCCAGTTCATATTTGGGTCTTGCACTAAATATGGTTATTTATTACAGCTCAGATGATGAAACTGATTTTAAATCACCATTTATGACTAAAGCCACAGATACAAAAAGTACAGATACAAAAGGTACAGATGTTGTTTAATTTTTTCAGCCTGTTTACATTAAAGACATGCAGGGTGGGAGAAAGACGTTGTAGCCTTATGCATAATTGTTGGATTGTCAAAAGAATAGTTAATGCATGGTAAAACTTGTGCAATGAAGAGTTGCACCAAGCTGTGCATTTATGCACAGATTTTGTTACATATCACATAGGATAGTCAGCTGTGTTTCAAGCATTGTAGTCAAGTAAAAAGCATGTTTGCAAAAAATTATGTAAAAGTGTATCAGATCAGTTACACAAAAAGCTACAGACTTTTATAAACGGGTGCTCGCGTAGAATAGAAGTACTGAAATGGTCTGACAAAGTCACAAAAGTGGAACTGATGACAAGAACCAGACAAGTGCCGGTGAAACAAGAGTTAAGAAGAAGTCGCTGGCGATGGTTAGGACACACATTGAGGAAACCTGTTGATAGCATTACAAGGCAGTCCTCATTCTGGAATCCACAGGGAAAGAGAGGCAGAGGTATATAAAAAAAACACACGGAGAAGAGAACTAGATACAGAGGTGAAAATGATGAGGAAAACCTGGAAAGAGCTTGAGCGGCTGGCACGGGACAAGAGGACTTGGCATGTGTTTGTTGAAGGCCTATGCTCCTTGGGGAGCTAAAGGGTATGATTGATTGATTGTATCAGATCAGTAGTGGGAGTACCACTTAGCCAAGCACAGTTTGGATTTCAGAAAAGAAAGAGGGTGCACTGAAGCAATATTTGCAGAGTTTAGTAAAACCTAGTTGTCATTCAGTAAATAACTATGAAATATCAAGAAAAATTTTAAGTCACCTTTACAGACTAGGAAAAAGTTTTTCTCTTAGTAGATATGTACTGTAGAAGGTTCTAGAAGAATATGGGATCAAAGGACAGCTTCTGAATTGCATAAGAGCAGTAAAGTGTAAAGAATGCAGATGTGTTGGCCTCCCTTTCTAAGGTTTGCTGTGACATTGCGGGTAAGACAAAAGTATAATATTCTTGCCACTGTTCATCATCTCGGTGGACAACATCATTAAGTGAAGCAAGAGCAAGAATTCTGTGATCAAAATGAATAATGTGATCTAAACAAACTGCTATTTGTTGGTGACCTGTGTATGTCTTAGAGGCAGCACACAGCCAACTAAG
The DNA here is from genome assembly GCA_024509875.1 of Oreohelix idahoensis. NCBI lineage: Eukaryota > Metazoa > Mollusca > Gastropoda > Stylommatophora > Oreohelicidae > Oreohelix > Oreohelix idahoensis. The sequence continues at coordinate 766,882 of JAMPIV010004155.1, read as the reverse complement.
ATGGTTTGGTCAAGTCTGCAGAATGGGAGAAGATCAGCTGCCACAGCCGGTATGGGAGGCTAAGAGCCAGGGATCCAGACCTCCAGGATGACCCAGAGTCCACTGGGAGGACAACTTTAGACAATCTCTGAATGACTGAGGACTAGAATCGAACCAGGCCGGGAGAAAGACAGCCGATATGATAGTATGGCGCTCTCTCTTCCAAACCTCTACACCTCACGGTAGTAGAGGAACAACTAAGTAAGACACACAGCTATAGAAAATAAAAATGCCTTTAACGCTAGCCACCCAGACATCAAGAACAGCACAGAGGAAATCTATTTATTAACAGTAAGCACAATTCTAAGAGAGTGACAAATACTGAAGCTGGTAACATCCAATTTCAATAAAAAGAAGAGTTCAAATACCATGATCTAAAGGTTCATCACAGATGGAAGATATGACAGATAGATACAAATGAGAGTTCAGTAACCCAGTGAAGTGACCTACCAATTCATCCTTAATTTGAAGTATTGAAAGATCTAAATAACTCACCAAGAAACCAGCTGACAGATACAATAATTAGCTTAACATTGTGCTTCAGTGATAGACCTTGACATGAACCAAGGAACAACAAGGAAAAATCACCACTTCTGAAATAAGATGTCAAAGAAAAGCTGCTAATGACGCATAAAAAGATTTAGAGAGAAATGAAGCAATCAGGGTCATAGCTGGAACAGTATTGTTGAAGAAAAATATTGTGAAACATAGAATAAGCTGTTGGTTTGGACACTCATGTAGATGAATCCTGATCAACCAGCAGCACAGGCATGTAATGTTAAAATGGAAGAGTACAGAAGATGACGCAAATCCATCTTATTATAAAACACGTGACAGAACACCAGGTGATGATATATGTACTGGATAAAAACCAGTTATCCCATCTCTAACAATCCATGGCATAAACAGCAGATAAAAGAAGAAGAGAAGTAACATTGTATGTGTATGTTTGTGTGTACATGTAAATTTAAACAATATAGAAGATTAAGTGTTTGAAGATGCTTTAGAAGTGCCACTGTGAACTTTGATTTCTGTTAAGATGGGTCTGTTCAGTGTGAGTTCTGTGACTTCCAGTGCATGTTGCAAGGCTGATAAATATTCTCTAGTTGCACCAAACAAATTTGAATTCATTATAACCTTTGTTTACAGTAACAAAACTGAAATAAAAATAACGCCAAAGGTTGTTGAATGTAATAATGTTATTTTTTTACTACTTTAATTACATATTATGTTGCTATTGCATTTTACATGAGGGCTACACTCCAGAGGCACGTGCGTAATTAGAGATTCACATAAATTGAGATAATTTTCTCCATAGGAATTCAGAACGTTACTGTTGAGGGATACTTGCAAAGTAAATTAACATGAAAACCAATAAAAGTTTTCTTAAAAATGCAAATTAATTGGACATAAAGTATACAAACATGAAATTATGAATTTTAATCAAAGGAATATGTACATATATATATATTTTTTTTAAATGTAAAAAGAGAGATTTTGTGCATTTTCCCCAACTCTCATTATTTTGAATTCACATAAATTAAGTTGCGACCACACTGTGTATTAAAAAGAGAAGTTCATTAATATTATGTGCAAGTGAGGTGCCTTAAAAAAAAAAGAAATCAATGTGAAGAAGTTTAAATTCTTTAAATTCAGAGCATTTATGGATATTAGAATATTGTTCATTATTATATTTTAACTCAATGGGTATGTAAACGGGATCCTTTACCTTTTTTTTCCCCCTTTTTATTACATTTTAACACAGAGAACCAAATTTATCGCATTTATTTTTAGTCATTAATAGTGCATTTAACTCCAACTGAAAATTGTGTATATTTTTTGTAAAAGATAATATTAATGGTACACATTTTGTATGCTGAAAGTATTATAGCACACTTTGTTTGTACTGAAAATATGCCACACCATGAAAATTTCTGACCAGAAATGATTTTAATCCAGTTTTCTACTGAAAATTTCACAGGTCTAGCATCCTGGGTTTTCATTGTAATAGGGATTGCAGCGGTCATAGTTATCGTTGTCCCTTTGACTGTGGCTCTCATCTACTATAAGAGGAGACTGGCTTTGCGACATCAGCCAGTCAGCACAAAACCTACTGGGGCAGATACTTCTGGCTTGATGTAAGTCTTTTAAGTAGATGTCTATCAGAGCTGTATCATCATGGGAGAATAGAAGGGATGATCGTGTTATTGGCTCCATTTTTATAAGTAGAAAAAAACCTGGCCTTTCTGTATCTAATACTTTACATAATCAAATCAGATCAAGTATCGAATTTACCATCATTGAGTTTGTATTTTTTTTCTTTTAGGTTTTGCTCTGTTTTGGGTGTAATTAGCCTCATATACAGAAGTTCACATCCAAATCTACATATTATAGCATTGCACATAGTTGATGGTCATATAAGGAAGAATCCAGATATTCCTCCATGCATATTTCCTCTGCTATAAAGGGGCATCCGATTTGCAGATTGGTTAAAGTGCTTGCCTCTCGCAACAAAGTTACCATGGTGCAAGTTCAAAACCTGGTAGCATCACACTCCAATCTACCCAGCTGTAAATGGGCACTTGACTCTGTTATGGGACTAATGCGGTCTGTACATTTTTTCAGACAAACTTTCAGGTTTTGCACACCCTGTCATTGTCTAGCTGTTTTTCCCCCCAGTTTTTCTTTTATTGAATAGTTTAGGTGTCACTTAAACAACAACAAAATGACCATAGCTGTATTTAAAATATACTCATTGTTCTTAGGCCCCTCCAAGAGCTCAGATGAGGCTCAGGCCATTTCACATTGAGAGACCACCTCATTGTTTTGCATGAGGTGTAAAGAATGGAGGATCATCCATCCTTGGCTGAGGTGAGGCCTTTGTCATATGGCCCTGCTGGTTCACCCTTCTTGTTCTGATATGAAAACATCAGTGAAGATTTAAAATTATATACTTATTGTCTCAGACTTTTCAGAATACTGTCTTCGAACATTTTGTCGAAATTATTAAATTTTAATAAACATTTAACTAACACTGTGGTCTTGGCATAACAATTTTATGATTACCTAAATAATATGCTGACAAAAAAAAAACCATAATTTTTTAGAAATCTCAGCATATTAATATTAAATGCTAATTCATTTAGGTATGACACTCAAAGATCTAGATCAACAGACAAAGGAACAGAGAGATCCAAGTCCACAGTTTCATCATACCTTAGTAAAGATTCTTGGGAAGCTGCAGAATGTTATGAACTTGCTCCTTTACGGCCTACTTCTGCCCGGGAAAAGTCATCAGTAACTGAAATAATTCAAGGTGTGTAGATTGTAGTGCAGAGCGTCTTTTTATGATAGCAGTGTTTCGGTGCACTCATGATACATCAGGCATAGTGCCCTGTCTGTGTGAGATATTAGTGATTAGAGTCTTTGAGGCAGTTTTTGTGTATTCTTTCTCTTGTATTCTTTAGTAAAGTGTTTTTTTTTTTCTCTAACCAGCGGCACTCGAGCTTTCCAGCCCTTTTGGCCCAATGACATGTCATTGCGAGGCTGGGGAGCCAGTGGACTTTCCTTCCAACCCGGTCAGGAGCTTTGCTCCTTCCCATCCACAGAGGGTTTATCTGCAGGAGCCGTTCAGGTTATTCAGTCAAATTTCCGGTCGATGACACTCCTAAAAATGCCGGCGCCCAGGCTTGAACCTTGAAAACTGGTCGCTAGCGCAACGTCTTAACCATTACACCAGCACGGCTCCCAAGTAAAGTGTTATTAGATGCTTTCTATCAGTGATGATCTGAATTTTCTAATTTTGCCATTCTTTACTGCATATTTTGAATAGGCTTGCACTACATACACTTTTTTCAAACATTATGTAGAAAGTTAAGCAATAACACAAACACAAAGTTCCCCCATAAGCGCATACATGCATACACTAGATGTGAACCAACAAAGAATGAGAAGTCAGTGATCGACTATGCCATTGTTCGGAGAAGCTCATTCAAATATGTCCGAGATGCAAGAGTCTGGAGGGGGCCAGAGATTGGAAGTGATCACTACCTGCTAACAATCAAACGAACAACTGAAAGAGTTGCTCAGCCTAGGAACTGCTCAACATCACGCAAGAAACCAAGTAAACGAGCAGGAGAAATGAGCATTAGGACCTACAAGCTGAGAGAGCCAGAAATTAAGACCAGATATCAGGGGCTCATTGCTACAGCAGTGAGCAACACAGAAGAACGACCTGATGACTTGGAAACCCTCTGGAATAAATTCAAGGATATCATAAAGACAGCTGCTGCAGAAGCATGCGGTGAAGTCCGACTTGGGAACCAGAGAAAGAGGACACCTTGGTGGACAGAGGAAGTCAAAGAGAAAATAAGAGAGAAGAAAATGGCATGGAAACAATACTTAGGAGCTAAAAACACAACAGGACAAATGGAAAAATATAGAGAATATGTGACACTCAGAACAGAAGTAAAGAACAAAGTGCTAGCAGCAAAACAGAAGTCCTGGGAAGAATTTGGAGAAAAGCTAGAAAAAGATGCACAAGAAAACCAGAAATTGTTCTATAAGACCCTAAAGAACATGAGGAAGGAAAAACAATGCCCTCTCAAATTTATAAAGGACAAGCAAGGCAAATTGCTTACTGCCCCGAAGGAAGTAATGGAAAGATGGAAAGAATATTTCTCAGAACTCCTTGATGGTGAGCAAGGTGAAACATCAGAAATGATAACCACTAGCACAGAAGAGGAAACCAATGGTGATGAAGATGACATAAAGATGGAAGAACTGAAGGCAGCACTGGAGAAAATCAAGATGGGCAAAGCAGCAGGGCATGATGGTATAACACCAGAAATGGTTAAGTACATGGGAGCATCAGGCGACCTGTTACTCTTAAGGGTCCTACAGGCAGCATGGTGCAACAAGACCATACCAAAGGATTGGGAGATCGCCATCATAACACCAATTTTCAAAAAGGGTGACAATCGACAGTGTGGAAACCATAGAGGCATATCCCTTCTCAGTGTCCCTGGAAAAATCTACTCTAGAATCCTAGAGCAGAGACTCCGACGCCTAGCTGAGCCACAATTGGATGAGGTCCAGTGCGGATTCCGAGCAAACCGAAGTACTCAAGACCTAATCTTCACACTCAGACAGCTGAGTGAAAAGGCCCTTGAGTATAAGAGTGAGATCCATCTTTGTTTCATAGATCTGGAAAAGGCGTTTGACAGGGTCCCTTGGAGCAAACTTTGGGACTGTTTGGCAAGGAAGAATATTCCAGCACCTCTGATTCATGCTATACAGAGCTTCTACAAGTCTTGCAGAAATTATGTGAGGACAGCAAACCATAAGTCAGAAGAGTTCAGGACCACCACTGGTGTAAGACAAGGTGATATCCTATCACCTTACCTCTTCATACTCCTTATGGACGATGTCATCAAGGCATGTAAGGAGAGAACAAGAAAGTATTCAGTGGGGTACTGGAAGATGAGACAGGTCTATATTTCAGAGCTGGCATTTGCTGATGATGTTGCCCTGATTGCTAAATCAGAGGCACATCTCCAATCCAACCTGCAAGTCTGGAAGGAAGAGTTGGAGAAGAGAGGGATGGTGATAAGCAGCTCTAAAACAAAATTCATGGTGATATCACGAGAAGAAAGAAGACATCAGATTAAGCTGGGAGAACAGGTCCTGGAGCAGGTCGACCACTTTAAATACCTCGGAGCTATTATAGACCGAAAGGGAGGCATCAAAGAAGAGTTGGCCACTCAAAAAGCAGCTGCTGGGAGACTTTTTCAGGCCATAAATCGAGGATTCCTCAGCAAGAGAGAGGTTGGTAAGAAAACGAAGATGGCTGTATACCGCTCCACCTATGTCCCAGTCTTGACATATGGATGCGAGTCATGGGCAATGACTACAACCCATAAAAGCCAGATCCAAACCTCAGAAATGAGGTATCTGAGGAAGGTGATTGAAGTAACAAGAAGAGACATGGTACGCAACCAGACGATACGTCAAGGCCTAAAATGCCACCCCCTACAGACCCAAGTAGAACAGTCCCAACTAAGATGGTTTGGCCATGTCTGCAGAATGGGAGAAGATCGGCTACCACGACAAGCATGGGAAACAAAGAGCCAAGGATCCAGACCCCGAGGACGACCCAGAGTCCGCTGGGAGGACAACATTAGACAATCTTTGAAGGACCGAGGACTAGAATGGAACCAGGCCAGGAGGAAGACAGCCGATAGAATAGTCTGGCGCTCTCTCTTCCAAACCTCTACACCTCACGGTAGAAGGGGAACGACTAAGTAAGTAAGTAAGTTAAGCAATAACCTGTATATCTCTCTGCAATTTCAGAACAGTACAGTCTACTTTCTTTTCTTTCAGAGTCAGAATATGATGAGGAGGAGCCTGTACGTTGCCATCAATATAATATCCGCAGATCTCCTCCTCGCCTGAAAGTAATTAACACATCTTCTGAGGCCCCTTCTGATTTATATTACTCACGAATTCAAGATGACTTGAAAAGTTATGAGAGGCAGAATGATGTGGAAGTAGTCAGTTCCTTGAGTGTCATCAACTCTAGACAATATGATGGTAACAGACTGCGAGACAGGGAAATAGACTTTCACAGAAGGTGAAGTAGATTTATTAGATACGTGTTGCAGATAGTTCCATAATGTATTACATTTGAAGTCAAATAATGATATGAACTTTCAGAAATTAAATACAGTCTTAATGAATGTGTAGCATATATCAGTTTTCCACAACCTTTTCTACTTCGCGGCACACTTAAGTGCCCTTCAAAAATTCCACATCACTCTAACCACTATTCTAGGAACAAGATCAAGAGGTGGGGTGACCATTTCCTTCATTGGTGTTGGTTTCCTGCAAGAAGACCAGCTACAGTGGTGACTCCATACTCCACAGGGGGTGCAAAGGAATGTGATGATGATGATGATATGTATTGTTAAGTGGATATTTCTAGTCTTGTTCATTTGTTTTAAAAACACTGGTTCTGTCCTTTAGGAATGTGGATGTGGACATTGTTTATAAAGACATCAATGTGCAAAGAGATAGACATCAAAATCAAAATACCAGTAGTTTGGATCAAGATTCCTGTGTCAGACAGTTCAGCCACAGTATACCTGTTTTGCATAGCCCTGTTCAGGGGGAAAGCCGTGAGATCACCGTGCACAGATCTCCATGGGATGGGGGCAGGAATGAAAGTAAATCAAGTTCATCCACTCGCAGTTACATAAGGTAGTTTAACCCCTTTTCAAATAGTGTTATCAGCTTGCTTCTAGTTTAACCTTTGTTCTTACAGTGTTGTTATCAAATTGTAGCAAATTTTGGCAGTCTAACCCCTCATTCTTTCAGTGCCATTTATCAGGTCATAGCTATGCAGGTTTTTATTTTTGTTTTAAATTAATGGATGAAAGCATGATGTTCAGCCCATAATGGGTTAAAATTTGGATTAACGGTGTCAGTAATTTTAGGTATCATATTCAAATGCTGATACTAGCTTAATAATAACATGCTTCTTAGTCATTTGTTCAATATGTTACATCAGTTATTGACAATTCTAATCGTGTTTGTTTTTTAAAATATATTTCACTCATCCTTATTTTATTACTTAAAAAATAAAAGTTGTTTATCTGTGTGCACACGTGCACAGGGTCTGGCATGCGGCATGTGGCTCAGCACAGAGCATGTGGATGTTTATTCAGTTCTATATTTTGATTCATATCCTCAGATGAAATATATTACTTTTTTATCTTTTGAGATTCCATCATGCATTTACCTCTGCTTTTCCTTTATTTAACTTTCTCATAACTTATTTCTCACATAATAGTTTATGATTTCAGTATTCAATCATTATTAGATATTTACTTTCCTATTATACTTTTACAACCTTCATTTTATTGTTCTAGTTATATATTGTTTTTTTGTCACCAATTCTCTTCTTAGTGGCTATAGATTAGGTGATGAAAATATCAACATCAGCTAATAGAAATGGAATTCAATGGACACTGGAAACAGAGCTTGACGATTTAGAGTTTGCCAATGACCTGGCTCTACTGTCCCATAACTGTAATCAGATGCAAATCAGAATGATGAGTATTTGATGACAGGTCATGGCAATAAGGATTGAAAATACACAGGGAGGGGACAGAGGTTATAAGAATAAAGGCAGGAAATGATAACAAGACTCTTGAAGAAACACCACTACAAGATGTGGAATCATACTTAAACTTTGGCAGCAGTGTAGGTAAAATTGGAGGAACAGACAGCGACATCAAAATAAGAATACAGAAATCAAGAGGAGCTTTCATTACATTGGGATATATACGAAAATAAAAAGTAATCAAGGCCAACATAAATATGAGAATCTTCAGCTCATATGTCTTGGTAGTCCTAATGTAAACATGAAAAACAATAGAAATGACAACCAGAAAGTTACGGTTTCAATAAGTGGTACTTGCGCAGAATAGAAATAGTACGACAAAATCAGCAAATATGGAACTGATGGGAAGAACAAGACAGATACCAGTAGAACAAGAGGCAAGAAGATGAATCTGTTATTAGACAGAACACACATTGAAGAAACCAGCTGACAGCATTACAGACCAGTCATTGTTTCATAATCCCTAAGGTAAAAGAAATAGAGTGTGACCAGAAATGACACGGAGAAAGGAATTTGAGACAGGCATGAAAGGCTTACGAAAGACCTGGAAAGGATAGCACAAGACTTGATGTGAATTAATTGAAGATGAAGACCTGTGCTTCTTAGGGAGCTGAAAAATAATGAATGATGAGTGATTCCCCATCTTCACACCAGATAACAATGATTGTGCTGGTAATGCGATTAGAATCCAGATTAGATGAGCAGCGTACTTTCAGAATTGATTGGATCTGGTTGAGACATGAAAGTTTCACAACAACAGTCGTAGCTATAGAAGTAGGTGCCAAAAGGTTTAGTGGTCTCATTGTACAGTGTAGTAAAATATATGATCTACTCAAGCAATAGGGCTTGAAAGGACAATTAAAAACAAGAGCACTTAAAAGACTTGGAAAAACTACAGAAAAGGGCATCTTGCTGGCTGTGGAACTGCCTCAATGGAGCTTGGAATTCAAAACAGGAATAATAATAATACAACAAAGTTGTTCCTTAAACAACTGCCTCAGATTGGTAGAATGGATCAAACCTGGAGTTGATAGCAAATTTTGAATGCAATCAAGATGGAGTGGGTTCAGATCTCAGTGCATGAGAAAAAAAAAAATCTTAACAGAAGGATGGCACTTGGAAGTCATGATCCAAGTGGGTCTGCACCCCAAAAGTGTTAAGGAGGTCAAAGTTGAAGTAAAAAGTTGAATCATATTGATTTAGGAAGTGCGCAATTGTTCTTTGCTCAATGAAGTAGGTAGACTTTCAGGATTGTCTAGCATAATAACATTTTCAGATTTTTTTTTTAAGAATGTAGCTTTCAAATCTGATGCTGTATAATGTGAAAAACAGATAAGTTAATGAAATGTTTTATTACAAGAAATTACATGTGGTGTAATTTAGTTTTGAATAGCTTACTTGAAGGAAATTGTTTCTAATAGATTTTACCCCACTAAATGATATTTTGTTTCAGCATCCCTCCCACTTCACCATCAGAGAACTACATCGAGGCTGGGTCTGATTACACATACATGCCCTCTGAACGTAGACCACCAATGACTAAGATGGCGTGGTTAACTAAAAATATGAAAGCAGATGCTAAAAATGAGCTGAGTAGCTACCAGGCCAGCTCAGGAACACAAACTGATGGTGACAGCAGTGTCAAGGGACCTAACTGCAAGACAGGTTGGTAGATGTTACTTGTTGAGATATTTTTCATTACTGTAACTGTGACGAGAGGTTTTTGATTATGTAAGTGATAGATAAGAAATCCAGGTGTATCAGATGATACCAGGATAGAATGCCAGTGAAGAGTTCTGGTCTTATAAGTAATACCCCAGTCTTAGAAATAAGCACTGGTGTATCATTGTCATAGGAATAGTCAGTATGAAAATCACTGGCCCACATGGTAAGAAGAGGTACCAGGATTTAAAGTGTCTCCTCCCCACAACTATCCTATGATAAATTAATGCTAGGGGATAAATGAAAGGAATAAGAACTTTAAACACAAATAGTAAAAAGTAAACAAGTCCTCAGGTTCAATTTATGAATCATTTAATATGTATATTGATTTTCTTTTTCTGCTGTTATGAAAAGAGTAATAAAACTTTTCACAAAATTAATGTTATCTCTTATCTAGAGTAATTGTAGAAATGTTCTTTCCTCTTGGAGAAATAGATTTACAAAAAAGTCACTTGGCAATTTAATCAATAGTACTGTCCTTTTTTAATTCAAGATCTGGATTACTATTCTCTTAGTTAGTAAAGTTAATGAACACTTGCTATACTGTTCTAGAATTACTGTTCTTGAAGTCCTTTGACTTTTAACACAAGATTGTCATCATTTGACGTGATACTTGAAATACATATGATAACTGTTATAGCTGTTTTAGCTGGTGTTTCATTTAAGCTTCTGTCACTTCCTTTATTGGACACTTATCTTGGTTCCTGGTTAATGATGACACTGTACTGTCATGGAGTTTATCAGTCTCGGCAGACCCAACAGTAGGGGTACCAAGAACCAGCTGTAGTTCACACTTTAGGTTCCTTCACTTTTGTGAGATTGCCACTGATGAACGTACACAGGCGTCTGATAGTTTACAGTATGATCGAATTGACAAATGAACCTGAAACAACATATCGGTCTTGGCTAGTATCTGGCTAGATTTATAGGTGACTAGCACAGATATTAGACCAGTCAGTCATCAGATGTCGAGGTTATAAAGTCATAGTAAGCAAGGACATCATTTCAGTAATACAGTACTACAGTAGACTCTCGATTATCCGGGGTGGTAGGGAAAATAACTGACCCGGATAAAAAAAAAACCTGGATAATCTCTGCCAAAAAATAATCGGAAAATGATTTCGCTTTCACTGCGCATACAGTCCCAGAAACCGGGATTCCCTCAGCTCTCTGCTAGTTAAACCATAAAAGCATCGCTTTGTCCAAATCATCGTTCGTTGGCGTTTTCATAGTTTTCTGCCTAGACATGCCACTTGCACTATCAGAAAATCCGGCAAGCTCGATCAACTTTTTTTTGCTTTTTAAAATATCATGCACTGTTTGTTCACCAACGTTAAACTCATTCATTAATGACTTCACCGACGACCCTTTTTCATTTTTGGTAATTATTTCAAGTTTTTGTTCTATAGAAAGAACAACTCTTTTATGTTTAGACATGATCACCAAGGATTTTTTAAAAAAAAGTGATTAAAACAGAGGAGCGTTCACCTGTTAGGAGATACGAAAACACAAACTGATGGGAAATTGACACCATGACTCAAAAACTCACCAAAGAATATTAAAAAGTCAAGAAAACAAATACTGTACACATAAAACTAGCTCACACAGCCATGTGACACGAAAATACAAAATTGAGGATATAAAATACCAGTATAAACAATTTAAAAAGTCAGTAGTAAATAATAAATCAACCGCTATGCACACGTAATTTAAATTTACAATTTGACATGATGCGCCCGCCTGCTTGCATCAAAACTAAACACTGAATCTAAGTGCGCCCAAATAATAATTTGCGAACACGTCATTGACCAGAAATCCCGGTCGATGGCGTTTTCACAATTTCGCCAGTTTAATTATCTGGTACATATTATGTAGTCGAATGAGAATTTTTAAATATATTTTAAATAATATTTCGAAATGTTATTAACAAATTTCGGAATTTTTTACTGCCCCAGTTAATCCGCAACCCGGTTAAAGTGACCCCGGATAATCGAGAGTCTACTGTATTTTAAAAATTTCTATTAGTTATATGTACCAACAATCATCTTGTTTTATCCACTCCTGTACATCCTTAAATATTTTACAGCATGATCCTTCCGAATATTAATCACAGGCCTTATATTTTTCCTGCAGATGCTTATCAGGTACAAATTTAAATAAACTGATGCAATTCCTAGCATCTGCACACAAATAATGTACATCACATATTAATCTGCAATAAATGAAATATATACATGATAGTTTTTATAATTCAGCTTACCCTCAAACTTCAGAAATCACACTGGACATTAATAGCTTGGCAGGCTGCACACATCTGCAGATGGCACAGGCGTAGTGGCAAACTGTGTCTTTCGTCCAGTCTGGTTCAAAACTTTTTTCAGTGTCCCTTGTTCAAATTGCGCTCCACCTTTTTATTGGCCAATGCGTTCCGCTGAGAGAGCATGACGTCACAGGCGTGTTAGGTCTGTTTAATTTTTTAGCAAGATGAATGAAATTTTGACTTCTTTACAAACTGTTCCACCTCTTCATTTGTCGTTCTAGTCTTCTGTCCACCCGATTCTGTTCATTCAGATCTCGTTAGAACTGGACAGTACAGAGCTACTATTCCATATAACTTTCATATTTTTCCGACCATTTAACATTTCCTACCATTTAACATTTTCCTACAACGCTCAAAAGTGTATGGTGACCCTATCAACTCCAAATTTTATGCCTTTAACTTAGGATATCTTCCAATCCAAAACATTTCCAGCTATAATACATATATGTGAACATAAAGACAAACTTCCAGAATTGAAACATAAAAGTCTTTCTGCTATTCGTCCATCCTGGTGGTTATACCATCATTCAGAAGTTGGAACTAAAACACAGATCACTTTAACAACAAGATGGCCATATTGTATGTATTGTGACACCCCCTCGCTCGCCGTTTCGTGATTGCGTGCTATCGCATGACAGTAATCGATTCTACAACAGAATTTGGAACCAATTTTGCTACAGTAACAAAATACAAGAGTAAGGGGTGCATATTGATCTGCAGGGCTCCAATTTCTGATGATAGATTGCCTCCTGTTGTAGTGCTCTGTATAGAGTTTCCTATCATACAGTTTTGTTCAGTCACCACATACCGTAAAACATGTAACTAGCACTTCATATACTGAAATGAAAAGCTATCTGCGACAGTTTTATATCTGATGATTGAAGAACATTTCTATTATATGAGTTCACTTATTTATTACTTAATTTGTTTGCCACAAATACCATCTAATTGCATCTAACTGTTTAACAAACTTTGCTTGTGTCAACAACAAAAAATCAAAAAAAAAAAATTATCTAGGTTTTTTTCTTCATAACTGCAAAGATTAATCTTTTTTTTATTTTTTTATTTAATGCATCAGTCATTGATGTATCCTGTAAGTCTAGTTTCAATTAGCATGTTTTGTTATTGGATCTTCTAGTGCAGTATTTAATGTACTATTCAAATTTTTTATTGTATGGATTGCATGCAGTTATCATGTTTGAGATAAGAATTTTGGATGTACCTCTGATGATGCTGAACTGGTTGCTTTCTTGTTGGTGAGACATTCTTACAAAGTGGAGTCCTAGTTTTGAATCTCTATAGTACCCTTGTAGTTTTCTTCTCCTATTATGTGGGTTTTTCAAAACTCTTTCAGTCCCAAGCAAAAAGTGGGTTTGGCCCAAACAAGAATGGCCACCCCAGTGTGTTTTGATTGTTGTTGTTTGGAAATAATTTTTAAAAATGTTCATATGCATAAATAACTTTGTTGTTGTATATGAAACTGAAGGTAAATGGATGTACTTTACTCTAGTGCTACAAGTATAAAAGCATTCATTGAAAAATTATTAGTTATCCAAGGTAAAATGAAGGCTGAAAGAAAAAGCCGGTGAAAAATTGGAGCAAAAGTATTCATTCAAATTCTTCTAGAATTGTTCCCCAGGAGAATATCCAAGGGTAAAGTTTCAAAATGTCCCAAACAGAAGTATTCTAACAAAGTACAATCAGTTTTTAGTCAATAAACACTCTGGAAATTGTTAATTTCACAGATTACAACAATAGGTCACATGATTGTAAAAAAGAGGAAATTATATATTCTTACCTTGCTGAGCTGCTCCTCTTCTCAAGATGATGTGTAAATCCATAGGAAATCACTTAAGGTCTCTCACAAATATATTTACATTAGGCCTATGTATAAACATTACTTTATCATGACATATTATATGAACTCATTACAGTCTGATTACATGCTCCTGTATCCATAACTTCATTATCGACATCAGACCTTCCATTATCACTCGATATCAGGCTCCTGTTGAAAATCTGAGTTGTCTTCGCTATCCTGTGAATAAATACTACAATCTGAAATATTATCACTATCAAGAATTTCTTCAAATAACTTTCTAGCTTGCTCTGAAGTTAATTCAGAGGTCTCCCAGAAGCAGTGGGCGTGGCCATTTGATCTTATAAAATATGCGCTTAAAAATCTTAAATTAATATCAAACCAAAAAAACACGTTCTCTCTTAAACACATAAGGTATTTACTATAAAGGTCTTCCTGTCGGAAATGACGTTTTGGGTTGTTAAAATTGGAAAACAGCTCTAGAAAGGAGCAAAAGATACGAAATACGATATAACATTGATCGGGACTTAAAGAGTTAATTGCTGATAAATTTTTAACTATGTAACCAACTGTTATTGCTAGTAATAGTTGTTTAATGCACATAACCTGAAGTCCACTTTATTATTTGCACATTTTTTTCTGGCATGAATGTTTAATTTCTTTTCCAATATGTTCATTGTTTTAGCCTGCAAGTACAGATCTGTATTCTTTTATCTGAAATCGTCGGGGACAGTTGTGTTGTGGAAACTGGATTTTTTTCAGTTTTCCGATTTCACCCAAAGTAGCCCAAATCGCTATCAGAAAGTAGTCCAAGCCCAACTCTCAACCCCTTCACATTTGCTGTTATTTTTTTTTTTTTTTTTTTTTTTTTAAAGTACGGCCACAATGTCTATCACATCTTAATTTTTTTTTTTAAATTCGAAAAACAATTAGGTTACCATATTTTGTCTCTTTCGCATTCTAAGCCTAGATCTATATCCGAATGCTAAACCGCTTACTGTAACCCTATTTTGAGCATTTAATTTTCTTGTAAGTAATAAGCGGCTAAAGATCCCATAACAATGACTGCTAATGCTAATCTTAACCATAATTCTAACCCTGTTTTGAGCATTTTCAAATAATTAGTGACACGCAGCGGTGTACTGGGGTAATGAATCGCGAGTTGACCTGCGTATCAATCATAAAAATATCTGCATGTGTGGCTGGTAGTAGTGCTGAGACACAACTGACCACTCTATGTTTGAAAATTTGCATCTCATGGTAGCACTTATGTCAACATGTACTGCGCTTGCGCAGTTGTATACCGGACATGGGCCGGAAACATGATAAAACCGACCATTGCGCATGTTTGGGTCATTTTTGCATACCAAGGAGGTGCTAAAAAAAAAAACGCTTATTTTGTTAAACAAAAAACTTTTGATTTTCAGAATTTTCAGGTGTTCAGATAAAAGGATATAGACCTGTAGATGAGGATGCCTGTAGACCAGGGGTTGGTAACCAGTCGATCCTGATCTACCTTTAGATCCCAATGGTTGATTTGGTAGATCTCTAGGCAAGTGCGAAAAAAAAAAGACTTTAAACTAGGGAAATTTCTGACTAGACCTGTTGTCATTTAAAATCACGGTGTCCTCAGGATCAAAGGTACTTTTTCCCAATGAAAATTCTTGAGTTGGCTACTAAAATATATTCATCAGAAACGCGATCTTTGTAAGTTTCATCATTTCCTTCCTCACCCCACACGCTTAAAATCACACACACCCACACGCATATGCATATATGGTAGATCTTTAGAGGACTCAAGTGTTACTAAAGTAGATTCCAAAAGGTCCTGGGTTGTCGATCCCTGCCGTAGACAAAATAAAATGATGGGGTGAATGGAAATAGGTAATGGTCAAATCTTTACTAAAATACAAGGAAAAAAACAACCAGGACCTCTTACTCACAATGTGAATTGTTCTTTTCCTCATCTGTTCCTACTGCTGATTTTCATTCACCTCTTCATTCGACTTACATGTGTGTCTGAAACATTTGTGATATGATGTTATAATATCTGTCATTTGTCAAAATCTAGTTTTACTGAGATATGAATTTTTTTTCTTCTTCTTCGTACACTCTCAGACGTCCACTTGAATGTTCTCAAAGAAAGCAGTAGTCAGTTTGAGGCTATTTGAATCCCCGTAAAGCTTTTCCACGAAAGGAGCTGGCGTCGGCCATATGCACTTTCTCTGTACCACATATAAGGGGCAACTTTGAAGCAGATGTTCAGCAGTCATTTTATCAGTGCCACAGTTACACTTATCGGTAGTTCCTATCTTTAGCTTGTTGAATAGATGGTATCTCAATCTGTTGTGGCCAGTGCGGAGTCTGAAGATTACCACTTGTTCTCTTCTGTGGAGCTGGTAGTAAGCATCATTCTGTGTGTGCCCTGGATGTTCTACATTCCATTTGTTTCTGTAACTAGATATCTTAGCACTATTAGATAGATTGCCCTGTGTAATTCCCAAGGGTCTATAGAGAGAGATAGAAAAAATAGAACTATTTCACCCTCAGGCATGTTGTACAAGGTCGTGGCTAATATGATGTTGTGCATGGAGGCTGGCAACCTCATCATGTCAAACAAATTACCACAGAAACCATTTCTGCAAGATCATGTGACTTCTGGTTGCAGGCTTCCTGCTGCAGTGGTGGCTTCATGTTCTGTAAGGAGTGCATAGGCAAATAATGATGATTAGATAGATTGTTGCAAATAATGATGATTAGATAGATTGTTGCAAATAATGATGATTAGATAGATTGTTGCAAATAATGATGATTAGATAGATTGTTGCAAATAATGATGATTAGATAGATTGTTTGCAAATAATGATGATTAGATAGATTGTTGCAAATAATGATGATTAGATAGATTGTTGCAAATAATGATGATTAGATAGATTGTTGCAAATAATGATGATTAGATAGATTGTTCAAATCAAGCATTTTGATGACAAAGTTTTCAAAAAAGATTTGTCTAGAATGTCAGGTTCGGAATAATTGAAGGGGGAGCTTTTCTACTATCTTTCTGTCTGTATGAATTTTTATGTACATTCACAGTTTAAATGCTTCATTCACAGTTTAAATGTATCGTTCACAGATTAAATGCATCATTCAGTTATGCTTTTTTCACAGATTAAATGCATCATTCACAGTTTAAATGCATTATTCACAGATTAAACACATCATTCACAGTTTAAATGCATTATTCACAGATTAAACACATCATTCACAGTTTAAATCCATTATTCACAGATTAAACACATCATTCACAGTTTAAATCCATTTCTGAGCACTTAGGAAGCTTGTGACTGTTTTAGGATATAGTAGAGTATTAAAGACAGTCATGTGACATCACGTTGTGTTTTGCTTGGTAATTCAATCCACTTCCTTTTGGCATGTTATGAGAAGAAGGAAGCTAGAGTATTTCGTGACAACAGGAAAAATAGAAGGAAAAAGAGATCAAGGACGACAAAGAGAGAAGGTTCTGGACAGTTTGAAATCATGGTATGGACAGAAGTCAACAACAGAATTGATCAGTAGTACTGTAGACAGGAAGTTGTGGAGGGACATGATTACCTATGTCACCAAGCATGGTACTTGAAGAAGAAGAATTCTACCTGGCTGTCTAATTGTATTGTTTGTTTGTTTTGGGGGCATTTCTTCTTGTGCCAGTACAAAGCAGCACATGATAGCATTTGTTTGACATATTTTGTCACATATACCGTAAAATCTCGCGTATAATACGCACAATTTTTACTCATTTTTGCCCGCTAAAACTCGGGTGCGTATTATACGCGAGTACTAAAAAATACGTAATTTTCGATATCGAAAGTAACCTACATTGGAAAGTCTGTCAAGTTTTTGTCACAATTTGAGAGTGAAAATGGCGCAAAATTGAATGTGCCATGTGTTTTCTTATGTGTCAGACATTGTTGCAAAACGCATTTCGCATTCTTGGTCTTCAATCTGTTTTGATATTAAGCTTGGTTGTGAAGTTTGTCATTTGATTATTTTGAGCCCTAAAAATGAATTCGAGAAAATGTTGTACAGCAGCAGAAAAGCTCTTAGTGGTAAAATATGCAGAATCTAACGGCAATCGGGCAGCAAGTCGACATTTTTCCATTAACGAGTGCAACATTCGATTATGACGAAAAAACAAAGAGGCGCTGCAAGTGTTGCCTAGTAAGAAAAAGGCGAATCGTGGGTCACCACCAGATCTTCCAGACCTAGAAAAAAACATTATTGGAGTGGGTAGTGGATAGAAGGCAACAAGGCATCGGTGTTTCATGCATTGAAATCCGACTTAAAGCTCTGTAACTTAAAAAATCTCGTACAGGCACAACAGCATTTAAAGCGTCATATGGATGGGCAGTTCGTTTTATAAAGCGACATGGTCTTTCAGTTTGTCGAAGAATTACTATCGCGCAGCATCTTCCATCTTCTTTCAGTTTTTTAACAAATGTTTCATAAAATAAAATCTTGAAAAATTATGGTGCGTATTATACACGAATTTCGATTTTACCAGAAAATTTTGGGCTAAATCAAGCATGCGTATTATACACGAGTGCGTATTATACGCGAGATTTTACGGTAAGTGATTCTCATTCATTAAATCACTTTGATCACGTTCACTGTTGCATCCTCCGGTGTATGTAGGATTATAATCTGTGTATCACTTTTCTTTCAGTGTTTGGCACTCCCTGGCAGTTTGGGGGCACGTTTACCAGCAGAGGAGGAGTGATGCAGGCTAAGGATTCTGATGTTTGCTTGGTGGTGGTTCCTAATGCTGTACCGAAAGGGGAATATGTTGACATATATGGTGCTGTTTTCACAGACACTACAGAGATTAGGAAAAAGGTGGGTGATAGTGTTTTGCTGTTTCACTGTTTCATTCATTCATTCATTTTCTTTTGTGCTCCTTGTGGAGCATAGAGCCACCTTTGCAGCTGGTCCCCTTGCAGGAAGCCTGCATCCAGCATTCACGAGCACTTGAAGCAATGGTTTCTGTGACAGTTAGTTTTACATAATGATAACAAGATTGCACTTTAAGAAACACCCCAACAGGATGTGGAATCTTATGTATATCTTTGATGAAGTATAGATAAAATTGGAGAAACAAGATATTGATATCAAAATAAGAATACAGAAGGCAAGAGGAGCTTTCATTGGGACTCTGTGCACAGCATCATATTAGTGACCTCGTACGATATGCCAGAGGGAGCATTAGTTCTTTTCTTTTGTTGTCTCTTCAGAGGCCCCAGGAGCTGTTTACGAAGGCATATTTTGGGTTACTACAATATGAGTATGGGTACCAGAGCAACTCTGGGAAGGTTAAGGTGGCCGGCGTGATGCTGACCACATCACCCATAGTGTGCCGACTGTCACGAAGTGGTTTTAAGTTTATAGAGTTTGCCTGAATGAAAGCAAGACCCTAGTATGAGAAAGTATGAGAAGATAGAATTTAGATGGAAAATGACATGCCTGTGGACAGATGAGACTATTGGCTCAAGGGATAGAACCAGGTTTTGACTCTCCCCTTGCCGCTTCGTGACTTTAGAAAGGCTATAATCTCACCCTCCTCTGACTACCTTTAAATACAAGGAGATAAGGTGTATAAAAACGACCACAGACACCACTATACAGACGACATAAAGTAAGTATAGTAAAGAGTAGAAGCTGATCCAGTGTACAGCAAATATCTATTTATTTACAGAATAAAAACATTAAAATTTCAGCATACATCAATCATAAAAATTAGCGTGCAATGTTGCACTGGCCTGAAAAGCAACGTAACAATTAAATTGATAGACACTAGACGAAACAAAAAAAAAACCGCCAATCACATTCACTCTTTCTGTCACCCTGCTGAGGAACAATAAAAGTGGTTAGTGATTTAAACTACTCTGATCTTGTAAGGATGTCAACTTTAGCCTCCACTCTCTAATACCAATAAGATGTCTACTGTCTCAGTCTGGTTGACTCTTCCTCAACGAAACGTCTACATAGCTTCCAACTAGGTAGGCGATATGCGCCGCTATCTAACACCACTGGAAATGCTAAAAATAATAGACTTGGAGTAACACAATGGCTCAGTGTCTATCCGTCGAGTGGATACTGAACCGACCCTACTGGTCCTGCCTATTTTCTCCCTCCTCTCTCTCTCTCCCTCTCTCCTTCTTGATCTCAGTGTCTCTCTAATTCTCGATGACTGATGATGCGGCGTCTCCGTTACGCTCTTCTCTCGTTTCTTTCAAGACCCAGGTATGGTAACCCTATTACCTGTTCCTGAATCTGAGGAGGATGATGATGAAGTTCTGGCGTCAAGCATGAGGTACTTGATTAACTGTCGACAAACTTCTCTGCTGCTGAATAGCTTCCCTCTTTTAAACCCGCTCCGGAGTTAGAGGAAAAACACAGCCTTGATTTCCGGCTGTACGCAATTGAAACCAGTCTCGCTGAAGAATTGAACTTCACTGCAATAGACCGTTTAGTTATTGTTGCGTGATAAATTCTCGCAACATCGTTTTATTTCAATATCTGTTTTATAACGCAAGGGCAACAACTGCTTGTAATTTATAGTCACTTTTCTCGGTAAGCATTTGTCTTCTCGCGTTGGTATCGAATGCAGTTAACTTTTGAGCTGTGGTCATTTTTGCGCTGGACTGCGCATGACTTGTCTTGTTGTTTGTCGATCGGTTTCCGCCCACCACTAGTGGGAGTGAGCGATTTGGAATGGCGAAAGAGATGCCTCGTTGAAGAGGGGATCTCCGCTATTTTTGTTCTGTCAGGGATGTGTAGTCCTCTTATGGATATTTCGTTTAGTCGAGATAATACCTCTAGTGTTTTCCCACATGTCGGGAGGCGTGATATTTCTGTGTATTTCATGAAAGCAAGGTAAATTGACTTTTTCATTAACTCTATCGATTTTGGGTCGTGAGCGATTTCGATTCATAGCCTGTCTCCGAAAGTCGTCGTCACGAGATGTTTTTTCCCAGCTCACATGTCGCTGCATTGTACTGCATCGGTTGATGCATGTACCAAGGACCATTACTTGCTACTTTGTTAAATGAACTAGGTTTAGAAAACCTTTATTATCTAGAGGATATTTTTGAGGACATTATTTATACTTCGGCAGACGTGTCTGTCTTGCTGAAGTCAAACTAAGGAGAGTGAACTGATCTCATACATCTGGTTATCTCCTGGCTGTTATAGAAAAGGATGGAGTTTTTCACCTGACTACATTTACAGCACTTTGAAATATAACATGCATCTGACTCATCATTGTAATGCTGTCTACCGTTTATTGCTGTATTGAATGTTGCTGTGATAATGACTGTTTGATGTGCCTACACATTTGCGTAACCATTTTGTCACTGTGGCGTCCACAATAAATAATGAAGAAAAACGTCAACGGCTGTTTCAAGACTCATTGACTTTATACGTCGTGAGTTTACTGACGTCCTATGTGGATTGCCCTGTTATTGTTGCATGAACATTGTTTTGACTGAACACATCTACACACTACACAAAACCAGACATGCGGATGCCATCCATCATCATATGGCATCACGCATCATTTGGTGGCCATAAGCTGGTTTGATTCTGGTACTAGCAAACACGGGGTCCCTTACCCACTTCATTTTCAACAAGAATTCATCAGCATCCTTCAAGAAATTAACATTCTTCAATACAGTCAACATCTTCAAAATTTTCAAAGTACTCGGCGTTGCCCGGTAAAAGTCAAAATTTCAATTTTTTGACGGAAACAAGAATTTGACAGTACCCGGCGTTGTTACATGTTGCCGGATAACTCGGACTGCTGTTATCTTTTACGCAAGTCAAGCAAGTTGCTGCTGTCAAGGTTCCAGTGCTGTCGTTTTTTGAGAAGGTCAAGTGCCGGTTGAAACGGGTTGTTTTCTGAAGAAGGCCAAGTACCGATTTCCATCAACTTACTTTTGGATTAGAAGGTCAAGTGCCGAAACAACTCAACACACAGTATTTCAGAAGCTCTTGTACCATCGTGTTAGCAGTGGAAGCAGTTCAGATGTGCCATCATCGTTGGAGCTTCGCTCTTTAGGACGTTGATTGACATCCGTTTTTCTGCTGTTCTACGATTGGAAGCCTATAAGTTAAGTGGCCTGTTTGTATGTAAACTGTGCCCTTATACTTCTGCTGAGTCTTCTGTGTATCATCTCATTCTATATGTTATATGTTTATATGTTATTTGTATATTTATATGTTTATATTTCAGCGGGTTCTCGGTTGGGTGGTGTCTCCGTTAGATTATGCCACGTCATAGAGGTCGTCTATTGTGAGCGTTTTCTGTAGGGTTTGCAAATTTCCGATACTGGAATTTGCTAAGCGACTTCTGTTGCTATTTATGTTAGCTGTGATGACATGTTTTAATATTGTTTTCGTTATTATTTCGCATTCTTTAGTTTTGTTTTGATTTGTTTGTATTTGTTAGCCTACTCTTGTCTATAATTTAGTTTCATACAACATTTTTGTTTATACACTGTGGTGTCATGTATTTTGTTTAATTCTATCGCAGATAT
The DNA here is from genome assembly GCA_024509875.1 of Oreohelix idahoensis. Lineage (NCBI taxonomy): Eukaryota > Metazoa > Mollusca > Gastropoda > Stylommatophora > Oreohelicidae > Oreohelix > Oreohelix idahoensis. The sequence goes on along the minus strand of JAMPIV010004155.1, from coordinate 744,209 downwards.
CGTCACATTTTTTGTGATATTTCATTAATTTCTGCTTTATTTTTAGTTGATTTCTGCGAAAGTTTTTGTATTGTTGCTGATCTTTGTTATTGTTTACATTTTCAATGTTTACATTCTGCATGTGTTTACATAGTCATTGTTTACAGTTATAGTAATTAGTTAATGGGCTATGCTAATGCACTGTTACTACTATACTGATGATAAATGAATGATGAATAGTGTCGTGCACTATTGAATGAGAAGTGCACTTATGATCAAGATTTGAGTGCTGATATTTCATATACAAGTTCTTTGATTGGAGACTTGTTTCCCACAGAGACTGGGATAATATAATGTGATGTGAATATACAAGTGCTTAATTAAGACTTGTTACACTTAGGTTTGAAATAAATTAGTTAATTATTTCAGGTTTTGGACTCATATGTTAGACAACATGTCTACATTTGAGCACTTTATTGAGCAGGGTAAATTGCTTGGGAAGACTGGTGATAAGTTAGAAGAATTTGCAACTGCTCGATATGATAAAGCAATGGAAGCTGAACAAAAGAAACTGCATATGGAAGCTGAACAAAAGAAACTGCAGATGCAGGTGGATGAAAAGAGATTCCAAATGGAAATGGAAAAACAAAAAAGGGAATCAGAAGCTGAGGAAAGAAAGCTACAGCTAGAGGCTGAGAATAAAAGACTTGAAAAAGAAGCTGAAAATGAAAGACTTCAAATGCAGGCTCAAGCTGAAGAAAGGAAGTTACAAAGAGAGTCTGATGAGAGGAAAGCAAAAATGGAACATGAAGAAAAACTCTTAGCTTTAGAGTTGGAGAAATTGAAATTGACGAGCATGAGTAATGGTAATGATTCAAACAAGGGTTCATCTTCTGGGAAGGATAATAATGATACTTTTAAGATTAAGTTACCAACATTTAGTCCTTCCAGTGATGACATAATGTTCTATCTGGACAGATTTGAACAAGCATGTACAGCTCATAACATAGACAAAGCAAAATATGTTTATCAGTTATCAGGGATACTGACAGGTAAAGCTCTAAGTATATTAAATATGGTGGATGAACCTGACAAGAACAATTATGAGGTTGTCAGGGCCGCTTTGTTAAAGAAATATCAGCTTAACGAAGACGGCTATCGTCTACAATTTAAAAACATGTTACCTGAAAATGGAGTTGAATTCTCCGAGTTTATTGCAAGAATACGCATTACTTTCTCACGATGGGTTGAACTATCTAAGACGGAAAAAACTTATGAAGGACTTATGGACTTAATACTTAGAGACAAAGTCATGTCGTCTGTCAATGAGTCTTTCCTTGCTTTCCTTCATGAACGTAAACCTAAAACAATAAAAGAAATGGAAGATTTCTGTTGCCAATACGTAACTGCGCACCCACACATAACCATGGGTAACTCTAAGGTGAAAGAAGGTTTACCAGTTGCTTCGGCAGCTCCGTATGGTCAAAACTTTGCTCGTAGATTCCAACAAAATTTTGATAGAAAGAGTAGCGGTAATTTCTGTCAAAATCATGGAAATCAATTTCATGGTGATTCTTCTTCGAAGAATTGGAGACAACCTGATAGTGGTCGTTACTATCACCCTAATAATTATAAGCATTTCAAAAGAGGATATGGTAATAGAGGTTATTCCTGCCGAAGACCTCAGAACCAAACAAATAGATGTTCGCATCAATGTGAACATGATAGTAATCGTGGAAACTGGAATTCGAACCAGGATAACAATTACAATAGAGACAATAATAACTGCAGAGATAATAATAACTCTGATAACTTCAGAGGTAATAATAGTCGGGGTAGATCTCAACACAAAAAAAAGAGATATCAGCAGGCTAATGCTGTACAACAGGAAACTGAGGGAGCCTGTAATCATGTTGTTGATAGTAAAAACTTTGACGCTGTCACTAGTTCTGCTTTTGACTTTGAGAGAGCAAACAAATGCCCCCAATGCAGTACTTTATTCGAACCGGGTACCATAACTACTTTGAGTTGTGGTCACCCACTTCCCGCTCTTCCTGCTGCTGTTGCGCATGACGGGAGGGGTTCTTTAATTCTACATAAGGGTCTTGTTAATGATACTCCGGTCTCACTACTTTTCGATTCCGGATGCACCACTATTGGTGTTAGACAATCGCTTGTAGATCCATCTTGTGCTACAGGAAGGGTTATTAAATGTGTCACATTTGGCGGCACTCTAGAAAAATATCCTACTGCTGTAATTCGCATTGCCACTCCTTTCTTTACTGGAGATGTGCATGCTTGTCTCTTACCTAATCCTATTGCGGACCTTATTATTGGTCGTATTCACGGAGTTAGGGAGTGTACCCCACAGCAGATTGCTGCTTGGGAAGATAATAACATGCAAGCTACAAATGCAGTAGTTACAAGAGCACAAGCTCTACAAACACCCGAAACTTCACTGAATAGTGATAATGAAGTTGATAGCCAAGATAGTCACTTAGTAATCACTCGTGACTCTTTCATAAAATTGCAAGAAGAAGATCCTTCTTTAAAAAAATTCTTCGTTCTTGCGAAGAAAGGTGATCCGAATCAGGATACAAATAGAAAATCTTGGATTGCAATGAGAAACGGCGTACTTGTACGTATGGTACAAGATTCGACTACGTCGGCACATTCGCAAATTCTTGTTCCCAAGAGCATGAGAGTCCAAATATTACAACATGCTCATGACTCGCAATGTGCTGGACATATGGGTTTTGCCCGTACGAAGTCGAGAGTCCTTGCGGCTTTCTTTTGGCCTTTTGTCAATAAGGACATTCGTATTTACTGCCGATCATGCAAGGTATGTCAGGAGGTCAAATCTAGAGGACCACGACATGCTGCGCCTATCCAGGCTGCTGACATTCCTATTCGGCCGTTTCAGAAAATGGCCATAGATATTATTGGCCCTTTTAAGGTCAAGTCGGCCAGAGGACATCAGTTTATCCTTACATGTGTCGATATGTGCACACGTTGGCCAGAGGCTATTCCTCTTAAGAGCATATCTACTACAGATATCGCAGATGCTCTTTGGTTGATATTTTCTCGCTTGGGGTTCCCCAGAGAAATATTGTCAGACCATGGCACTCAACTCATATCTGACACTATGTCACAGGTAATGTCTACCTTACATATTGAACGATCTCTCAGTAGTATCTACCATCCTATGTCTAATGGGTTAGTTGAGCGTCTGAATAGAACGCTCAAGACTTTGCTTGGTAAGATAACTGAAGATCATCCTCAAGATTGGGACAGGGTTTTACCCGCGGCTCTCTTTGCCTATAGAGAAGTCCCTAATGAACACACAGGATTTTCTCCCTTCGAACTTGTCTTTGGCGCGCGTCCACGCGGCCCTATGTCTTTATTACACGATCTCATCACTGCCGATGATATTAGCGATGAAACTCAATCCTCATATGAGTATGTCATTGCTCTTAGACAAAAGATCATTGAGGCATGTAAGCTAGCAACTGCTTCATCAGAAATTGCTAAAGAGAAGGCAAGGCAGTTTGCTAACAAGAATAGATGTCTACGACAACTTTGTCCAGGTGACAAAGCATTCGTCCTACTCCCCAGTAGGGAAAATAGACTTCTTATTGCATGGAAAGGTCCGTATGCAATAGTCTCTCGGATTTCCGATGTTGACTATGTGGTCGATATTGATGGAAAGCATAAAACTTTCCACATAAACATGCTTTCGGAATTTCACGAACGTCCGGACTATTTGCTGCCTATTTTCCAGGCAACGGATGATGCTCCTGCACCTCACGGTCATTATTCATCCCTGTCTGTCATTCAGGATGAGGAAGCTACCTTCTCTGATGTCAACCTTCCCCTTCCAGTGGTTCCATTACATTCCACGGAATCTTGGAAAAACGTTTCTGTTTCTCCTAATCTTTCTGGTGACGAACATCGACAAGTCTCGTCGATGTTACAAACATTTCAGGATGTTCTCACTGACATTCCTGGACACACAGATGTCATAGAACATGACATAATTCTTACCGACAATAATCCAATTAGGGTTAGGCCGTATCCTATTCCTATACACTTTCAGTCGCAAGTGGAAAAGGAATTGGATGAAATGATTCAATTAAATATAATTGAACCATCGACTTCACCATATTCTTCTTCCATGGTTATTGTCCGGAAGAAGGATAAGAACATACGAATTTGCGTTGATTATCGCAAATTGAATCAGGTCACAAAGTTCGACGCTGAACCGATGCCTTTGTTAGAAGATCTACTGATTAGACTTTCTAATTCTAGATTCTTCACTAAACTTGACTTGTCTAAAGGTTATTGGCAAGTGCCTTTAGCAGAGCATGCCAAACCTCTTACTGCTTTTTCTACACCTAGGGGTCTATTTCAATGGAATGTTATGCCTTTTGGTCTCATGAACGCCCCTGCCACTTTCGTTCGCATGATGCGTCGAATTCTGTCACATCGTTCGGATGTCATCGCATACTTAGATGACATCTGTCTCTTCAGTGATACCTGGGAAGATCACTATTTAGGGTTATATGACTTACTGTCCACTCTACGTGAGAATAATTTGACAGCAAAACCTTCTAAAGCTTTTGTTGGTTTTGGTGAAATCTCTTTCCTGGGTCATCGTGTTGGTCATGGTCTCTTGAAGACAGAAGACCACAATACTTCCAAAATACTGAACATCTCTGTTCCTAAAACGAAGAAACAAGTTAGGAGTCTCTTAGGTTTAATTCAATTTTATGGGAGATTTATTCCAAATTTATCTTCGATCATGGCACCTCTCTCAACATTGTTGAAGAAAGGTTCGCCTAATCTGGTCCGTTGGTCTGAAGAATGCCAATCTTCACTAGACCAAATCAAGAATATATTTTCTTCTCCTCCCATCTTAAGATTACCTACTCTTGATAGGACTTTTGTTCTTCGGAGTGATGCTTCATCCACTGGGATTGGAGCAGCACTGATGCAAGAATATGCAAATACTCTGCATCCTGTTATGTACATTTCTAGAAAACTAAATGCGGCAGAGAGGAACTACTCGGTTTTAGACCGTGAGTTGTTAGCGATGGTTTGGTCAATTCTAAAGCTACAAAGATTCCTCCTGGGCGCACATTTCATTCTAGAGACTGATCAGAAAGCTCTTACAGCTATTCAGACTAAGAATTTGAAGAGTTCGAGATCCACTCGATATGCTATAGCTCTTCAACCTTTTCACTTCACGGTACGAGCTATCCGTGGTGCGGATAATGTGATGGCTGACATTTTGTCTAGATGCCCACATGACTCCAACTAATACTTCTGTCCTATATTTCTATATATTACAGAGTCATAACACACCTATATTTCTACAATAGATTAGCACATCTGTACTTACTTTATATGTACACACTATCGTGCTTTGTTGTCATCTTCTTCTGTTCGTTTTTTAAGATGATAGAGGAGGACTGAGTAGTTAATATAAGGGCCGTTAGTTTACTAAACAGCCACAATTATTAATAATGTATTGTACCTTATGAAGCATATTAGTTATTAATTAGCATTATATTGCTTGTACTTTCTCAGAATGTCATTGTTGAGCTGAGGACTTACCTTACGAGTTCTAGATTGTGTACTTACCCTCGGAATACCAGAGCATATGTCCTGGATCGTCATGTAGTTTAACTTTACTATGTACTTATGTCATTACATGTCAAAGAATGTACTATTTAAATTTTCCTATCAGATTTGTACATCCATTTTTAAAGACAATATTAGAGTATGCTGTTTAATGATGATTATAGTAACTTGCATACGTATATTGTGTTTACATGCTAACGTGATGTGTGTTGGTGACACCTCCCCGATGTGAATATTTTTTGAGACATATTTATTTTTCTGTTGAGGTATATCCTCACCAGACACTCTATAATTAGCCTATTGTTTGGCAATTTAGTTAATTATCAGCGCATAATTCGTGCGTTTTGAGCCGCTTATCGCTTGCTCTTTGATATTGAAAAAAAAATATGTTCCACATTTTTTTTTTTATCGGGAGGAGGTGGTGATATGTTGCGTGATAAATTCTCGCAACATCGTTTTATTTCAATATCTGTTTTATAACGCAAGGGCAACAACTGCTTGAAATTTATAGTCACTTTTCTCGGTAAGCATTTGTCTTCTCGCGTTGGTATCGAATGCAGTTAACTTTTGAGCTGTGGTCATTTTTGCGCTGGACTGCGCATGACTTGTCTTGTTGTTTGTCGATCGGTTTCCGCCCACCACTAGTGGGGGTGAGCGATTTGGAATGGCGAAAGAGATGCCTCGTTGAAGAGGGGATCTCCGCTATTTTTGTTCTGTCAGGGATGTGTAGTCCTCTTATGGATATTTCGTTTAGTCGAGATAATACCTCTAGTGTTTTCCCACATGTCGGGAGGCGTGATATTTCTGTGTATTTCATGAAAGCAAGGTAAATTGACATTTTCATTAACTCTATCGATTTTGGGTCGTGAGCGATTTCGATTCATAGCCTGTCTCCGAAAGTCGTCGTCACGAGATGTTCTTTCCCAGCTCACATGTCGCTGCATTGTACTGCATCGGTTGATGCATGTACCAAGGACCATTACTTGCTACTTTGTTAAATGAACTAGGTTTAGAAAACCTTTATTATCTAGAGGATATTCTTGAGGACATTATTTATACTTCGGCAGACGTGTCTGTCTTGCTGAAGTCAAACTAAGGAGAGTGAACTGATCTCATACATCTGGTTATCTCCTGGCTGTTATAGAAAAGGATGGAGTTGTTCACCTGACTACATTTACAGCACTTTGAAATATAACATGCATCTGACTCATCATTGTAATGCTGTCTACCGTTTATTGCTGTATTGAATGTTGCTGTGATAATGACTGTTTGATGTGCCTACACATTTGCGTAACCATTTTGTCACTGTGGCGTCCACAATAAATAATGAAGAAAAACGTCAACGGCTGTTTCAAGACTCATTGACTTTATACGTCGTGAGTTTACTGACGTCCTATGTGGATTGCCCTGTTATTGTTGCATGAACATTGTTTTGACTGAACACATCTACACACTACACAAAACCAGACATGCGGATGCCATCCATCATCATATGGCATCACGCATCAGTTATGTTCTTTTGCTCCTTGACGATAACTCGAGTACTCTGACCCTGAGATATGTCTTTTTGCCATGGATAATTTTATTTGACAAAATTATGCTCCCCCACTGTTTCGCCGTGACTCGCTGAAATTAAAAGAAAATGCGTCTATTGTATAACAACTCCAACATAACGCATCTCTAACCCATTAACCTTTATAACTCCCTTACTCAGTACTTCACTCGTCATATACAACAATACATAAAATAATACTACCCACATGGCACTTAAATCTCACTCCTCCTACCCCCCTTCTCTCGTTCTGACCAACAATCCATAAAATACTCCTACCCATGTGTCTCTCTATCTCACGCTCCTTCTACTCCCCTTCTCTTCAACTTAACTCTGCCAGGTAGGTAAACAAAAACCTCCCGACCTGTCTGACATATTACGTGGCTGTTACGCATGGCTAACCACGTGTCCAAACATTACAGCTAGGGAACTTCTTTGTCCGAAATCCCGTGGCCTCCTTTTAACATCACCCATGAGGTTTCCTACTTACTCCAAAATTAAATGAAATCTCGCCATAGGAATAGTTTACTCCTCTAAGCAGTATAATCCACTTATAACATACATCTTTACTCTCCGACTGCATTTCTTACATTTAAGGCATAATAAAATTTAGTACACACAATCGATTCCCAATAAAATTACATTTGTAAATACACAGGAATAAATGGTGGTTTTACATAACATTCTACAACTATGAGCACGCGTGTAGCTTATAACTTCACACGTTCCTGTCTACTGCCAAAATCATAGAAAGAATAAGCACACTGTTACATTTACATCATTCTTCAAAAATGATAATGGATGGCACTATCGTTTTAAAACTTAAAAGTTAATGTCCCCGAAGAAATTAACTACGGGCGAATTTCTCAAAACCCCACTAATAATTAAAACGATAATAAAACTACTACATACCGATTATCGCTGTTTTTCCCCACAGTGGAGACGATAAATCAAAGACGACCGGCAGGCAATATTTCTTCAGAGAGACTTGCCCGCCGTTTAACTGGCTATTTATACACACAGGGGGCCACCCCCGCGTATAGTTAAGCTACGCGCTCGGGCCAATGGAAACGCTAGAAAAAAATAAACTAACTACGAGCTGCGCCAATCAGATTTGAAACCGCACAAACCGCATGTCCAAAAATTGCATCACGTCCACGTGCGTTTCTGACGCGTCATACAGGCGTGCCCGAAAAATAGCGATTTCCGTAAACAACGAAAAATCGCGGAAAATCAGAAGAAAGTAAAACTGGTCGAGTGTAAAATAAACCTACCATCATAAAACGACCCCGTTTAATTATCTACCCAAAAATACCAAACACGATATATATACAAATGAGAAGAAAAAAATGATGAAAATTCAAAATAGAACCACAGAATCGGGCCGGTTGAAGGACAGAATTACAGTGCAGCATCACACCGACGTTCGAGAAAATACGGGCCTAACACCATATTCCCAATATGCCTCAATAGGGCGTGCAACGGGATCCTTTACCTTACAATGTGAGTATGGTAAATTTACTATATACATCTTTTGTGATATACTTAACTGTTATTTACTGTAATAAAGAAACTATGAATTTTAAACTGAGAACAAATCAGTTCAAAATACTTGTTATAATAAGATAAACACTTAAATAAATAATATGAACAAGTATTTCACAAAACATTAATTTACTTATTAGAAAAATGTTACATTTTTATGATGAGAAAAAATAGCTTATGGTATAACAACTGCATAGTATAACTCAGTGAGAAATCTGGTAGAATAGGAATTATTAAGTAAGTAAGCAAGAGTAACCTGGGACAGATGTGTCGTAGATTTTATAAAATTCTTGACAAACAGTGGATATATCAACTCATACTTTCATAAGATCAATGCTGCTACTTAATTTTATGTTAATTCCAGGATTATTTACTCACGCAAGTACATTGTTGAGGTTGGTAAAGATTATTGCTTTTTGAGAAATGGATGGATGTATTATGCTGTCGTACTCAAACAGAAAGAGTTTATATATAAAAATATTTCTGCATCACTTAATCTCACTTTAAATTATAATCAAATTAGGTATAAATGAATTTATTTCTTTCAGTAGCATTGGAACATCTGCCAGACCTCATCATAACTGATTTATGAGTTAAAATTTAATATTGAGAGATTATGAAATTTAATGACCTTTGACATTTTTTTGGCACACTAAAATGCCAGGCCATAGCGGAATACCAACCGTAGATATATACCCTACTTTGGGTTAAAAAATCTTCATGAAGGAACTTTCTTCTTCTTCTTCTTCCGTCCTTGGCCACCGACCGTCAAAGCAGTCAGTGGCCATTACGCCTAGTGGCGTCTTAGGGCAACAGCAGATAGGTTTTCTTTGCCATTGTTTTCCATCACGCCTAGTGGCGTCTTTGGGCAACGGCAAATCAACCCATTTGCTGTTGTTTCCGTAATCGAAGTGACTGGCAAACGGGTGATCAGCCCGTTGTGCTCATGAAGGAACAGCATGCATAAAAGTGACACAGATGTCTAACACACTGAATCAGATATAAAATTTAAGTGAAGTTAAAACACTTTTCCCATAAGCTCTGAGAAGATAGCAACACTGGAAGTAATGTGATTTTAAGATTTTATTTAACTTTGACCTCAAATGTGCAGGGAAGGACCCATCCTCCAAGAATGTCAGCTCCATGAGAGGAGCATATTAACATCATGGTCTTTACAAACCAATTTGAGGGAGAAAATGTTTGGCTATCAGAGAAACCTGAGACAGACCTCAAACTTTATGAAAGAAATAGATGTGGTTATATTAGGTTGAATGACGAAGAAGAAGTCCATACTAATTAATAACAATTATTTCCAGCTAAATCACTGAAAAGTAGACATGGGGTTAAGAACTAAGTCACTTTTCAACATTCTTTTTGCACACTTCAGCTTCCTTTCCCCCCTCCCTCCAGTTTTTGTGTTTATTGAAGGCGTTTTTTTTTTCTCACCAATTAAAGCCTGAAGTCACCACAATACCTGGTTTTTGATTTCGAAGTTTTTAATATTCAACAGTTGCTTTTCTCTGCCAACGAAAGTCTAATAACACCAGTAGTAGAGTACTATGCTGTTCCTGCCCACCCCTTCAACAGACAAGTTTGTGTTCAGTTGCCTCATGCACTGCCAGAAGAGTTTGACACCAGTCTTATCAGGGTGAGTTAGTAAACTAAATGTAGTAAACACTTGGTAACTAGAATATAAGCACTGGAGTAAGGCTGTATAAAGCAGTAAGGTGAACAAGGTAGCTGAGGAGGTCTTACTATGTTAAAGGACAAAATCAGGGCCCACGTTGTGACTGAAGTCATCATCAGAGGCAAGTATGACAGCATTATGGAAAAGAAGGTGAGAGCTAATCTAAATACGTAAAAACAAATGTAAATGCATTTAAAAAAAAAAAAATTTGAGATATGAAATGCAGATGCTAATTGGGGTCCAGGTCCAGCACATCAGATGTGTAGTCTTTGACAAAGGCTTTGGGGTTGTAATGTGGGCTTTTTGTGTGTGTGTGCTTTAGCTTAGTAAGATTTGTCCTGCTGCCTGTTTTTATTAATTGGTCCTTTTGATTAACTGGTTAACTAGATAAAATGATATGAAAAGCTTTAATTCTTGCATCTTGGGGCAAACCTTTGTTGGAATGGTCTCGATGGTATGTTCTAGCATGCAATACAGGGCAATTGTGATGGTGTATTATTAAGTACTGATGATACTAAATTTACAGGCATATTGCTTTCAACCCTGCATCACTTGCACGCTTTATATGGCAGCGAGACATGGACAACTTATGCTAAGCAAGAAAAAAGGTTCAATACCTTCCATCTATAGTGTCCACGCCACATCCTTGGTATTTTATAGAAGGACAAAGTAACAAATGCTGAGGTCTGTTGTGTGCTGGCCTTCAAAGCTTGTATACTCTGCTTAGACAGCACAGACTACGCTGGCTTGGCTATGTCCACTGCGTAGAAAATTGTCGCATCCCCAAAGATATTTTCTACGGGCAACTGGCAGATGGCAACAGAACAGTCGGATGACCATAGCTGAGGTTAAAAAATGTGTGCAAGAGAGACATGAAGGCACTGGATATAAATCCAGCAACCTGGGAGGAGAAAGCTGCCGATCACACAAAGTAGCGATGGTACCTACGGGGCCACCTCAAATTGGGCGAAAAGAAGCTCTCACAACAAGTAGAAGAGAAAAGAACATGCCGCAAGGAACACAATGCAAAAAGACAGCTGAAGGCCATTACCTCAGGCACGCTTTCCCATAGTCAGTTATGGCAGAAGGGGGCTACTATTGCTTTCAACTATATCTCTTCAAGATACTATGACCTGGGCAGTTTGCCTCTGTTTTTTTTTTTCCCCATGTTTCTTATTTCTCATGTTTTGTTGTTTCTTATTGTCATATGAAATTAACATCTCTGTATAATTGTTTCCTGGTCTCTTTGTTGTTTCTTATTTCTGGTGGTTTCTTTTTTTTTGGAAGATGGAAAGCTACCTTAGCCTGATACAAGCATAACTTTCAAAGAGGCAAAGAGTTTTATCAGAATCAGATACAGAAACAAATAGGATGCAGAGCATCCAGGCCGCACACAAAATGTTGCATATTACCAGCTCAGCAGAAGAGAACATAGGTAATTTTCAGACTCAGCACGGGCCACAACAGACTAGGATACCATCTATTCAACAAGCTAAAGATAGGAACTACTGATGAATGTAAATGTGGCACTGATATAATGGCTGCTGAACATCTGCTTCAAAGATGCCAAGTATGTGAGCAACAGAGAAAGGACATATGGCCATCACCAGTACTATTCCTGGAAAAACTCTATGGAGATACTTATAGCCTCAAGATGACCACTTCTTTCTTTGAAAATATTTAAGTAGACATCTGAGAATGTATGAAGAAGAAGATTTCTACCTCCACAAAGAGAATGATTTCTACCCCCAGCCTTAGTTTATTCTCTATGTTTTGGTGTCGTCATGTGTTTCCTCTGCCATGGGAGTCTCAGATTAATGACTGCCCATTGATAACCAGTAGATGACTCTTTCAGTGTATAACCTATCCATTTCCAACACCTTTTCCTCACCTCATGTTTCACTCTGATTGTTTTTTGTGAATTCTGTGATAGTGACCTTGTCATACCATTTTAGTAAGTTTGTTGTGTTTAAACTCCCATAAAGTGGTGTAGAATTAAACCCAGATTTATGCATCCCTTGATCATGCTGAATTTTTGTGAATTAGCTGTACACATCAAATGCATGTATTAAAAACAAATGAAATGTTATAAGGCCTTTTATGTTAGTTAACTCTTTGCTGCTGGTTACCAGCAGAGTGAAATAGCAAGTAAGACATTTTATGTTGTTTGTTTTGATTCTGACCAGGTTTCCAACACATTTTATTCTTTATTGTTTTTGTGTGTTTTATGCATGTTAGTTAAAATTTAATCATATTTTTCAGACACAGCATTTCGCATGTTGTGATTTTCTATTGCTGTGCTTTGTTTTATGTTTTATGTCCATTTTTTACCTTCATAGCACAGTGTGGGTATGGAAATGATCACGATCATTTAGAATCCACTGCTTAGGCAATGACACATCTCAAAGGAGACAAGTGATAGCTGGTCAGTAGCATATTCACACCATCTCCTTTGTTATCAGTGTCAAACATCATCAGCAACACTTCCTGTGGAGTCATCACTGCAGCTGGTCCCCAGGAAACCTGCACCAAAGCATTTATACTGTTTTGTATGTAACAATTTGTTTTACATGGTGAGGTTACCAGCTCAATGCAGAACCTCAAACTAGTCACCTTTTATGACAAGCATGAGGGAGCAGTAGCCATGTTCTTTCTTTGCTTCCTCAGAGACCCCTGGTTACTACACAGGTCAGTGTCAAACATAGTCATCATCTGTAGCATTGGAGAGGAAAAGCACAAAATGTAAGATAGCATGTCTGAGAAATGCTGTGTCACCACAAGAGAGAGAAAGAGGAATGACGAGAGAAACAAGCTGGCTGGAACAGGACCATGCATAAAGAAAAGAGAATAAACTGGTATGCACACTTTGTTAGTATGCAACCAAATCATCTACCTTAATAAGGCTTCAGCATCAGAAAATCTGCCTGCAGAGGAAGAGGATGCATGTTAGGATGACAGATAGCCACTGCAGTAATCCTGAGGAAACACGTTTTGACACAAGGCAACAAACCTTACAGAAGTAATATGAAAACTTTCTCCTCCTGATGCTTATCGACACATATGGACAAAGAAAATGAAATGAGAAGTGCTGATAAATGGTAGCATGAACTATTTGCATTCTTGCGTCATTGTTTAATTATAGCATTACTGTTACACCACAGGTGTACACTTTCACAGTGGATGAACATGGAAAAGTCTCCTTGCACAATGTACCCATGTCCAGCAAAGCAAATGACGACAGAGACACTGGGGCAAACTGGGAGAAGGGCACTGATGGACACAGCATTCACATTAGCACAATTCATTTCAGGTACTTCAGCCCCACTGTGGGTGTTTAGTAATTGTATTTTGTGTTAAACGGCAAACTACTTATTGAGAACCACTTTTCTCATTTGGGAACCAGTCATAGCGTAATCATCATGACCTTTTTGCTTTCTGTGGGCCATGGAGGGGCTACTGTATCTGGCTCCCTTGCAGGACGTCTGCATCAAAGCCTTCATGGGCTAATGCAGCAGTAGTTTCTGTAACAATTTGTTTTATATGATAAGGTTGCCCGCCTCATGCAAAACCTCTTATTGGGCGCCTCTTACAGAATGCTTGAGGAGCGGTAGTCCCACTTTTTCTTTGTCTCCATAGAGATCACTGAGCACTATACAGGCAATCACAGCGTAATTATGAGCAGAAATGATCTTTTAATAGTTTAACATCAGCTTTTAATGTTTTGAATTTCCTGTTGTTACAGCTTTCAGTACAGCTAGTAAACTGCTTAGATTACTTATGTAAATTAAGGTAATTTACTTTTTCTAATTTACAAAATTGTATATAGTAATTGGAATTATTCAGCTTTAAAACATATATGGTTGCCATACATATTGAACTAAAAACATATAGTGACTGTAAAGTGGACTGTGAACAAGTACACTATTGACTGTAAATATTGAGCTATGAACAAGTACGAAACTGTTGAATTTATTCAAACTCCAGTATGAATTACATAATTTATTATGATGAATGAAAGTTGACCTTGACATTGTTTCCACAGTGGTTACTTCTGTACACAGTGTGACACTACTAGTTGGCCATCAATTTGTACCATGGTTTTTGGCTCTCATGTTCAGATAACTCAGTCTCGCAGAGAGGTCAGAGTTATCCTCTACATTTGGGACAGACGCCTCACTATTAAAGACTACCTCGAGGTTAGTAATAAACTCCTGCAGGCAATTAATCTGTCGCCCTAATTAGCAACTGACACCACAAAATCTGTTACTTATTGTCACATCTCATAAAAAAACAAATTTTGAAAAACTTTTACTTTGGCTAAAATTAATAGTTTTGAGATTTTATTTGTATAAAATTTTTTTGTTTTTTAATTCAGCTTCTTTACTGTTAAAATAGTAGTATATAAGAAATGATATTAAGTGCATGTAAAGTGTAAATAAAGTGGTGAACCATTCTGAAACATCAAACTTTGAACCTGATTTTCTGAGGTAATAATATTTCTAACATTCTATTTTTAAACACATTTAGGTTTTGACCATATTTTTTATTTTGGTATTTTGTTTCCCTCAAAGAGTCTTTGAAAGATTATTCTTGTGATACAAACATTTATGCATCTGTTATAGATTTCATGACGTCTCATCACATTGTAGAGTTTTAGAAAAGAGGGCTGCAACTTTTTTTATTTGTTTGGAATTTGGTTACTTTAAGGTGGAATTAAATGCTTAATCTAAGGATATTTCAGCTGCAACTTTTTGATTTTTTATTTGGTTGGAATTTGGTTACTTTAAGGAGGAATTAAATGCTTAACTCATTCTAACACAGGCATTTTGTCAGTTTTACCCAGAACCCAATATGCAGACATTTTTTTTCTACAAGTGATTTTTTTAAAACAGGCAGTAGACACATATATTAGTTTAGTAGATATATGTATTATGCATCAAACTTTAGGAAATTGGCTGCAGAATGTTGTGACATACTGTTGAGTTCTTATGTGATGTTATAATTGTTTGTTTTACCTTGTGAAGTGTAGAAATAATAAAAAGTAAAAATAAAAAATGAATAAAAATTATGCACATACACGTAAATATTTCAGCTGTACTTAATCCCTTGGTAGTAAAACACCAAGAATTGAAATGTATATCCAGTTGACAACTAATTCAAGAAGTTTGATAAAAAACAAATGAAAATTGTAATTTATATAAATTTTTTGTGTGACGTCACATATCACTGAACTGGAATCTCACTTACACATTCCTGTCCCTTGCAAATTAATTAATTTATTACTCAAAAATATCACATTCGCTCAACGTCCTTATCGGAATCGAAAATAGGTTATTATCGCTACCGATATCGCTAAAATTCATTTCGAAATTATATATTGAGGTTGATTCGTTAATAGTTTATGAGTGTTATGTACGAGGGGCGTTCAGAAAGTAATGCACCACATCGTTTTTCTCAGGAGCTGTTTATTAAAAAAGCATGAAATTTATATACAATATACATGGATAAGCCATGTAAACATCGGTATTATTCAACATAATCCCCATCAACTTGTACGGCTTTATGCCAGCGCGAAACAAGTGCATGTATTCCTAGCCCGTACCGGATTTTGTCTTGATCATGTAGCCATTTCTTCGCTGCATGAATCACTCCATCATCTTCAAACCTTGTCCCACGGAGTGCATCTTTAAGTGGACCAAATAGATGAAAATCAGAGGGTGCCAAATCGGGACTATAGGGTGGATGGGGTAGTACAGTCCAACCCAATTTGGTGATTGCTTCCCGTGTGGCCAGACTTGTGTGAGGTCGCGCATTGTCATGAAGGAGAAGCAGGTCTGCTGGATTCTTGTGCGGCCGAACTCTGCGAAAAAGTTGATTGAGTTTTTTCAATGTCTTAATGTAAGCTTGCGAATTGATTGTCTCTCCTCTAGGCATAACGTCCACAAGAATCACACCTTCAATGTCCCAAAAGACAGTGATCATGACCTTTCCAGCTGAAGGAATTGTCTTGAATTTCTTTCTTCGTGGTGATTGCGGATGATGCCACTCCATTGACTGTCTTTTTGTCTCAGGTTCAAAATGATGTGCCCAGGTTTCGTCACCTGTAACGATCTTAGCCAAAAAGTTCTCTCCATCAGCATTGAAACGCTCCAACAATTCAGAAGAAATTGCAAAAATCGGTGGTCATTTGTGAGACTTCGAGGAACCCATCTTGCGCAAACCTTAGAAAATCCGAGAGTTTTTATAACTGCATTTGCACAACCAATGCTGACTGACAGCTGTAAGGCCAATTGTTGAGTAGTGATTCGCCTATCAGTAAGAATAATACCCTCAGCGCATTTCAACATTTCTGCGTTGGTGGCTGTGGCAGGACGACCACAGCGCGGCCGATCAAGCAGCTCCGTATCTCCACTTCCTGATTCTTTGATTCTCTGAACCCAGCGACTGACTGTACTCCTGTCGACTGCAAAACTTCCATACACATCACATAGACGCTTGTGAATGTTCACAACAGTTTCCTTCTCTGCAACGAAAAATTCTATCACAATTTGCTGCTTATAACGCAAGTTGCTAACACGTTCCATTTCAACGGTTTAGGGCAGCGGTATTATTTGGCCGGTTGCGGTGCAATTTGGTGCACACAATTGGGACATGCCATATTTGAAGTATGCAAAATTTCATGCTGCTATCTTCATTATTAGCTGAGAAAAACGATGTGGTGCATTACTTTCTGAACGCCCCTCGTATGTGACTACACTACATGTAAACAAATAACCCTATGACGTCATTAATTGATAAAAGTATGCAAAAACTAAGCACCAATATAATTATTTTGCTACCAGTTCAAAATACGATGTCCACAGGAAGTGTTTGCATGATATGAACACTCTATGGCCACTTATTTTCTAATTTTTCGTTCAATTTCAGAATCTTATAAAGCGGGCCTGCGGCTAGATCCAAAGCAACTCTAGCAACGGTTGTAAAGCACACAATTTCAGCTTCAGGATTTTTGTTTCATTCACAAACGTTCACACACGTGTGCTGGATGTAATGAAATGATTTTAATCTGGCTTATCGCCAGATATTCTATAATTTTCCGCTCGAATGCAGCATATATCACACTGGCGCAGGATGCACCAGTGGGTAAAAGTAAAGGCCAGTCTGGCGCACCATATGGCTCGTGGGTTAGAATGAGTTAATCTAAGGATATTTCTGCTGCAACATTTTTATTTTTTATTTGGTTGGAATTTGGTTACTTTAAGGAGGAATTATACTTATATGCTTAACACATTAACTACCGAAATGGAAAACACGCTGTGGCGTAATTAAATTTTGTTCCCATTTTCACCCTGTAGGTGTATGCACAAATTAAGCTGTAGTTTTTGTAATTGCTTACAGATTTTTGTGAATTATACATCATTTTAAAGATAAATGAATGTACTATTACAACAAGCTGAAAAAATTGTGTTTACAGGTATGGTAAATATTATCAATAATATTAATTGATTGAAAGACAAAGAACGTTTCAATTTTTTTTTAAATTTTCAGCTTACCAACATGTTGCTTGTTTCTAAGGCAGTTAATGCCTTTCTGTAGGTGATTATCGTGTAGTATATCCCATTACAAGAATAACAAGCCCAAGGACAGACATACTGACTAATATTTACACTATTGGTAGCTTACATAATCACACCTACACCACTTCCATAAAATCTCAAAATTTGCATGCAAACCTGGTTACGAGTTGGGACGAAACAAAAACTATTTGATGTTTCACCCTCACTAACTTGCTGCCGTTGTTTTCGTTCTTTAGTTACATTATTTCCTGCACCATTTGTAACTCTAATCGAGGTCTTTGCTATTTTACGGCCCTCCAGTGGCCAAGGACTTGCAATATTTTCACTATCATCACTGCTTGCACCCTACTACTATCAAAATCACCATTTCAATCAATGTGCACACCGTTGTCACTCTTGTCCTTGTCACTAGAGCTATCAGTCAGTTGTTGAAGCAAATTTCTAGCTTGTTCAGCCATTATTGGAGATGTACAAGCATTTTTTGTGGTCTTATCACTAGTTGCCACAGTAAACAGTTTTACACGATTTGGTAACTAACCCAAAATGTTGAAAAATATGAACGTAATATCAATTTTCCAGTGTTCTACAACAACCATGCTTTGGAAATTTGTTTTCCAATGGCAACTTAAAATCTCGAACCAGATCAGAAAGTGTTTCGGTACATTTTTCATTCGTTTTATTACTAAACATAGATTGACGCTTTGAGCAGCTCGCAGTTCAAATGATGGTATTTCATAAGCCGGTCCCACCATCTCACGGTAGTTAATGTGTTAATCTAAGGATATTTCAGCTGCAACTTTTTTATTTGGTTAGAATTTGGTAACTTTAAGGAGGAATTATATGCTTAATCTAAGGATATTTCAGTTGCAACTTTGTTATTTGGTTACTTTACGGGGGTATTATTTGCTTAATCTAAGGATATTTCAGCTGCAGCTTTTTTATTTGGTTGGAATTTGGTTACTTTAAGGAGGAATTACACTTATAAGCTTAATTTAATGATATTTCATCTTTGTTTGACAGTAGTAAGTGATAGATCAGATATTATTTCATGACAAAAAATGTGTCTGCAATATTCTTTTTTTATATACCATGCATTAAATAAGGTAGTGTTTCTTGCATAAAGCACGTCCTTTGTTACAGATTCAGAGCACTTGATGCTGCTTCCTTTAAACCGTTGTGGTTTTTAAGTCAGTCTTTTGCACTGAATTCTGTTTATTTTTCAAATTATTTTTGAATGTTTTGGGTCATAAAAATGTTTTTCCCAAAATAACTACATATGATGCTGGTTACACAGTGAAATTAATTATACAATCATAAAAATGTTTTTTTTTAAAATCAGGTTTTTCATTATAGCTTGTTAATTACTCTTCACAAAATTGAAATTGAGGAGTAGAGAACAACTCGTAAGTCATTATCAAGTTATCATTCAAGTTAAAAGTGGCTAAAAATGCTACTTTTTCCTTTCTGCTCCTATGGATCATGGAATCACCACTGCAACTGACTGGAAGCCTGCACAAAGCATTCAAATACTCTTGCAGCAGCGGTTTATATGGCAATTTGTTTTGTTTGATGAGGTTACCAGCCCCATTCGCAACTTTGTATTAGTCACCTTGTACAACATGCTTGAGGGTGCAGCAGTTCTGTTCTTTCTTTATCTCTTCAGAGACCCCTGGGAAACTACATGGAGCCTCATCTTAGTTATAGCATAATTTAACTGTTTCAGCTCTCTGGCAGATGTGTCATTTGTCAATGGTTTTCTTATTTATCCTTTCTGTTGTCATTTTTAGATGTGTGCAAGTAGTTCATACAGGTGCCCACCTTCAGTATTCATCTAATTCTATTCCACTAAGCTAGTTGTATGTTTTACATATTATTTTTAAAATCTTTATGGTTTATTGCTATTCATTGTACAAGTATTTTTACTATAAGTTTATAAACTAATAAAACGGTATTGAATCAGTTTTACTAATAACAGTTCACATGAGACAAGGGACGTTTCGGGTTTTACCCTTCGTCAGCCACAAACAGGTGACAAAGACCAAAATAACACATAGGTACTACAAAACTATACGATGATGAGAAACATACAAAAAATGGGCGATACAAGCAGATGGAAAAAGTAAATAATCAATACAAGAAAACCGTAAAATCTAAAAGAAATACTGAAACAAGAAAGTAAATAATCCAACGAATATGCCAACTACATTTCTATTCTGGGTGGTTTTCTTCAGCTCTGTTTGTGGCTGACGAAGGGTAAAACCCGAAACGTCCCTTGTCTCATGTGAACTGTTATTAGTAAAACTGATTCAATACCGTTTTATTAGTTTATAAACTTATATTCCTTACCAGTTTTACTGCAGCCCCTTAATTTATTTAAGTATTTTTACTGTTCCTTTAACTTATAAAGTCGCTGTGCAGTGAATTTGAAAAATATTTTAGAAATTACGTCACGAATGGTGCAAATTTACGTCATGATATTCTGTGTTCCAATGCTGTGTTCCACAATCCTGTGTGCAGCATTACACAACAAGCCCCAATTGAAAACCACATTTCTGGCGACGTAGTCTCGCCCGGGCGTAAATTTCACTGCACAGCGACATTATAAACACCCTGTATTATTATTGCATTGATTATCATTTTCTTTTTCTCTCATTTCTCATCCTGACAAAAGTTGATTCAGAAACACAGACCCCTTGTCATTGTAATCATCATTGTCACTCCATTTCTTTCTTTGTAGAGCATAGGGCCTTAGTTGTTCGTGACCTATTTCTATTCTGGGTGGTTTTCTTCAGCTCTGCCCAAGAGGTCATGGCTGCTTTGGCTTCCTTTTTTAATGTTCTCCTCCATGTTCTATTTGGCCTTGAGACTCCTGTCTTACCCTGTGGCCTTACTGGCTGATTGTTTCCTGCCCATCTCTACCTTCTTTAATCTCTAGCTCAGTGTTAATCTTTATGCTGTTAGCAAAACTACTGTTAATGCCTGTTTGTCATTATTAAAATGATATTTTCCTATTTGGCTTGATTAGAGATTCCGAAAGCAAGAATCGGATGTTGACCGCCAGTTGCTGACTGACATGCAGGTGCCTTTGCTGGATAATGCATCATCTGATAGTCGCCTAGTCATGTGCATGGAGGTGATGGGAGGGGATGACGAACGTCAATCTTGGAGACATATTTTAAGGCCTGATGGCTCAAGGCTTCTCTTTAAACCTTTACAGGTGAAGTATTAGAAATTATTGGCTTCAAGTCAATCTTGGAGACATATTTTAAGGCCTGATGGCTCAAGGCCTCTCTTTAAACTTTTACAACTAAAGTATTAGAAATTATACTAGCAATAACCCGTCAAACTTGACGGGTTTTTAATTATAGTGTACTGTTTCCGTTCTCGGATGAGCAGATAGAAGTACATTCTTAAGAGTGTTTTTGGTTTCTTTCCATTATACAGTATAATCAAACTGTTCATGAGCGCCATCATTTGAACGCTTTTCGCTGCGATTGACACCACCATCTTTTCCTGTTAGTAGCTGCAGATTGAGCAGCCATCTTATAATCTTGATCATTATGTGTCAAACCGTTCAAATACAATCCACTTTAGTATGTTATTGGCTCATGTACACCGATTTTTATGCACTTTTTCTTTGTCGAGCGCTACTAATTTCGTGAAAGATAAAACTAAAGTATTTGTTTTATATAACACCCACGCAGTGCAAGTTGCACACCGTGCACTGCGCACTTTTTTTTCTGGCGTGAGTTACTATTTTGAGTGAGGCCGACCGACGTAACATACATCGGTAATTATGTTAGTGTAGATGCTTAAAATCAAGTTGTTTATTCATGTTGAGCAATAGCATAATTAGAAAAAAAATTAAATTGAATATAATTATTGCTGTTTCTGCCACCATGAGATGGTGGAACCGTTTGCTGCATGTCTTCTTGATCCTGCCAAGGGAACATTTATGTTTATTTAGTGAGGGTTTTCTTGTGACGTCATAAGAAGTTATCTCAAATAAAAAGTGAAATATTTGCCAAAATTATGGAATACTCTTGCCAGGGACGAGTAAGCAAAGTAACTATAAAGAATATATGATGTGGAAGAGAAGAATGGGGAGGCTAAAGAAAACATGGAAACGAAGCCAAAGAAAACAGGGACAGACATGAAGAAGATGGCCATGTATAGAAAATAATCAGTGGCAAGTAACAGTTGGGGCTGTATGCCCCACAGGGAAGAAAAGACGATGATGGTTACTGTTTCAGATCTGTGGAAGAGAACAAGACTACAACCATTGCAGAGGAAATTAGAGAGAAAGTTGAGACGGATAGACATACCTTCAGGAAATTATATGCCCTTTACTGGAACCTACAGCAGAATAGAAGAGAGGGAAGGCCAAAGTATGCTGCCATAAGTGCAGTGAAATGTTGGAAACTTCACTATACTAGGTCAGAGCTTTATAATCTGGGGTGAGCGAAAACCTTCTTCATTGCCTTTACCTTTCCTTACTCAAGAGCAAAGTTGTACCCTTTTACAGCTTGATAGACTGAAGAGTGGTATTGCCTGGTTGTATTTTGAACCCTGTAATTTCGTCTCGAGAAGCAAGCACTCTAACGATTCTACTACTCGATGCTGTAAAGTGATAAAGTGTCAGAAAAAAGTCAACATTACTAGATTGTTTATTTATTTTTAATATTGATGCTTTTGATCAGAAATGAATTATACACATCTTTTGAATTTAAGAATTCAGAACTACCATAGAATAGGATACAGCTTTTTATAGAAATATTTGTTTTAGATGTTTTCAGGTGTGTGTGAACATATTATTCTTAAACAGATATATGTGACTATATTCTTCTTATCACAGATGCGTAAGCTGAGTGAAATAGTGCACTGCTGCCGACAGACAGATCCAATACGTGTCGAGTGGGCTCTGGAAAATGTTCCTGAGCAGATTCCTAGTGCTGTTTTCCAGTGCTGTATTGATATCATGCATATGCATGAGTCTACCAGAGACTATGAGACAGCCATGAGAGAAGGCAGTGATGACCTTATGAGAACGTTTTATGTCAGGGATCTAAAGGTCATGACGAACTCAGCTCAGCTGGTGAGAACTGTTTCATGGTTATAGCTTGCAGTAGTTTTTATCCTGATGTAGAAAATTGTTTAGCTCTGTAAGCCAAAGATTTTATCAGTGAAAAAAGGAATACTGGCAAAACATTGTCAGTATCAGGATAAATATCTCGGTTTTAGTTCTTAGAGGCTTTGCTCTTGGTTATTTAGAAGAATACTGAAGAGTAGAATAGGTTACACAAATTGTCGGCACTCAAGGGGCACAAATCTCACAAAGATATCTTCATATTCTGTTCTGTTTTTTTACAGCAATTATATTCTTCGCATCTGAGCAGTTTTTATTGCTGTTAATACAGCATCTGCCAGAGAAAAAAAAAGAAAAACAAAACGACACATTTTATTTGCCTACATGTAAAAAATTTGCACACAAAAAATGTTTCATATCTTATGACTGTAACAGGTGGTGTTCAGTAATTTGGGTAGAATTATATTTGTATGAGATTGACTTTTATGAGAAAAATTACATTGGTAATCTAAGGGCAACAATCCATGATACATCCAGAAGGAGACAAGAGTAGGGCTGATGTCCCTTTAGTGCAGTGTTTAATTTAAACTGACCTTGGCCAAGAATTTATAAAGTTAAGTTTGGAGTTTGGTTTTTCTGAATCAGTTAGGTGAGCGAAGAGACTTTGCATGGAAAATTTATATTTTGGGTGAGCTGTTTACGAGACAGTTTGTTCTAGAATGTGTGGGAAATATTTGTCGTTTTAAATCATTGTTCAAAATTAAATCAGTCGGATTTGAAACGCTATAGTGTTAAGTTGTTCGTATTGGGTTTTCTCCCAAGTGCTAAATGAATATGAAGTGGCAATCGCAATTGAGGGTTTTTATCGAGTGATAAGCCAAGGTGATTTTGGTTGATTCTGTCACAGAAAAGAAATAACTATCATTCAGACACTCAATTGCTTGGTACGCCACAAGTAGAGATGACAGTTCATTATTTTATTCTGAGGACAAGATTGTCAGTGTTGCCTGTACAAGAAAAAGTGTGTGTTTTCGAAAAATTTAGGTACGTTGAACATTTATGAGTACATTACTAGAAGTGCAGTATAATAGACAAGAGACAGAACTAACGAGCAAATGAATAACTTGGTAAACCAACATCCCTGGCGGTAGGCCAGTCTCACTAAGACACGCCAAGTCAAGAAAACAGAAGATAGGAAGAAACCAGAATAATAGAAAACAGAGAGTACATATGAAGAGTATTATGACAAGAAAAGTTTTGACTACAGTGGTTTTCAAGTCGTGACCACCATAACCACTAGAGACAGTTAGCTATACTGAGACAACGAGAGTGAGTGAGAGTAAAAAATGGACACTGGATTATTACCTATTAAAAGTTGCTGTACAAAGTCTGCCAGCCTCAGAGGAAGGTTAGGCATATTATTTTCTTCAACCTTTTGATCTTGTAAATAAAGTTCAACATTAATCTGCTACTGCTGTCAGAGTGAAATCAAT
The DNA here is from genome assembly GCA_024509875.1 of Oreohelix idahoensis. NCBI lineage: Eukaryota > Metazoa > Mollusca > Gastropoda > Stylommatophora > Oreohelicidae > Oreohelix > Oreohelix idahoensis. The sequence goes on along the minus strand of JAMPIV010004155.1, from coordinate 719,647 downwards.
CTTCGACCATTGAGATCAATTATCACATGTCAATTGTGAACTGTTTTGTCATCTGTGAGAATGAAGTTATCTTACCACCATCAAAATAATAAGCTGCCTACTGTTTGGGGTAGAGATACGAACCCAATACACGATCATTACTAAAAATTTGAAGTATGAAATAGTAGACCATCATCAACTTGTATCACCCACGGCCACATGACATTAATAATCCAAAAACATAAACATTTCACACCTTTTGCTGTCATTTCTTGAAAATTGTATTTTGCAAATGTGCTTCATAGTCTCCCATTCTGATTGTAAAAATCTGCAATCATCTTGTATTTTAAAAAACGGTCACCAGTAACAAAGCACAGTTGGAAATACAATGAACCTTTATCAAAATACTGACAATGTCTTGTCTGTTCTTTTTTAGCTTATAAAATATTTACAGAACTAAACAATTATCTTTCTTGTCACATTCTGTTTTTTTTTATTTAAATTTTTAAAAAATGCAGGGTGACATTTAAAAAAATAAAAAAGCAGTTTTAAAAATTGCTATTGTTTGGCCAAATCTAATGTAGGCTTTTAAGGTGTTCACCTTTAATGTGAATGTAAAATGTATCAGGTTTACATAGTAGATTCTATATTTATGAGCAACAGAGAAAGCACATATGGTTGTCACCAGTACCATTCCTGGAAAAACTCTATGGAGATACAAATAGCATAAAGCTGACTTCTTTCTTTAAAAATATTCAAGTGGACGTCTTGAGAGAGCACAGAGAAGAAGATTCTGTATTTGATTTGACATACTCAGTTTTCATATTCAGTGTCAATACATGTGAAGAAGCATTCTATCAAAATCATACCATGAAAGCAGTCATCTTGCTAATGATGGGCTAACAGAACATTGTAGAAATATAGTAACAGTTTTTAAGATTCTTTTTGAAGCAGTTTAAGATGAGAATTCTTTGTAGTTTCTTTTCTTGATTTATAACATGATTTATTGATTAGTAAATATCTCTTCTGGCATTAAGACTTGAGCTTTTGATCCCCCCTGCTCCCGTCCCTCAAATGATCACTGATATGTTATATTTATTATTTTATTTTCACTAATTCTGTACTCAGGAGCCAAAGCCAAGTGGAGATTTCCAGCGTGTGGACCTGAAAAGAACACTGTCAGAAACTATGGACTTAGCACAAACTGAGAGAATGTGTCAGGAGTTTGGAATCAGCATTAAAGATATTGGAAACTTTAGAAAGAAGTAGGTATTGTTTGCTTGCAACAGTGAAAACATTACTTTATTGTGAGGATGATGTGTAAGTTGGTGAATGTGTGAGAAACTTGACAAGTGAAATGTGTGTAAAACCTGACAAATAAAAATCAGTGTACACCATAAGTGTGTCAAACCTGCCATCACAAGAACAGCTATGCTTTGGACCCCTGAAGGAAAGCGAAAGGGAAGCCGACCAAAAACAACTTGATGGAGAACTGTGGAGGCAGAGATGCAAAGAATAAATCAGAGCTGGTCAAATCAATACCCTTTAGCTCTCCAAGGAGCATAGGCCTTCAACAAACACATGCCAAGTCCTCCTGTCATGTGCCATCCGCTCAAGGTCTTTCCATGTTTTCCTCATCATTTTCACCTCTGTATCTAGCTCTCTTCTCCATGTGTTTTTTGGTCTACCTCTGCCTCTCTTTCCCTGGAGATTCCAGAACAAGGACTACCTTGTAATGCTATTTTTTACTCAATGTGTGTCCTATCCATCGCCAGCATCTTCTTCTCAACTCTTATTCCACTGGCTCTTGTAATCAATTCCACATTTGTGACTTTGTCATACCATTTCAATCCTTCTATTCTTCACAAGCACCCGTTTATGAAAGTTTGCAGATTTTTGGTTGTTGTTTTTGTTGTTCTCCATGTTTCAGAGCCATACAATAGGACTGACTTGACATTTGAGTTGAAGATTCTTATTTTACATGGGGCTGGTTACCCCATCCCGTAAAAAAAACTGTTTACCAAAAAAACTTCATCAAACCATGGATAAGTCAAATATAGAATATAAATCAACACAGCTGCCCAAGACAGAAGAAGATTCTCTGGAAAGGAGGTGCATGAAGCAACCCAGAGAAAGCAGAAAGGAGTCTGGGTTGCAAACTAACCTTTTTTGTACAGGCAAATCTCCAGGATTGGCACCTGGAATGTTCGTACTCTATATGAACAAGGGAAAACTGCACAGTTAGCAGCAGAAATGATAATTATAGGATTGATATCCTGGGTCTCTGTGAGACACGGTGGAAGGGCATAGAGAGGAAGAAATTGATCACAGGAGAAATGGTGTTGTCCTCAGGACATGAGGAGGAAATTGCCCACCACAGTGAAGGGGTAGCTCTAATGCTGTCTAGAGAAGCACAGAGGGCACTTATAGAATGGGAAGCAAGGGGACCCCGATTATAACAGCAATGTTTAAAACGGCCAAAAAGAAAATAAATATACACATCATCCAGTGTTATGCACCAACAAACGACAAAGAAGAATCTGTGAAAGAAGAATTTTGCGCCAGACTACAAAATGTCTTGAATAAAAAGAAAAGAGCTCCAAATATGCAGAGCTAAAATGCTGTGCTCTGGTTCTGGGCTTTCCCAAGGAATTGTCACATCTTACACAGAGCCACTTCTCTGCTCCCCCTGCCCATCATGGGCCCATAGCGAGATCCTCCTGCATGCAGCCAACCAGGTAAAAAGCCAGAGTTACGTCTGGAGCTCAAGTGGCTTCTCCAAGCTTAGTGTGCAATGCTGGGTTCTAAACATTTTTCACCACAGAGTGAGTCTCTGGAAGTGTGTGGATGATTTCATGAGTCTGTGAGGGTGTAATTAGCCTCACATACAGGCTCACTTCCACATTTGAATACTGTAGCATTGTGCTTAGCTGGTGGTCATATATGGATGACCCCAGATATACCTCCATGCATAACCTGACCAGTGGAAACCATTGTATGGATAGACACTGTAAATAAATGTGTAAATGTATGTGAAACCTGTGAATGGATCATTATTGTACAGACCATATGTAAGTGAGTGAATATATATTAAATCGGACACATGAAAATCAGTGTATGGACAACCACTGTATACTGTCATGGGCTGCCTCCCCTTTTCTCTGCAGTGATGGTCCAACAATGGCCAAAACATAGAATATCTAATGTGGGTCTTCAAAGGTGTCTATCTTCGCACAAGATTACTCTTGGCAGACATACAGATAGAAGGATGATTATGCTTCTACCTCGAGGGAGTATTCACAAGATATTTCAGAAGTCAAGAACAATCCTGAATGTGTCTTAGCAATGTTAACTTTTATCTGCCCAACAACTTTTGTGAAGAAGTATTATTTAATTTAGCTCGTACAAGCCCCCAACTTAATTTACATAAAATTCTTCTTCTTCTTCTTATTATTATTATTGGCTCTATAGGTGTAAGTATATATATTAAAGATATGGATTCATTCGTGTGCATTCCTATCTATAGTAACTGAATCATCTAGGAATTTGTAAAACAACATATAACAAATTTAATGATCAATTATTATGTAACATTTAAAAATAAACAAGGATATGTTTCGATGGGGTGCAAAAAGATTATGTTATCGTCATCGATATTTGATGGAAAGTAAATGTTCATTGCTGTGGCCTGTTTAATAAGCACTTAAAGGAAAATTGGCGAGCACTGCTGCTGTTGTTCGTCAGTTCATCTCTCTGTAATAAGGGGCACATCCCGAGCGAAGGGCGCAGTGGGGGGTAAACTCTCCCGTTGTCAGTGCTGAATATCTTCACAGGCACATCAGAGGTGGCTGTCTAGTGTCGACACACTAGACAGCCACCTCTGATGTGCCTGTGAAGATATTCAGCACTGACAATGGGAGAGTTTACCCCCCACTGCGCCCTTCGCTCGGGATGTGCCCCTTATTACAGAGAGATGAACTGACGAACAACAGCAGCAGTGCTCGCCAATTTTCCTTTAAGTGCTTATTAAACAGGCCACAGCAATGAACATTTACTTTCCATCAAATATCGATGACGATAACATAATCTTTTTGCACCCCATCGAAACATATCCTTGTTTATTTTTAAATGTTACATAATAATTGATCATTAAATTTGTTATATGTTGTTTTACAAATTCCTAGATGATTCAGTTACTATAGATAGGAATGCACACGAATGAATCCATATCTTTAATATATATACTTACACCTATAGAGCCAATAATAATAATAATAATAAGAAGAAGAATTTTATGTAAATTAAGTTGGGGGCTTGTACGAGCTAAATTAAATAATACTTCTTCACAAAAGTTGTTGGGCAGATAAAAGTTAACATTGCTAAGACACATTCAGGATTGTTCTTGACTTCTGAAATATCTTGTGAATACTCCCTCGAGGTAGAAGCATAATCATCCTTCTATCTGTATGTCTGCCAAGAGTAATCTTGTGCGAAGATAGACACCTTTGAAGACCCACATTAGATATTCTATGTTTTGGCCATTGTTGGACCATCACTGCAGAGAAAAGGGGAGGCAGCCCATGACAGTATACAGTGGTTGTCCATACACTGATTTTCATGTGTCCGATTTAATATATATTCACTCACTTACATATGGTCTGTACAATAATGATCCATTCACAGGTTTCACATACATTTACACATTTATTTACAGTGTCTATCCATACAATGGTTTCCACTGGTCAGGTTATGCATGGAGGTATATCTGGGGTCATCCATATATGACCACCAGCTAAGCACAATGCTACAGTATTCAAATGTGGAAGTGAGCCTGTATGTGAGGCTAATTACACCCTCACAGACTCATGAAATCATCCACACACTTCCAGAGACTCACTCTGTGGTGAAAAATGTTTAGAACCCAGCATTGCACACTAAGCTTGGAGAAGCCACTTGAGCTCCAGACGTAACTCTGGCTTTTTACCTGGTTGGCTGCATGCAGGAGGATCTCGCTATGGGCCCATGATCAGTTTTCTGAATCACAGACTCGTAGCACGAATGGTCTTGTAGACTCGAACCACGAACTGGTCTCGTACCACGAACTTTAGAGGAAATAAAAAGAACAAATGCCTCTGCTAAGTATATTGTGGTCGGAAGATTAATCAGGCGCCTTTCCCGCTGTCCGTCCACCAGTTTTTGTCTCTCGGAAATTTTATTCTCCCTGAGCATATACAGCATAACTCAGGGAATATGATGAGAAATCACCATTATTCTTTTGGTTAATTTAATGGGAAAAATGTGTCTGGACAGCGCGAGTGCAATGGCTTGTGCCTGGAGGAACATTATTAAGTTACATATATCTCACAAAATGATAATATACACACTATGCACATGTGATGTAATCATCACTCACTCACTGCTCCATTCGGAGTCTGGGATTACCTCTGCTTTTGGTTTTCTGTACGAACTAGCATGAAGCTATCACCAGCACTTGCAGTAGTGGTTTACTAATATACTCGTCATATGCTGAGGTTGCCAGCCTCATATGGACTTTTTACAACCACTAGCAAGTACAAACATGTCAAATTTAAAGTATAAAATACATGTTACTACTTACCTCACTACTGGTTGGGAACTTCTTGCTCAGTTTGAGCAGTCTCGACAACTTGATGCAGATGTCTCGAACACACAACTGGGGTATTCTTTCTATTATAGAATCTGTAGTGGGTTTGATGGTATTGTATGATTGTGATATTACTTAGTGTGATGCATGAGGTCAGCTGTGAAGGCTCCTGAGATAAATGTAGCTGTGAATTTTCAGAAGGCCCTTCTTGCTACCACTACGACCTCACACCTATCTTTTTTTTTTTTTTTTTTTTTTATGAATGTGGCTACGTTAAAATTCTAGGGTAATGATATGTAATGTGTTGTGGTAGTTTACATACACACACACAGATATTTAATAAGTCTAATAATATTAATAAAATATTATGACACACTGAACTAACTCAAGCTGTGTAAAATTTTTGATAATAATTTTTCTTTAAGTTTATTTGTTCTGAACCAAGGTTTTATTTTGGTCAGAACATATGAAAGGTTTTGCAATTATTAATGAAATGCATGAATATATGGCATAATAAATTAAAGGAGTGTACATATGTATTTTACAAGACTAGTTAATATTACTACTGTTTATGGTTGTAATTTTTCTGGGAGAATGTTTAATGGATGTGCTGTTGGGGTGACCTCATCACTCCCTGTCTATGGCGACTACACATTGTCCATTTATTGATGATATTATAATTGGTGTGTTAGAAATTAAGTTGGTGAGTATTCAGCAGTCCAGACGCTCACGTATCTTGAATGAGTAATCTGGTGCTGGAATCAGGTGGCCCCACCTCTCCGTGCTTGGGGGCAATATCAGGCTGCTCTGCCAAAATATAAACTGCACGGGTCCACTCTTGTAATATTCAACACCTCATTTGACACCACATTGGTGCCAAATAAAAACTCACAGTTCTGCAATAAAGTATTGGTCATGTGTCAGAATTCCATCCTCTAAACCATTTCTGGACACAACACTACACACAACAACAACACCACATAGACGGGTCAGATCTCTTTGACCATACAACACATCTTACCAATTTGGTTTTACATAGGATAAGTTCTCCCAGACTACATATTCTGAAATATGTTCATTAGCTTCCTGCCATAGAATAGGATAGGTGATATGTTCCACTGATCTCAACACTTGATCTGTCTTTCATAATCCTTGCTGGAGTTTATGTATTTTATTTGTCTCTAGACCCTGAACTGGGGCGGGGGGTCTAGAGCGAATCCTTACTTGTTGTAAGGGATAGATTTTGATATGGCAGTATCAAATCACTCGAAACATTAAACAAATATTAAAATATACAAAGAAATACTTTCAGTCTTACCAGAATTATGAATATAGAACACAGTTATCTGCTAGCAAAACTCAGCTGAGCTGCTGGCTTTAGTATGGCGTCCCTCTAAATATTTCAATTAGCTTCTGGGAATTACACCACTAAATAATTCACTGTGTCTACTAGGACAACTTATGACGAATGGCAAAAAATGCGCGTCTGAGCGCCGATAATATATTCATCTATGGCCAATCACCGCCTTTTTTCCTTTTCAAATTCAAACCTCCTACCAAAAAGTCATTTCAGTCATACCTCAGTCAAGTATGCATTTTTGTCTGTTGGTCCGTCTGTCTCTACTTGCGTTTCACAAAAAAACACACTTGTTTTTTGAACCAACTCTGCCGTCCCCTACACAATTTTGCCTTTAAAGTTATTTTTAGCCACAATTCTCCACCACATTCCCTCTCTTTCATTCCAACTGGATTTTAGCACTTGAGTCTCAAGGCCGCAGTTTTGAAAATTAGTGACATTTTTTGTTTCAATGCAGTCGCTCGCTGATATGAACAACACAGTCTTTTGTCAATATCTTTCTTATTATCTATCCGTCTGTATAAATGAAAGCATATTATTTCACTGCTCAAGATGGGCCATCCGGCCAGCTAGGTTTTATATTCCTAACATCATTATTAAGAAAAAGTTACTTTTCAAGGTTAGTTGGTTTTTCGAAATATTTCTAGCATCTTCTATACTGCGTTTGCCGCTGAATTCAAATAAACGGACTAAGTTATCGCAAAAGCGTCCAAGAAATGACTGTTGTGTATAATAGCTAAGGTCCCTTTTGTCGATTTCTTTACCTTGTGTCAACTTGGGGACGTGAATTTTCCTCCTTTCCCCACCAATTGCGTCTTTTAGCCCTGCTAGTTTCAAGCACGCGTACAGTCAGATTTTTCCTTTTGATCTGCGTTCTCATCCCGTTCCAAGGGTAATGTTTTGCCTTCACGTTTAACAATTTAATTTCCATGGCGGGTGATGACCCGCGGCATGGGCGATCATGTATTCTAGTAGCTTACGCATTAGTTTTTATCCCTACGTTGTATCATTGGAGATATTTTAACGTTGTATCATGGTTAATTTTATGACAGAATCCCTATTCTTTCTATTATAGAATCCCTCTATGACTTGTGAGAAGGTCCTGTAGAATTCCGGGTTCCATATTAATCTGGCGAGTTTTCTTTTCCAGTGTTCAAAAGATGCTCTAATACATATTTCTGTCCGGTCCTATCAGTTCAGAATCCTAACTTCTACTCTTTCTTGGCCTCAGTCTGAGCTGTCTGATTTGACGATTCTGGAATACAGTGTTGTATATCTAATATGTTCTACGTTATATCATAGTTCTCAGCACACGCTCACATGTGGCGTTTCTGACAAAACTTCCAGTCACCATGAATGTCATTCATGCCTCACATGCCAGCTAATACATTCAAAAGTTTGTGTTATGATGACTTTCCTTATGAAATTTTCTGCATGACTCATGCGTTTGTAAAATTCAAACGGTCAATTTTCCGTATATCCGTCTATTCTCGGTAATGTTTACATTTGCAATCCCTTACATTCATCTTGCTTATAACATGCTTGTCTGGATGTTTATTTAGATGTGTCTGTAATATGCCACCAGATCAATAATTGACCGGCACTCCCTATGCAAACAACCACTTGGCGTCATTACATGAAAATGACCTTGCCCACCAACCTGGTTTGATTTGTATCAAACTCTTAGGTAAATAAACTCGACACAAATGAATGGAAGGAGTTTAAACATTGACTCGAGAATACCAATACTGTCAGAAGGTAGAAAAATAGAATGTGCCGACTATCGAATAGTTCACATAATTAGTGTGCTGGAAGATCCTATTTCTTCTTAATGTGCATTTGTAATTCAGAGATAAAATAAACAGTGATTAACTGACTGATTTTTGAAGATGGTCATTTTAATAAAATAGGACAAGTGCATCTAAATCATTAAGTTAAAAGAAAAATCATCACCAACACCCCTTCTTAGATAACATTCTCTTATTCTTTCAGATACTCAACATTGGAAGAATTTCAATTAGGTCTAGTGGAAGAATGTTTGAAAAGACATGGGCCAGATAAATTTTTGAATCTCTTGCCAAAAATTTTGGAGAGACTGCATTATACAGCAGTTCTGGCTGCTCTTGATGACAGAAAAATTCTGGCCAGACAACTGACAGACTTCACAGGTCTGACTGATGCATCTGCTAAAGAAAATGTTCCACAATCATTTGAGAGTTTGGGAGGCAATGAAGATAACACTACACAGAAATCACCTTATCGGATGGGATCTACCTCACCAGATGAAAGAAACAGACCTAGTTTACCTCTTGTCACAGGGAAGAGTAAAGAGTATTCAAAACCTGACCTTCAGCAAAAAGTGTTGGGGAGAAGTGGTAATGTGTTTGTCCATGATAATACACATCATAGGAATCTTGCTGAAGAGGAGCAGCATACTAAAGAGTGGGCCAAAGAGAGCAAACAATCAAAAGGGCACAAAAGAGACAGGCAACATTCTCCACCCAATGACTACAGTGGAGAGGAAGAAGACCATAGCGTAAACAGTCGAAATATAAGATACAGTACACACAGATATACAGATCAGAATTTTGAAGAAAGACAACCACTAAAGAATCAAAAGTCTTCAAGCAGGGGAGATGATTCTGTCCTAGGGAGTAGTTCAGAGCCATCAAAAGGCAATGCATCTTCACATTTCACTTCGAAGTCAGCTATAGGAACCAGCATGTTTGCCCATGCTGATCCGAAGGACTTTGCAGAGTCACTTTCAGATGAATTTCTAGATGATTCTGAGAATCAAACTTACAGGAAAGAACTTGCAATCAGTAAAATTTTACATGGTCAATATTCATCAGAGGAGTATGCACCTTTTCAAAATGTCAGTGATGGACACTATTTTTCTGATAGTGGTCCCTATGCTGTACCTCCAGATTCAGGACAAGGTTATCCTTCGTCCCTTTCAGATCCTGTCCCACCATACCATATTTTGGCAAGCAATCAAAGGATAGGTGAAAAGTCCCAATCACCAGACAAAGATCAGACATCAAAGAAAGAATTGTATGGCATAAATACTTTAGTGTGAAGATGTGATGAATCCTGTATAGCTTATTATATTGTGATTGTTTGATGACTATGGGCCATTTACTTGTATTAAATCACGTGATCATTTCATCAACTTCCAGCGAAATAAAGATTTATTTTATCATCAGTACCCATTTAATCATCAGCAGTTTCTTACATATAAGTTGTATAAATAGTGGTATACCACAGACAATCAGCCACAGATAATCTTTAACATTGAACTGGCAGAGATAGTGATCGACAGGAAGACCAGAAGAAGGTAAAACCTGAAGTCTAGCATACAAAAAATGGTTATCACCTGTAGAGAGAAAGTTATTCACAAGATAGAATATGCTAGAAAACTATAATGATCTATGCTCATAGAATATTCTTAAAAACTATAATGATCTATGCACCTATGAAGTTAAATGTTTGATGTGAGAAAGAGTTGTTGAAAAATTTGGTTTCTACACACTTTGTTTTATATTTTTTAAATATTATCATCGGCTGTTGTCACATCTAGGGGTGTCTAAGGCAGACACAAGAAATTATAATTCAACCCAGTCCTGTATCTTGTTCTCCTTATCTTTCTTATTCTCTTTTTTTTTTCTGTCTCAGAGGTCTACCTTCATGTTCCTCTTGGTCTGCCTTTCCCTCTCTGCTCTCTGGAATCCAGTCATTTGTTTGTCTTCTTTCATGTGTAGTATGTTGTCAGTGTGGCTTCATCGTCTTTGTTTGATTTCTAGGTTGATGTAATTTATTTCTGCCTGTTCTTGAATTGTGGTATCTGCCTTAGCTGCTTCATTTTAAACTCTTTTGAAACTTTTAGTGCTTTCAATTTTCTTATCAGTTTTCTGTGTATCCTGTTTGTGAGACCAGTTATGATGCAGGCTTGATGAAGTTATAGTTGTACTTTTAGACCACATCTTCTTTGTTTGTTGTCACATAACCACATCTATAACTTTATGATAGAAATAGATGTGCTTACAGACCACACCTTTTTTGTTCATGGTCATATAACCACATCTATAAATTTATGACAGAAATAGATGTGCTTACAGACCACAGATCTTGTTTATCCATTTTCTGCATGGTCTGTTCATTGCCAGACATGTTTTCCTGATACTCTGAGTGATATCCACTATAAAAATACTGCCATCTCCTGATATTGTGCTTGCAAGATAGTGGAAACTGTTTCAATTTAAAAATCTTTTTTTGTATATTTAAAAAAATTAAACCACATTATCTCTTGGAATGCAGTTAATTTTTTGTTAGGAGCTCCAGTGATGTTGATAAAAAATGTTGAACATGGCATCTAATATGTTTAAAAGCAGTATAGTGAAAAAACAATGTTGTATTTTGCAATTGTTTATGGTTTAACCTGATAGTCATTTTGTTAACTCTTTGACTCTAGAACAACACTCAAACCGTTGGTCAGTTTTGACCCCATGCCAAAACAACGGTGAGAGCCTTTTTTTTAGTTTATCAGTAATAAACTCCAAAATTCACCCATTTAATCCAGTCCATGTCTTAAAACACATAAGATGACTTCCATTACTATTTAAAGAAGAGAGAAAGTGGAGACAGATAGGACATACCTTCAGGAAATAACCTGCATATTTAACCGGATATGCCCTTGACTGGAACCTACAGGGGAATAGAAGAGAGGGAAGGCCAAAGTATACTGCCATATTTTTTTACTATAGTGAAGCTGCATGTTTAAGTGTTTTGACATTATTACAATTTGTGTATCAGCATGTGTGCTTGTGTTTTCTTTGCTATTGCTACAGAAATATGTCACGCTTTATATATACAAATTATAAGCCTCTTAAGCAAATAATTGTGTCAAACATTGCTGACATTGACAATGATTGTTTAATAGTCACAGTTTTTTGTCAAATGACGGGATCAGTGCAGACAAGTTAGACACGATAGATTTAGCTGATGATTGTGCATGACCCTAGCCTGGCCTACCGAAAAGCAACTGGGCTAGACCTACAGTTACATCTAATGACTAGTCATAGGTAGAAAATGAAACTATGGATACTTTTAAAACCTGAAACAAGTGAAATAAGCTTTTATGTGATGCTATTCTAGTTTATTTGTTTGAAAATTATGTGATGCAATATTATACACATCTTGTGATTTTTGTTTTTGATGTAGTCATTTTTTAAATGTGGTCATATTCAATGTTTCATTACTTCGTAAATGGATTATATTAATGTTTTAGGACTAAAACAAAAGTTTTATTGTCAGCAACGATAAATTGTCTTTGGTACGTTCATTTTCTGCTGTGGACGTCATGTATACGTAACATGTTTTTATGTATAGAAAATGTACATATGTGAATACTAACAAAGACATGGTGTGTTATGACTTGCCCATTTTTCTACAGTTTGATATATAATATATGCATGTTGACAGAAAAGATATTCACAAAATTTACACTAAAAGATGGCATACTTCACTGTTTAGAATTCTTCAAAAAATAATTCTGGCACAAGGTGGAAAATAATTAAGGAATTAAAGAGTTAATTAAAGGCTTCTGTTTACAATCAGACACTTATAAATGTTACTACAAGTAATATGAGCAATGTTGAAGTTTGGATACATGTTTTAATTTATACTGAATATGTTTATTATACATTTTGGACAGCTACATACTTTATGATGCATTATGTAGATATGAGAAACTAACTAATAATTGTTTAAAATGATTGTCTGTTTACTGATCCAATAGCATTTAGTTTGTTACATTGTAGTCCATTCGTCTTCTTCTTTGATCCTTAGCTGCCGACCGTCAAAGCAGTCAGTGGCCATCATGCCTGGTGGCATCTTGTAGAGCGGCAACAAACTGCTTCCACCTTGCTCGGTCAGCAGCCATCCTTCGTGCAGTGCCCCAGCTCTGATTCACTCTTTGCATCTCAGCCTCCACAGTTCTACAAGTTATTTTTGGTCGGCTTCTCTTTCGTTTTCCTTCCGGGGTCCATAGCATAGCTGTTCTTGTGATGGCATCGGGGTCTCTTCTGAGGACATGGCCAACCCAACTCCAGCATCTGTCAGTTATGATGGTGTGCATGTCCCCTTAGTTGCTCTGATTAAGCAGTTCTTGGTTGGTGAAGGTATTCGGCCAAAAGATTCAGAGAATTTTTCTTAGGCAGACTGTGTGGAAAGAGGACAATTTCAACATTTCCTTCTCTGTTACTCTCCAGCATTCCGCACCATAGAGAAGCACAGAAAGTACACAGCTCTCATATAATCTTAATTTTGTGTTTTTGCTGTACTGAGAGGACTTCCAGATGTTGTTTAGACTAACAAGGCTGTTCTTGTTATGTTCATTCTGTTACTGATGTCTTGCTTGCTCCGCCGTCTGGTGTTACTATGCATCCTAGGTATGTGAAGGTGTCTGTCTGTTCCAGTTTCTGATTCCTTACTGTTATGGGCTCAGGGTTGCCCACATTGAGTGTCTTGACCTCTGTCTTCTTTAGATTAATGTTCAGACCCACCTGCTGGCCATACTTATTAAGTCTATCCGTTTTTTTCCTGGATGTGTTGATGAGAATATGCGAGTAATGCAATGTCATCTGCATATTCCAGATCTTCCAATGTAGAAAACGTAGTCCATCTTATTCCTTTTGGACTGCCCTCTGTTGTCTGACGCATCACTCAGTCTATGACTGTTAAAAATAAAGTGGTTGATAAGGGGCATCCCTGTCATACTCCTGTCTTCACCTCAAAAGTTAGGTTGCTCTGCCCAGCGCTACATGTAAAGTTGACATAGAGGCTTTTTATGATGGACACTATGCAGTTGGAATTCCGTTAGTAATGGGAGACCTCAATGCGAAAGTTGGAACACACGATACATATACTGAAATAGTAATGGGAAAATGTGGCAGCGGAACAGTAAACGAGAATGGGGATAAATTAATAAGTTTGTGTATGTTAGTCCATTGCCTGGTAATAAAACTGGAATAAGGAACTATCTGATGTGAAGCGGTGCTAGACATATTAAAAAAGTCTCAGATTGGTGGCTATAGAGTTGATGTGACTGATTTTTTTTTCAGGTTCTAATTTAGTTGAAAAGGGCTGCTTTGCTGTTATACTGTGGTTTCTCATGCTCATATTCTTCATGTTATCTTGTAGACTTGTTTTTGTTATATGTATATATATATTTAGGCAGCTCTGCACATCTTCCTAAATGTTAGTTATTGACCCGATCTTGCCAAGAGATAGTTAGGGTTATCTTTGTATCTGTGTTTAATAATTAATAATTAGTCAAGAGCTACATATATCTTGGTCATATAATAACAGAAGATGGCAGATGTGAAACAGAAATCAAGAAGAGAATAGGAATGGCCAAAGCTACATTCAACAACATGAATCATATACTGATATCTAAACAGTTATCTCACAAATTAAAACTGAGAATCATAAAGTGTTATATATATTCTGCATTTCTGTATGGTGCGGAAACATGGATGATGAATAAGCATTTGGAAGAAAGAATTGGGGCTCTTGAAATGTGGATATATAGAAGAATGGGGCGTATCTCATGGAAAGAGATGAAAACAAATAAGGAGGTCCTAGAAAATCTAGGTATGAAAAGAGAACAAATGAGGGAGATCAAAGTTCGACAGCTAAAATACTTTGGCCACATAAAAAGGCATAACACCTTGCAGAAGACCATAACAGAAGGGAAAGTTGAAGGCAAACGTGCAAGGGGAAGACAGCGCTATAAGTGGGAAGATAACATCAAGAGATGGACAGGAAAGAGTCTATCAGAGTGCACTACCAAGACAAGAGACAGAAGACGTTGGAGATCCATTACAGCCAACCTTCGTTGTGGAGATGGCAACTGATGATGATTAATAATTATAATATTTTTGAATAGTAGCTGACCTGTGTTGTATGTTCCACAGGAAACAAAAAAGAATGGATTATTATGAGCTGTACTTACCTATTTTTAGCCAGCCTATTTGTTTTATCATTTCTAGGATTGTGTATATTTCAGAATTCACTGCAACATCAGTGTGATGTCAGATCAGCTGGGCAGATTTCCTGTGGTAAAACATATGCCAGCTTGCTGAGAATATATACTTTTCTGGATCTGGAATGCTTTTAATGTTCAGCTGCTGTGCTTTGTCATTTTGATTTGGACTTCATGATCATGAATCAAAGATACGCATTGATTGGACTTCATGATCATGAATCAAAGATACACTATGATTGGACTTCATGATCATGAATCAAAGATACGCGTACTGAAGTTGTAAGAAAATTAAATACGTTTAAGAAATGAGCCTAATAATTACTCCTGGAAGGACTTGGTTTTAATCCCCTGGGTGCTTATTACTAATCTTTCTGTTCCAATGCCTGCTGTTCCTTGTTTTACTACTTTCTTACTTAATCATTCCTCTTCTACCCTGGGGTGTAGAGGTTTGCCAGAGAGAGCGCCATACTATCCTATCGGCTGTTTTCCTCCTGGCCTCATTCCAATCTAGTCCTCAATCCTTCAGAGATTGTCGGATGTTGTCCTCCCTGTGGAGTCTGGAGGTCTGGATCCCTGGCTCTTAGTTTTCCATATTTGTCATGGTAGCTGATCTTCTCCCATTCTGCAGACATGGCCAAACCATCGTAGTTGGAACTGTTCTACTTGGGTCTGCAGGGGCTGTGTTTTGAGGCTTTGCCATATTGTCTGGTTGCGCCGCATCTTTATTTATTTAATTTTTTTTTTTTCAAGCATGTGACGAGTTTATTTCTAATTATAGTAAAAAGGCTTGCTGAAGGAAAAACCAAAAATGGAAAAGTGAATTAAAATAAAAAACCATAAATGTATAAATTGTCTTTAAGAAATTTGCTTTCTGATGTGGTAGCTCTCAAACATAGAGGTTCTGACTATCACACAACTTAAGCAACAGTGATCAAGAAAAGAAAGAAGGAAGATGGGGAAATTGTTTTTAAATGTCATTCTTGACTTCAACTGTTAAATTATCTGAGATGAGAGCAGGTAGTTTATTCAGCATGTTCATTTATATGCTTTCTCTGTCTTTCAGTTCTCTGTGGAGCTTAGGTACTCAATTCACGCACAGCCCACTTCTCCTGGGCCATCAGTTCAAGTTTTTTACTTCTCTTCCTTATCCTTCTTACGTCTGTTTCTTATTCCCGCCTGCACACATTGTTGCGTCTGCCTGTACTTCTTTTACCTTGGGGATTTCATAACAGATGCTGCCTTGTAATTCGCTGATTTCTTCACTGTGTATTTTATTCAGCACCCACTCTTTTTCTCACTTCTTGTTCCAGTGGTGCTTGTCTGGTACTTTTCATCTGGTGCACACTGTAGAGTCTGTCGTAATATTTTAGTCTGCAATTTCATGGTTGTGGTTGTTTTGCAAGTTTCAGAGCCACAAAGAATTACCTTCACACTTAAGTTGAAAAATCTTAATTTTGCATTGAACCAGGTTTTATTTTGTAAATTCATATATTCCAGAATGCACTAAAAGCCAATTTTGACTTCTGTTCCTTAATGTTTGTATGATTCTTAATTCCTCCAAATTTGTGTGCATTGCTGCCAAAATAAATATACAAGTTTACATCTTGTAGGAGTATTTAATTTACATACATATATACATTAATGCTAAAATTTTCATTTGTGAACAGTTTGTTGGAGCTATGTTGTGAGGTTTTCACTGTGAAAGTAACTTCATATTTTAAATTCTAATCATCCTTATTTTAGATTGGTTGTGCCTAAATAAAATGTAGTATTTTACAATGATTTGTGCAGATTAAATGAAACTTTTGGTTTTATATTTTTAATGTAAACATTTTTTTAAAGTATGCAATAGTTTTATCTTGTAATGTAATATTTTGGTTGTTAGATATGAAGGTTTTTAAAAAAAAAGTATTTGAAACTCAATTTTCTATCAGCGAAGTAATGGCAAGCACTTGAATTGCGATCAGATTACATTTTATTTAATGAATGTTTTTGCATTTTGCAGTTTGAAGCGGTCAGAGTGGCTAAGAGGTGTGGCATCCGCCTCGAATTCTAGAGGTACTGGGTTCGATTCCCAGATGAGGGAATATAACTTTTTTCAATATTATTTTCACAACCAGTGGTCATAATGATGTCATACTCCCCTCTAGTCTCCTGGGTAGTGAGATCAGATCTTGGATAAGGGCGAAAAAATAGGAGGTCCCGTGGGCAAGTTGCGCACGTTAAAAATACCACTGCAGTTGGAAATCGTAAAGAGTAGGCCTATCAGGCCGCTGCCCTGGCAAAAATTTTAAAAATTAGAAACCTACCTACCACAAAAATATTTACAGAATGTGTGATTCCTATATACACACATTGGGATTCTTGCCGGTGCTACAGAGTTCATGCACTGTGCTGAGATCCTCCTTGTGTGATCGAAGGGAGGAGACCGGAGCACTGATGGAGTTGTCTGTGTGCAATATAGTCCTTAAAACCAAACCATGTTTTTGCAGCACTGTCTCGTGAAATTCTTAATGTTTATTAGCAAGCGAAAATAACTTATTGTAATAATTGTAGAGGGTATGATCCATGACTTTGTCATGGAAGCACTGCAGCACAGAAACACTGTTACAGTGGGCAGTTTAGACATATTTTTTTTTTTTTACAGTTGTTAGCAATTTAATGGTTAACAGTATTTTTTTCTTTTTTACAGCTCTTAGCAGTTTAATGGTTAACAGTAAACCATTGTGTATTATAATGGTTAACAGTAAACCATCGTGTTTTATAATGGTTAACAGTAAACCATCGTGTTTTATAATGGTTAACAGTAAACCATCGTGTTTTATAATGGTTAACAGTAAACCATCATGTTTGTTGTTGTAGTGATTTACAGTAAGTAGTAGTCCCTTCAGCCGTGACTGACTATGGATAAGTGCCCCTGAGGTGATAGCCCTCAGCTGTTTTATTTTTGCCTAATGTTCCTTTCCGCGTGTTCTTTTCTCTTCTGCTTGTTGTGAGAGCTTCTTTCCGCCCAATCTGAAGTGGCGCTATAGGAAGCATCGCCACTTGGTGCGATTGGCAGCTTCATCCTCCCATGTTGTTGGATTTATGTCCAGAGCCCTTAAGTCTCTCTTGCACACATCTTTGAATCGCAGCTGTGGTCGCCCAACTGTTCTTTTGCCATCTGCCAGTTGTCCGTAGAAGATATCTTCCATGCGGTGGACTTGGTCAAGCCTGCTTAGTCTGCGCTGTCTGAGCAATGTATACATGCTTTGAAGGCCAGCACGTGACAGCACCTCGACATAGTAAGAATTACAAAGTAAAGACAGTCGCATTTTGGATACTCCTGTACTGGAGTGAAGTGTTGGTGACTTTACCTACACTAGGTCTCAGCTTCATGAGGTAGTGTGACCAGTTCCCACCCTCTGTACCTTTGTCTTCTGTGACTGTGAGAGCTTGAGTCAGGTACATAATTTTACTGTTGGTTAGACTGGATCTGGTTCCCAACATGGTCTCTTTGCCTGAAGAAGCAAGCGGCCTAACCACTCTGCCACTTAGCTACAGAACAGTAAGAAATAGTGGTAGTAAATGTGATTTACAGTAAGACGACATTAGTTGTTGTGATGATTAGTCGTGAGTAGTTCTGGGGGGGGGGGGGGGGGGGGGGGGGGTGTGTGTGTGTGTGTCATGAGGCAAAGTGAGAATAGGACTACAGTTTCCTCAGGTGACTAATTTTCAGGTTGTACATGGAGGCTGGCAACCTTATCATGTAAAACTAATTGCGACATAAACCACTGCAGTAAGAGCATGTGACTACTTGTTGCATGTTTCCTGCAAGACCAGCTGCAATGGTGGCTCCATGCTTCATAAGGCATGCGTGGGGACATATCTGGAGTCATCCTTATATGACCACCAGGCACAGTGCTACAGTATTCAAATGTGGAAGTGAATCTATGAGGTTAATTAGACTCTCATTGACTCTTGAAATCATCCACACTCTTCCAGGGATTCCCCCTGTGATGAAACATGTTGAGAACCCAGCATTGCACACTAAGCTTGGAGGTGTCACTTGAGTGCCAGACGTAACTCTGGCTTTTTACCTAGTTGGCTGCATGCAGGAGGATCTCACTATGGATTCATGATGGGCAGGGGGAGCTGAGAAGTGGCTCTAGGTAGGATGTGACAATTCCTTCGGAGAGCCAAGAACTAGAGCACAGTGTTTTAGCTCTGCATTTTTTGGAGAGCCCTCTTGGATGGCGGGGAATGCATAGTACGCCACGCACTTCTTCCTCCTAGCTTGAGACTAGATGGTATGATCCTTTAAATGCCAGCCAAGCTGGAGAAACTGGAGCTCATGACTTCAACTCAACACATTTCGAAATGGCAGAAAAGCCACAGATCTGCGGTGTAGATAGTACCAAGTAGTCTTCAATATGGTATTGGCTGCAAAAGAGTGAAAAGCTCAGAAGCCCTAGTTAAGCAACAACAACAACAAGCTCCATAAGTAACGCAAAGAAAAATGAAAATGATGATGACTGAGAGTACACCAGTTATGTCCACAGGAATAACCTGCAAACCTCTACTGCCCATGGTAGAAGAGGAACGACTAATTAAAATATATAACCTGCATATCTAGCAAAGTTACCAAATTGGCCAGTCACAGTTGTAAAGAACGATTTATGACGAAATGTCACAAAGGCAGTAATGTCAGCATTTTGAGATGTAAAGATATTGCCATCACAAGAAATATAATTCAGAGACCTTTACTGTGATGAAAAAAACAATTTTAATCAGCAAAATTTTGTGAAAATCTATGCATTAATTAAGATACTTGCTGAAGATGTCAAATTCTGAATAAAATTTTATTTAACAGTCAACAACTTATTGATTTTTCTGAATGGGTCATTACTCTGACATGCATATTAAATGTATCTAAAATAATTGTTGACAAATTTAGCTGAGATTCTGAAGTTTCATAAAAAAAAAAAAACATATCAAAATCAGTTTTTTAAAAGAATGAAATTAAAAGTTTTTGTATTATTCTTAATAGATATTCCAACAAGTTACCACTTTTGCCAAAACTTGCCACATATAAATCACACTGGTAACAGACAATATGAACTTACTGAACAGTCTGTGTTTACAAAACAAAATTTGTCAGATGCAAGAAACATCTTTTAAAGACTCTTGTGATGGTGGAAAAATTATGAAAGTTTGAAAATTTAGTGAAACGTTATGCAAGAAGATACCATGCCAGAGATGTCTGTATTCAGAGAAAATCAGGTTTAACGATTAGCACAATACTGATGTTTCTGAGAAGGTTGGCGCTTTCTAAGGCATATTAAATGTTTCTAAATTACGTTTTTACAGATGGTATCTGATAGCACAGAATGTTAGGCTTCACAAATATCAATCAGTCAATACCCTTTAGCTCCCCAAGGAGAATAGGCCTTCAACAAACAAATGCCAAGTCTTCCTGTCCTGTGCCATCTGCTCAAGTTCTTTCCATGTCTTAATAATTTTCACCTCTGTTTCCAGTTCTCTTCTCCGTGTGTTTTCTGGTCTACCTCTGCCTCTCTTACCCTGGGGATTCCAGAACAAGGACTGCCATGTAATGCTATCAACATGTTTCCTCTCTGTGCCCTTCCACCTTGTCTCAGAGAGTTCCAGGATATCAATCCTCATTTCTGCTGCCGCATGTACTTTTTTCCCTTGTTCATTTAGAGTACAAACATTCCAGGAAGATTTTCCTGGAAGAAATCAGTTAATTGGCAACCCAGACTCCTTTCGGTTTTCTCTGGGTTGCTTCATGAGCCTTTCTTGCTAGAGGACCTTCTTCTGTCTTGAACGGCTGAATTGGCTTACCGGTATATTCTGTATTTGACATGTCCATGTTGTTTATTGAAGTTTTTGTGGTTTACAATTGTTTAATAGAATGGGGCAACTGCCCCCATCCCCAACCCTCCTTCATCACTTTTTATGACATGCTGGTTGGGGTACAGTGCTACTATTCTTTGCTCCTTTTCCAGGCCCCAGTAACACACAGATGTCCATAAATTATAAACATCTCAAAAGTAATAAATGTAACTAAAGGCATTTTACATTTTTCTTGAGATCAGTTATACCAGCAAGTTTCCAGTTTTACTAATAAAAGGTGCTGCTGTAAAACTGGAAAATAAAGTTAAAAAAAAAGGGTAGAAAATAAGTATAGAGTTAGTTTTACAATTGAATGACTGTGACTTTGGCTAATGAAGGATAAATCCTGAAATGCCCAGTGTTTTTTGGTGTATTGCTCAGTTGTTAAAATGACTATACCTATTCTAAATATTTTTTACTTTATTACTTTTACCAGAACTCTCCACAAGTAAATGTAAGAAACAGTACAGTAGGTGATCTTTACTTCCTCAGTATGCCATGTCATAAAAAGGAAAAAAGGATCCCGTTACACGCCCATTGAGGCATATTGGAAATATGGTGTTAGGCCCATATTTTCTTGACCATCGGCACACTAGGGGTGACGTGGTCAACATCACGCCGGCCGCCTTAACCTTCCCAGAGTCGCTCTGGTACCCAGTTGGGGCTGGGTCGACCCAGGAGCCATTTGCAGCCTAAGAAAATCCCACCTCTTCTGGGGATCGAACCATAGACCACTGAGCTAGGAAGCCAGTGCACTAACCACTATGCTACCGCGGCTCCCTTGTCATGGTGATATAAATATTTTTAGAAGGAGATGCCTAATGGTTGATAAATTTACATAATATATATTGTGTTTTGTAAATGAGAAATGTGATGTTATCAGATGAAATCTACCATTTTACTCCCTGTGTTATTGGTCCATATAATCCAGTACTTTTTTGTTTTTAAAAGACTTTTATGATATTTGTTTGTTTTTTTTGTTATTGCATTGCATTCATACAAAAACTGTAAAGCCAAATTGGAAAGATTTGTGTATGTTACTGTATTTTAAAAGAATTGCCTCAGTTTTGAAGCATTCATTCTTCAAACATTGTTGTGACACACATTATTGTATCAGACTTGTCAGGTGTCTACAGTATGTAAGTTCTTTATGCTCCCTTTAGATGATTGTGTTCTCTTGTTATCAAGACAGTATGTATATTATATATGGGAAATATGCGTCATGTAGTACCCTGGGGGGGGGTCTCTGAAGGGACAAAGAAAGAATAGGACTACTACACCCTCATGCATGTCGTACAGAGTAGCCTGTATCAGATTGTGCATGGGGCTGGCAAACCTCATCATGTGAAACCAGTTGTCACAGATGCCACTGCTGAAAGGAGCATGTGAATGCTTGGTGCAGGCTTCCAGTAAGGGTACCTGCTGCAGGAATGATGATGATGATGTGGGAAATATAAAGTTATTTCTTTTCTACATGCCTTTTAAAAAATTAAAATACGTTGAATACAAATCATTTAAGCAAAAACAGTTGTATATGTAATTCTCATGTAAATTCACAGCTTACAACAAATTGATCATTTCCCCCCCCAAACACGCGCCAGGTAGCATTGAGCTTTTTACTTATTTTCTTTACTTAACAATAATTAGTTTCAAACAGCTTTACTGCATGGGTGTGATGCTGACAAACTCCAGATGTGGAAGGGGTCATAGAAGCCATTTTCATTATAATTATTCTTGTTAAACATAATGGCTGAAGTACTAATGCTGTAAATTTTGCAATTAAAACAGGAAATGACCTATTAATTCAAAACAGATTTAAACATAAGCTAGATTGTTCAGTGTGTATTAAGATGAATACATTTGTTCATATACTCATTTTACTTTTAATGCACTCATTTTCAGCTGAAATTTTTCATTTATGAGATGTCTTCTTCTTCTTCATTCGCCCTGAAAAGGACGTTGGTTACGTTGTGTCCGTTTACAGCGAAGCTGTGATATTTGTGCCTTTCGGCCGACACATCCGACTTCAGCACAGCATTTTTCGGACCGGGTTAGCCTTCCCTCTTCGATCCCTACTCACTCAGCCAGACTGCAGTTATGCAGCCTGTTTCCAGGACCACCACTTGGAGGTGGAGTAGGGTCTTGGTCAGCTCTGGTTCGCTGACCCTTACGCAAGCTGCATGGGTTGCTAACTGCATTTCTCACTGTTGACGCGTCTTAGGTCCCTAAGATGAAAACAGACGAGATGTCTGACATGGGTGACATTTTTATTGATGCATTGTCTGTTTGAGACAACAGATTTTAAAGCCATGATTTGTAACTGAACATTCTCTGACTACAGGATTTTACTAGATGTTTTATTATTTGTGATTATACTGTCTGGGATGGACATTTTTATGGACATTTTTATGGACATTTTTCCACAGTGATTATTTTACTTCTTCTTCTCTATCTTTTAGCAGATCATGGATCTTCAGTTAGTTCATGCCAAGCCCTTCAGTCTTGCTCCATATGTTCCAGTTCTTTCTACATTTTCTTTATCATTTTTCCAGTCTCCAGTTCTCTTCTCTTCATAATTTTGGGTCTATTCTTTTCCATACCCTGAGGATTCAATTACAAGGATTACCTTCTAATGCTATTAGCTGGCTTCCTCAGTGTGTGTCCTGTCTCTCAACAGCATCTTTCACTCACATTTTATTTGACCAATGTTTGGTTCAATCCATTATTTCAACATGGGTAATCCTGCCACACATCTTTAATCTTGTTCTATGCAAGCACTCGGTAATGAAAATTTGTAGCTTCTTTGCTGTTATCCATGTTTCCTTGAATATTCTTGCTGCTGAATTGGACTTCATTTCCTTCAGATATGCATTGCATTGGGACAATTTCAGCTGTTTAATATATTTTTCCAGCAATACCTAAAACACATTCTTTTGTTTCATGATGAGTTTTAATGATTGACAGTAGAAAATGATAGTTCTTGTAAAAACTTAGCCATATTCTGTCTTAGTAAAACAAGTAAGAAATTATTTCTAATCTGATAACTTGGAACAGTTCTATTTCCATTAACACTTGTCAGTCCTGAGTTAAGGGAGGTAAAGGATCCCGTTACACACCCATTGAGGCATATTGGGAATACAGTTTTAGGCCCATATTTTCTTGACCATTGGCACACTAGCGGTGATGTGGTCAGCATCACGCCGGCCGCATTAACCTTCCCAGAGTTGTTCTGGTACCCACTTCATGAGGCTGGGTTGACCCCGGAGCCGTTTGCGGTCTAAAAATCCCACCTCAACTGGGGATTGAACCATGGACCACCGAGCTAGGAAGCCAGTGCACTAACCACTGTGCTACCATGGCACTGAGTTAAGATCAGATCAAATATCATCTCTGCACTGAAATTTGGTTGCAGTTTTCTGCCTCTTACCTTGATGATGTACTGTTTTCTGTCTATCTCTATTGCTTTCTTCCCACTTATAGTGCTGCCTATCTTTTGCTCATTTGCTTTTAACAATTCTTTCCATTACACTTTTGAACAAAGTTTATGTCTCTTTATATCCAGAAGATTTTATTTGTCTAATTTTGATCTTTTCGTTATTAATATTTTTCAGTCCTAGTTTTTCTAGGCCCTATTTATTTGTTTACTACTGAAATGGAATCCATGTTTTATATATCCATATTTCAGGAACCTAAATCATTTCTTCCAATAAGGTTACTGAGCAGCAATAGGTGATATTAAATAGTGGCATAAGTGAAATTCATGTTATCAAAAAATATTGTCAGTATGTGCCATAATTATCAACTTTGACAAATTATAATTTGTTAAAATATGTTTTCATTTTCTATATTTGTAAGGTTTTATTTTGTAATAAATAATGTTTAGAAATTTCTTATCAACTCAACTACAGATTGTACAAACGTAGATCAGCGTCAATGGATATGACATACATGTATTTATGTTCCTGTTTATAGAAGCACATACAGATGCAAGCTAACATCAAGGAATTAGAAAACAGCATATATACACAAGCGTGTCTCATAACAAGCACTTACAGACAAACATGACACCCTGATTGAGAAGACAGCAGGCATTACACATCTGTCTCAATAAATTTCTAACACTACTGCTTAGTTGTTCCTCATCTACCTTTAGGTGTAGAGGTTTGCCAGAGAGAGTGCCATACTGTCCTATCAGCTGTCTTCCTCGGCCTGGTTCCAATCTAGTCCTTGGTCCTTCAGAGATTGTCTAATATTGTCCTCCCAGTGGACTCTAGGTCGTCCTGAAGGTCTGGATCCCTGGCTCTTAGTTTCCCATACTTGTCATGGTAGTTGGTCTTCTCCCATTCTTTAGACATGGCCAAACCATCATTGTGGAGACTTTTCTACTTGGGTCTGCAGGGGCTCATTAAATTGCATGCACTGTATATTCACATCATACAGATGTCAGTTCACACCATATAGATGTCAGTTCATGCCCTACAGATATCGGTTTACATCATACAGATGTCAGTTCACATCATACAGATGTCAATTCACATACAGATGTTAGTTCACACATTACACAGATGTCAGTTCAGGTTATACATACATAATCACATTATATAAATATAATTTTACTTTGTGTGTTAAGAAACAAGAAGAAATATTCTCAAATTTCATTTGTTGTCTTCCACTTGTGTTTATCCAGTATTCCTTCATAGTCATTTATAAAACATGCAGCATCAATTGTAGTTCACATATTCAAAATTGTGTTTGTATGGGGCAGAATTGATAAGCTACTGACAAGAGTAGTTAAGTAAAAACTTACAGTTTATTTGTGTTGAATCAGGAAACATTTTTCTCATAACAAATTTTTTGCTTGCCTCTAAAAGTCATATTGAAAAATGTATGTAGCTTTACTGCATGAAGATAAGTGATAACTTTCTTATGCAGTATTTGCTGTTTACAAACAATCAGTATTTGTGCTTTATTAAACTAATGCCTGATATTGGCTTTTGAGAAATGTGCCTGGGGTTCAGTTAATTCAATTGTTCAGTTTTTCTTTTTCCTCTGAATGTGGTCTCCAGTATTTGCTGTGTGCAATATTTTCTATGAAGTTAAAAATGAGTATTATCCTTTCTGTCTCTTTTTCTCCCTCTGTCTCTTTCTTTCTTCCTCCCTCCCTCTCTCTCTCTCTCTCTCTCTCTTGCTTTTATATTGTTGCATATCTTGAAATTAATACGTAAAGTACATGTGAGAATGAATAGATACAGTATAAAAGATGAGAGAAAGGAAGGGGGGGGGGGGGGGGCAGAATGTTAGGCCTGCACGCCCAATTCTCAACTCTTTGAAAATAAAATGTGTGCATGGGCATGCATGCCTGCTTGTCTGTCTGCGTCTGTTTATTCAATTCCCCCCAAATTATGAAATAATAATAAAGTAACATGAAATATAAATTTAACACCCACTTAAATACCACACCACAGCAGTTGGATTTTCAGCAAACATTGCTGGATGTTGCTGAATTGAAACACAATAGTTCAGTTTGTTAATATTTGGCCTGTTTTTAAATGCTTTAATCAACTTGACAGGCTTTGTTGTCATTCCGTTAGCAGCAAAAAATTGATAGCTATTGCTCTACATACAACAGTTCAAGCTTTAAATGGATGATGGTAACAGATATATCCAGGGAGGAGCAGATGTTTCTGTTATACATGACTACTGAGTAATTGTTGTTGTAGTTGTTTGCGTTCGCTCTCAGCCATAGCTCCTTCTTACAATAACTGGCTGTTAGTTTTGAGCGGTAACTACGTTATGTCTTAGTTACAGCTAAGCTGCGATATCTGCGCCTTTCAGCCCGACACATCCGATTTCAACAAGCAGTTTTTACGGGTTTGCTTCCCTGCCACCTCACGGCTATATGTATGCTACACCTCATCTCCATGCAATGAGGTAGCTGCACCAGGGAGCGTAATCGGAGCCGAGGCGCAACTCTGTCCCAGATCTGGGAGGCCCTGTTTCCGGGAACACCACACACAGCCAATTGAGGCACCGTTCGCGATAAAACCGAGTAATTAATAAATACAAATATAATATATTCATTGAACGAGAGATATTTTAGAGCTGGTAACTGACCAGAAAGTGACACTGACATTTCATTGAATTGTGTCATCCTGCTCTTTCTTTTCTCTAAAACAAATGTCATAATCACCACAATGTTCCTTTTTGCTCCTCATGGAGCATGGGCCACCACTGCCGCTGGTCCCTTGCAGGAAACTTGCATCAAGCATTCGTGTGCTCTTGCAGCCGTGGCTTCTATAGCAGTTGATTTCACATGATGAGGTAGCCAGCCGCATGCATAGCCAGATACTAGTCACCTTGTAAGACATGCCTTAAAAAAAGGGAGTCCCATAGCAGATACTACCATAGGGGAGAGTGAAGTGGTTAGAGACTTCACCATACTGTGTACAGCATCGAAAGAAAGGGGGGGGGGGGGGGGGAGAACGAGTTCCCTAACTCAAAGTCAGGTACCCATTTACAGCTGGGTAGACGAGCGTGTCGGTACCGTGATTCGAATCTAGCACCATTGCCGCGAGAGACCAGCGCTGTAAACACTGTCAGTCGGACGCGCTAAGACATGTCTTAGACAGGAATAATCCTGTTCTTTCCAGGTCTCATGAGAGACCCCTGGTAACTACTGGAGGGAAGGGGGCAGGGCGCAAATAAATGTGATAGTAGCCACACGAATGCCTGTAGCTATCTGCTCTTAATGCCACCATCATACTCAATCCAGCACAAGACGCTATTATCGTGCAAAGTCCACTCCAGGATACTGAAGTTAAGATCTTAGACCCATACAACCAGTTTGTCATGAGTAATTATGTCAGGACAAGTCATGTAAGACATATTTTGATAGGAGAATATTTTAAAACAGTGATATCACATACGAATATAAGTGGTGGGAGGAGCTATCATTGTATTAGCATGTACAGGTCGGTAACCTTTTATCCGAAATCGTTAGGGACAGCTGTGTCTTGGAAATCGGATTTTTTCGGTCACCCAAACTATGTTTGAAAATCGCCAAAAAGTCGGCCCAAAGTCGCCCTGATAAACTTCGATTTTGAGAATATTTCGGTTTTCGGGTGTTAAGATAAAAAAAAAAATACGGACCTGCATATGGAGATAGAAATCAACCCCGGCACAAGAATAAAAATCTTCAACTCAAATGTGTAGGTAGTCCTACTGTACATCTCTAAAACATAGACAACAACAGCCAAGAAGTCACAGACTTTCATAAATGGGTGCTTACACACAGTGGCGTACTAAGGGGGGGGGGGGTTTCGAGGGGGGTGGTCCGCTCCGGGTGACAGCCAGGAAGGGGGTGCCGTCGGACACTATTGTCATAATACTTAATGTTAAAATGTGCTTGCAAGTGTATTACTTTATGAGGAGGGGGTGCCAATGGTAGTACCCGCCCCGGGTGCCAAATACTTTATGGACGCCTCTGCTTACACAGAATATAGAGATTAAAACGGTATGACTAATCACCTGTATTGAACTAATGGGAGACCAAAGACGCATCAATAGTGAGGAATGCAGTAAGCGACCCATAGCTTGACTGGTTGCGTCTGGGTCCGCGAACCAGAGCTGACCAAGACCCTACTCCACCTCCAAGTGGTGGTCCTGGAAACAGGCTGCATCACTGCAGTCTGGCTGAGAGAGTAGGGATCAAAGAGGGAAGGCTAACACAGTCCCAAAAATGCCATGCGGAAAACGGATGTATCGGGCCGAAAGTCGCAGATATCGCAGCTTAGCTGTAAACGGCGACACAACGTAACAAACGTCTTTTTCAGGAAGAACGCAGAAGAAGAAGAAAGAAGAACTAATGGAAACAACCAGACAAGAGACTTAAAAGAGATGAAAAAGACAAGGCCTTGAAGCGAATACACGTGATAGGAAGGCTTGGCATGACTAGTGCCCTGTCTATACAGGGCACTAGGCATGACTAGCTTAAGGTCTATACTTTTCACGGAGTTGATTGAAGGAGACTAAAGTAAAACTTTATTATAAAATGTGCTCCAAACCTTTCAGTGTTATATTTTTCTCAGTATTGGCAGTTAGACTGTGTGAATAGTGTGAGGAGAATAGGTGTATCTTGTCTCAAAGGTTACATAGATAGTTACGTTGGTTCCGTTCTTCAAAATGGTAGGCTGTAGGGGTTCATCTCCGATGGTGTTGAAAAATCTAGAGTTGCAATGTCTATGTTTAATTACTTCTCAAAATTCTTGAGATATTCTTTGTGATTATGACCTCTGATGAATGGTTTCTAACCGCCGTTTCTTGTCCGCTGTTGACACCGCATCTCTATTCTCTCTACGTTCAAAAACTGCACACACGAAAAAACGTCATACGTTCAGAACGCTGTCACAAATATGACTATTAATATAGGTCAAATCTATATATTTTGTACGGAGAAAGTCATTAGGTCACATTTAATGAGAAGTCAGTGTGAGAAGTTAATGTGATTGCATTTACAACAGGCCCCTAGTCTTTAAATTTGCATTTATTTACGTTTTTCAGGGAAAGATTACGGTGGGATTTTTATCTCATTCGTTTTTTTTTTATTTCTCTTTGTATAATAATAGAGTTTGGACTTTTTGTGTAGATTAAGAATTACGGTTTCTAGCAAAGATGGTAGTTTTAACTTTTAGACTGGCACCAGCGCGCTGTTTCATTGAGATAATTCGTTCATGGAAGATTTTCCAGTGTAACATAATGGCAGAGCATTTTCGGTTCTTCTCAGTGAGCGCGCTATAATTTTTAGTAAGGGTGAAATCAGATGGGGGTAGAGGGGGAGTTTTAAGCGCGTGGAAACAGGTCAGCAACGGAATTTTTCAGCTTGATCGTAAGTTCTAAAATTAGATCATGACCGCAGGCGATTCCTGGCATGTTGGTTGGTTCATAGATCGACCCGCTTAAGAACAAAGCCTAGCTATGACTCACGCGTAGCGTGGTCTGGGGTAATAAATAAGCGGGGTTCCCTGGCAGAAGTGGGAGATTTTTTTGAACTTCTACGCCTTGGAAAAGAACTGTCTGTATTTATGTACAGAGCCGACTGCTCTTTCGAGAGAAATTCGTGCTGGTAAATATGAAGTGAATTTAGCTTTAATAGTTTACAAGATTTTTGCAGAGTGGTTCTAGGAGTTAAAGTTAATTCATAGAAGTAGAGCCATCAATGCTTAATTTTTTAAGTGAATATAACTGACAGCGCAATTAGGTATTTTGTGAAAAGGTAGTAGGGAATTTTGATAGTTTCCTCAGAGTAGCTGTTTGTAGAAATTGGAATATTACTGTTATTTGTCAGAAGACAGGGGATCTAATTTTTCCTGGATTTGTGATTTTAAATGGTGCAGCGTAAAACACGCTCGCGGAATTAAATTAATTTTAGTTCGTAACGGACATGCCATGAGTTACCCTCTTATCTAAATTATTATCAGAGTGCATTCATTCTTTTTATGAGATAATGAAAGCTTAAAGATGGTAGATGTTAAATACTATAATTTTGAGACACGATGCACGTAATTTCATTGTGATTTTCGAGGATTTGGAGAGAGGGGTACCGGAGCACGTGCTGTGTCAATTTTTTAGTGGGGTGAATCTGAAAACGGAAGAAGGGAGATAACGAGGCATGCATTGTAAAATAGGATTTCAGTTCCTTTAGAGATTTTAATGTCCATTGTTATCAGAATCGGGTGTAAATAATATTCCAGACACGTGGGTGAAGATTTCTCAATATTTGAGTTATAATATTAGCGAATAATACGCTAGGGTTTTGGTGTGTATTTAATTGTTCAAGTGTGTGTAAATTACCAGCGGACTAATTTGTGTAACGCTGTGGTAATAGAACGAGTGGCTTTAAATGTTAGAGCATGGGAAATTGTGTATTTTTCTCTGTGTGGGTAAAACCTACATTTTGAAGTCAGCAGTTACGGGTCTAGTTGGGATTTTTAATTAGTCCCTTATTTAATAGACATATGTTTATACTGATGAATTCATGGAGACGGGAGATTATTGTCTCGGGTGAAGTCTATTGTATTTTGGTAGCCAGGTAAACACATCGATCATTGTTAAATAGTAGGGCCAGGAATTTACTGGCAACAGGTTCATTCAGTGGTTAGAATGTTGTGACGGGCTAACCTAAGCCGCCAGCATGTAAGAGATTAAGCCAGCTGAGTCTGGAGATTAGAGTGTCGATAAGACAGTATTTGAGGGAAAGTGGGGGTAGGCATGTTTACTAATCGCTGAAGCGATACTAGAGCATGGGAGCTGTATGGAAGATTTGAAAACTTAAGTGTTCGAGATTGGAAAACTTAAGTGTTAGAGATTTGAGACTTAAGTGGTTGAAGAGTTGGGATTTAAGTGTTGAAGAGTGAGAGTTAAGGGAGTTAAGTGTTAAGGATATGGGAAATTTGTTGTGCGATATATATTTGTTATTGTTTTGTCCACAGCAGATATTTTCCAGGCGTGGCAGCGAGGGCTACAGTAGTCCTACAGCTGGCTAGAAGTTCGCCGGTCTTCTCAGGAGAAGAAGAGTCGGCAGAGCCAGAAAAGAAAGTGGAGTGGTGACAAGGTGGTCACTGGTGCAAAAGTTTTGTACCCAAGAGAGAGCAGGGAGCTGGAAGCACAGACTTCTTCAGCAAGAACAGATGTTCTTACCAAAATTCGGAGCTAGTTACGCTCATGTTAAACACACACTGATCATAGGCGCAGGGCCTAAAAAGTGTCGTGAATTTCGGGCATAATAATCCCGACAGCCTTGAGCCCACGAGCAGGGTATCCGGGCTACTGCAAAGTAATAATTCGTCTATTTGGAAGCAGCAATAGACCACGTCCCGAGTTTAATTTACCAAGCAAGTCAGCAGCTACAACAGGCGGAGAAGAGGGGAAAGGGTTAACATCCCTCTTTACTGCACGAGATAGATAGAGAGAAGGAGAGTAGTGGAGGAGTCGTGTTTCTGTAGGAACTAGGAGTGTCAGACAGACACTGAACATAACATTAGAACTCAGCAAGTCATCTGTAAGTTGTGTCGGAGGTGATAGAAGGGTTCTGGTCGTGGACTTTGTGAGAGTCAGAGAATATTTAGCCTATAGTGGAGCAGCGGTGTAGGCACGTCATTTGTGTAGAACCACGTCTGCAGACAGACGGACAGTAGGAGTTAGGGTGTGTTTACATGATATCAGGTTGATTAGGAGAAAGACGGATCTGGTGTTCGAGATCCTCCTTCACATGTTGTTGTATTACTTACCTTTCTTCCTTACAGGTTGAGGGGAGGGCGACTGTGGGGTTACCTTACCTAATCACTTGAAATTAATTGTTATGTTCTTTCCAGGTGTGTGAACACACATGTTTATTCTATTTTGTAGTATGTTATATGAATTTTCTGTGGTGTAAATAAAATCCATTGTAAATTTTCCGGCTGGATCAGTCACTTACTTCAACCTATATGTTGTCTGTAAGTGGTGTCTGTGGTGTTAAGTATTAAACCTTATCCCAGTCTTGGTAGCTAGAGGTAGTGAGGTTATCGCAAAACATTACGTCACTTAGTGGCAAGGGAGAGTCAATTTCGGTTCTCGACCCTTGACGCCAATAGCCTCATCTCCCACAGTCACTGTTATTTTCTTCTGAAATCTATCTTCTTAGTCTTTCTTTCCACTAGGGTCTAGTCTATTTAGGTAGGCACCTCTAGTCTTAAATCCACTTCGTGACAAAGTGGGTGCTATCGTCCGGTGAATCATCTTTGTTACGTTCAATTCTGTGATCTTGACAAAGTGGCGGCGTTCGTCCGGTAGATCATCTTTGTTGGGATCAATTCTGTGATCGTGTCAAGATTCATAGATTGTTTCTATAGGAAAGTTCTGGGAAATAGATTCTTTATAATATCCCCTAGACTAGAGCTATATATAAACTGATCCAGCTAATAGTTTTTTTCCACAGGAAGTTTCTCCACAGGGTGCAGTCAGATTGTAGCTGTAGTTAGTTGATGACTAGAGGTAACTGATGGCTAACTGAATTTTTCTTAACAGGAAGGTAAATTCGGGTTTTTAGGTAGCTGCTTAATGAAAATTTTTTCAGGTAGTTCTTCAGATTGGTGCTAGTCTGAGTTCGGGTTTTGGGACATTGGTTACACAGGGAGTAGTGCCCAGAAGGTAACAGTAAATTTTTCGTGTTCCTTTTTTGTCATTTCCCCTCGTGGTGAGTTACTGCTGATTTGTCAGGTAAGATGGCTGAATTGGTCAAGCTACTTACTGCATGGAAGGACGCAGCTAAAAGCATGGGGATGAATGAGGCCGAGACTAGGGCTTACATTATGAGGGAACAGGACCGACTGGCAGAGATGGACCTGCGTAAATTGGAAGCGGAGAAAGAAGAGAGGGCCCGACTGGCAGAGATGGACCTGCGTAAATTGGAAGCGGAGAAAGAAGAGAAGGCCCGACAGGCAGAGGAGAGAAAGGCAGAAAGGGAGGCGAAGGAAAGGGCCACAGAAGCAGAGAGACAGCATGAACTTGCCCTGCGTTCACTGGAACTGCAGTACCGATCTTCGGAAGGCAGTTCGGCTAACGGAGATTCTCCCGGAGCAGGGGCGACAGACACCTCAGGAAACGGAGGGCCCCGGATGGCAGCCATGAATTTTCCAATGGACTCTTTCCCTAACGGGAATGAGAAAATTGACATATTCCTGGAAAAATTTGAACGAATGGCAAAAGCGTACGGGTTGGATGAGAGTTTGTGGTGCCTCAAATTATCTCAGTCGTTGAAAAACCAGGCCTACGACATCTATAGTAAGATGCTCAGTGATGAACAAAATAACTTTGAGGCCCTTCGTAACGCACTGTTACAACGCTTTCAGTGGACTCCCCGTAAGTGCCAAGCTATGTTCAGGGAGAGCAGGCCGGAGAAAGGAGAAAGTTTTCCCCATTTCGCAGAAAGGCTGAAGAATTATCTCACTCGTTGGAGAGAATTGTCGGGTCTAGCAAAAACTTTTGAAGGACTCGAAGAGCTTGTCATGTGCGAACAAGTGAAAGCACACATGTCTCCAGACTTGAGGAGGTATCTGGCGGAGCAGGGCGCCCAGCAACTGGACCAGATCATTCTTTTTGCTGAAAGGTTCCAGACGGCACAGGCCGAAGTACTGGGCCAGAAACGAAAACACCCAGACCTGCCAGCACTGGACCAAGGAGCATCGGCATCGCAGTCGTTTTCGTCTTCTGCTCATCAGCAGCAGGGGCCGTCTCGCAAGGAGCCCCATCCCATTCATAACCTGCGGCCCCAACCGCATAACAGAGCACAGGCGACAACGTCTCATGAACCTGCTAGAAACAGGGGAGAAAACGACAGGTACTGTCGCAATTGCCGTACCACCTCTCACTGGACTTCTCGGTGTGTAAACAAACCACCCACTCACCATACAGCGTGTTTAAGGGCGGTGAGAGTGAAAAAAGGGAACAATTGGGAACCTTTCAAAGCAGAGAAGTGTTTCTCTAACAGTGGACCAGCAGTAGTGAATGGGACTGCTACCACTTGTTTATTTGACAGCGGGCTTACTTACCCGAGTATAGTCGCCCGACATTTGGTACAACCAGGCCAAATGACTAAGGAAAAGGTTGATATTGGTGGAGTTTTGAGGGGAGGGACCTCACAGCGTCTGCAGATAGCCAATATTAAGGTGGAGAGCAGGTTTGTGCGTGGCACAATCAAAGCTGCTGTAATGGAACAGCCAGCTTATGACTTCATCTTGGGGGCCCCATATATAGTTTTGGGAAACCCCCCAGTCCCGATCCTTGCTGGTGCAAGGGGGCCTACTACAGGCCAGAGAAGTGAAAAGGGAATGTCCCGGATTCACGGAGCCCCACGAGAGCTCAACCAGCCACGCCTTGAGATGGAGAGGTTAAATACCTCCAAGGTTAGTGGAATGGTTTTTGCAGAGGCGTATCCCTCTGACAGCCCTGTTAAGCCGAAGGGCCAAACAGCGGCGACGCCTTTGATTTTGGAAATACCTTCGTTGTCGTCGGGAATTAGGCCCCCGATGGTATTACCTCCTGAGAGCGAGGAACATACTGACAAGAGTGGTAGAACGTATGTACACGACCAGCGCAATCTTCATAGGGCAGAAGACAGCGAATCGAGCGAACATATGTTTCCAACCAGCCCTGGAGCCCCATCCGACCAGCACTTTACTCAGACGGAGGAGGACAGTGATCTGAGAAACCGTTTGCCTATAAACGGAGATGGGCCCCATCCCGCTGCTAGCTCGCTAACAGAAAGCGGCTCTTGCAAAGAGGCAAGAAGCAAAAACGTACCACCAAATGCGTTCTGCTTAGTAGGGGAAACGGATGTCGCTGAGGTCAGGCGCAACCCAGTGAGAACCCCTGGTGGGAGAGTAGAGAAAGGAGCAATCTCTACGCAACCTCTAGGCAAACCAGAGGGGAGTGAAGCGATCGGAGAATTTATGCTGGAAGCACCAGATAGTTCGCACCTTCATCGCCATATACCTGCGGTCTCAAACCCGCCGAGATGCAGCAAGGTAGTCGCCATCGTCAGGCAGCCACAAAGCCAGTTGGTCAGGGCAGCCGACCAAGACAGCTTTTTTACGGACATAGCCAAGGAAGGTTCAGACCCACCATTGGATGGCACAGGTCCGAAGAAAGATCAACTCTTCCACCGGAGCATGGGAGTTGGTAGAAGAAGAAGAAGGAGGAAACGTAGAAGAAGAAAGTCGCAGGACAACCATGGGAGTTGTAGTCGCCAGGCGGAAATAACCAGTCGTGACCATGAGACTTCAGGACTGACAGTCAGATCTGTAGACTTGTATAGGGGCCAGTCTGGAAATACAAGATCACATTAAATTAGATCGTGTACCACGAACTTGAAGAGGGGGGTAATGTGAGAAGTTAATGTGATTGCATTTACAACAGGCCCCTAGTCTTTAAATTTGCATTTATTTACGTTTTTCAGGGAAAGATTACGGTGGGATTTTTATCTCATTCGTTTTTTTTTTTTTTATTTCTCTTTG
This sequence comes from Oreohelix idahoensis, assembly GCA_024509875.1. Taxonomy (NCBI): domain Eukaryota; kingdom Metazoa; phylum Mollusca; class Gastropoda; order Stylommatophora; family Oreohelicidae; genus Oreohelix; species Oreohelix idahoensis. The sequence goes on along the minus strand of JAMPIV010004155.1, from coordinate 683,696 downwards.
TATAATAATAGAGTTTGGACTTTTTGTGTAGATTAAGAATTACGGTTTCTAGCAAAGATGGTAGTTTTAACTTTTAGACTGGCACCAGCGCGCTGTTTCATTGAGATAATTCGTTCATGGAAGATTTTCCAGTGTAACATAATGGCAGAGCATTTTCGGTTCTTCTCAGTGAGCGCGCTATAATTTTTAGTAAGGGTGAAATCAGATGGGGGTAGAGGGGGAGTTTTAAGCGCGTGGAAACAGGTCAGCAACGGAATTTTTCCGCTTGATCGTAAGTTCTAAAATTAGATCATGACCGCAGGCGATTCCTGGCATGTTGGTTGGTTCATAGATCGACCCGCTTAAGAACAAAGCCTAGCTATGACTCACGCGTAGCGTGGTCTGGGGTAATAAATAAGCGGGGTTCCCTGGCAGAAGTGGGAGATTTTTTTGAACTTCTACGCCTTGGAAAAGAACTGTCTGTATTTATATACAGAGCCGACTGCTCTTTCGAGAGAAATTCGTGCTGGTAAATATGAAGTTAATTAAGCTTTAATAGTTTATAAGATTTTTGCAGAGTGGTTCTAGGAGTTAAAGTTAATTCATAGAAGTAGAGCCATCAATGCTTAATTTTTTAAGTGAATATAACTGACAGCGCAATTAGGTATTTTGTGAAAAGGTAGTAGGGAATTTTGATAGTTTCCTCAGAGTAGCTGTTTGTATAAATTGGAATATTACTGTTATTTGTCAGAAGACAGGGGATCTAATTTTTCCTGGATTTGTGATTTTAAATGGTGCAGCGTAAAACACGCTCGCGGAATTAAATTAATTTTAGTTCGTAACGGACATGCCATGAGTTACCCTCTTATCTAAATTATTATCAGAGTGCATTCATTCTTTTTATGAGATAATGAAAGCTTAAAGATGGTAGATGTTAAATACTATAATTTTGAGACACGATGCACGTAATTTCATTGTGATTTTCGAGGATTTGGAGAGAGGGGTACCGGAGCACGTGCTGTGTCATTTTTTTAGAGGGGTGAATCTGATAACGGAAGGAGAAGGGAGATAACGAGGCATGCATTGTAAAATAGGATTTCAGTAAGTGTTAGAGATTTTAATGTACATTGTTATCAGAATCGGGTGTAAATAATATTCCAGACACGTGGGTGAAGATTTCTCAATATTTGAGTTATAATATTAGCGAATAATACGCTAGGGTTTTGGTGTGTATTTAATTGTTCAAGTGTGTGTAAATTACCAGCGGACTAATTTGTGTAACGCTGTGGTAATAGAACGAGTGGCTTTAAATGTTAGAGCATGGGAAATTGTGTATTTTTCTCTGTGTGGGTAAAACCTACATTTTGAAGTCAGCAGTTACGGGTCTAGTTGGGATTTTTATTAGTCCCTTATTTAATAGACATATGTTTATACTGATGAATTCCGGGAGACGGGAGATTATTGTCGGGTGAAGTCTATTGTATTTTGGTAGCCAGGTAAACATATCGATCATTGTTAAATAGTAGGGCCAGGAATTTACCGGCAACAGGTTCATTCAGTGGTTAGAATGTTGTGACGGGCTAACCTAAGCCGCCAGCATGTAAGAGATTAAGCCAGCTGAGTCTGGAGATTAGAGTGTCGATAAGACAGTATTTGAGGGAAAGTGGGGGTAGGCATGTTTACTAATCGCTGAAGCGATACTAGAGCATGGGAGCTGTATGGAAGATTTGAAACTTAAGTGTTCGAGATTGGAAAACTAAAGGTTAGAGATTTGAGACTTAAGTGGTTGAAGAGTTGGGATTTAAGTGTTGAAGAGTGAGAGTTAAGGGAGTTAAGTGTTAAGGATATGGGAAATTTGTTGTGCGATATATATTTGTTATTGTTTTGTCCACAGCAGATATTTTCCAGGCGTGGCAGCGAGGGCTACAGTAGTCCTACAGCTGGCTAGAAGTTCGCCGGTCTTCTCAGGAGAAGAAGAGTCGGCAGAGCCAGAAAAGAAAGTGGAGTGGTGACAAGGTGGTCACTGGTGCAAAAGTTTTGTACCCAAGAGAGAGCAGGGAGCTGGAAGCACAGACTTCTTCAGCAAGAACAGATGTTCTTACCAAAATTCGGAGCTAGTTACGCTCATGTTAAACACACACTGATCATAGGCGCAGGGCCTAAAAAGTGTCATGAATTTCGGGCATAATAATCCCGACAGCCTTGAGCAGGGTATTCGGGCTACTGCAAAGTAATAATTCGTCTATTTGGAAGCAGCAATAGACCACGTCCCGAGTTTAATTTACCAAGCAAGTCAGCAGCTACAACAGGCGGAGAAGAGGGGAAAGGGTTAACATCCCTCTTTACTGCACGAGATAGATAGAGAGAAGGAGAGTAGTGGAGGAGTCGTGTTTCTGTAGGAACTAGGAGTGTCAGACAGACACTGAACATAACATTAGAACTCAGCAAGTCATCTGTAAGTTGTGTCGGAGGTGATAGAAGGGTTCTGGTCGTGGACTTTGTGAGAGTCAGAGAATATTTAGCCTATAGTGGAGCAGCGGTGTAGGCACGTCATTTGTGTAGACCCACGTCTGCAGACAGACGGACAGTAGGAGTTAGGGTGTGTTTACATGATATCAGGTTGATTAGGAGAAAGACGGATCTGGTGTTAGAGATCCTCCTTCACATGTTGTTGTATTACTTACCTTTCTTCCTTACAGGTTGAGGGGAGGGCGACTGTGGGGTTACCTTACCTAATCACTTGAAATTAATTGTTATGTTCTTTCCAGGTGTGTGAACACTCATGTTTATTCTATTTTGTAGTATGTTATATGAATTTTCTGTGGTGTAAATAAAATCCATTGTAAATTTTCCGGCTGGATCAGTCACTTACTTCAACCTATATGTTGTCTGTAAGTGGTGTCTGTGGTGTTAAGTAATTAAACCTTATCCCAGTCTTGGTAGCTAGAGGTAGTGAGGTTATCGCAAAACGTTACGTCACTTAGTGGCAAGGGAGAGTCAATTTCGGTTCTCGACCCTTGACGCCAATAGCCTCATCTCCCACAGTCACTGTTATTTTCTTCTGAAATCTATCTTCTTAGTCTTTCTTTCCACTAGGGTCTAGTCTATTTAGGTAGACAGCCTCTAGTCCTAAATCCACTTCGTGACAGTCAGTTAGGTCATAATAATGATGTAAGGAAATAAAAGCAGTGAGGTTACATGTGATGAAATTGGTAACATGTTGGCATATTTAATCTAGGCAATAATAAAATGAAAATTATTTTACTTAGTTAACAAATATTTATTGTAAAATGGTCTTATTTTGTGACGCTTTGACTTCTCAGTTACCAAATAGTACAACGTGCGGAGACAATGATCTTCATCTTTTCATTTTCACTTCTTATGGAACTGGAAACCACCACTGTAGCTGGTTACCATGCAGGAAACTGGCATCATAGCATTCATGTACTCTTACAGTGATAGTTTCGTACTCTTACAGTGATAGTTTCGTACTCTTACAGTGATAGTTTCTATAGTAGTTTGTTTTGTGGCAGTTCGCTGTGTTAACACCTAGATGGTATGTGTGTGTTCACAGATGCCAAGGCCGCTGAGATTTCGTTACCAAATCACGCTTCTCGCTGTGTTCGGAGCCGTCGTACATAGTGGTGTGTTGTTTAACCAAAATGTTTATAAGGTAGCGTCGTGTGTAGTTTTTTTCTCCAAAATATAAATTGGTTAACAGAACCTGAACCTTTTTACTATTACGGTACCTCTCAGTATGTAGTATCACTTTTCTGAAAGCCTAAATTATTCTTTTACGTCATTATTAAAAGATATGTCACTATTCCTGTGACATATTTACATGATGAGGTTTCAAGTTCCCTGTATAACCTCACATCAGTTGCTACTTATAAAATGCCTTTTATGATCAAAATGATGAAACACATAAAATGCTCTTGAAAATGGTGATGTATTCTGAAATAATACAGGGTGTTTCAAAAAGAATATCGGTATTTTAGATGCATATTACTTTGGTTATTGAACACTTAAAAATATACAGTTTGCACCAAAAGAAAGTAAAACTGTCAAAGTTTAATCTCTTACATTACAAATCCCTCAATGTGTGCCCCTCGTGTTGCATGGCACACATCTAAACTGTGATTACCGATTGTGACTTGGCAAACTGCAATACACAAAACGACTTCTGCTGTGGCGTCGCCATTTTCATTCATTGCGCCGTCCAGCCGTTGAAGTAAAAAACATTTTTTTTTTATCGGGTAACTTTCCAAACTCGGACAGTTTACCTATCGTTTGGTGCAAACCAAACATTTTTAAGTTTGCGATTATCAAAACCATACACCTTCAAAATACCGACATTCTTTTTGAAACACCCTGTATAATGTTCATTGTTTGTCATGGTCATTCATTCATAACTGTTCAACTCCTTAAGGAGAATAGGCCTTAGACAAACGTCTGCCAAGTCTTCCTGTCACGTGCCATCAGCTCAAGGACTTTCTATATCTTCGTCATCCCCATCATGTCTATCTCCAGTTCTCTTCTCCATGTGTTCTTTGGTCTCCATCTACCTCTTCTATCTTGAGGATTCAAGAGCAAGGCCTGCCGGGTAATGCTATTAACAGGTTTCCTAAATGTGTGTCCTATCTGTCGCGGGGTTCCTTTTTTCTTATATTTTCTTTCACTGCTGTAGGTTTCTTTACGTTCGTGAACGTTGACAAGGTGGTGTGAATCTTCCCGTGATGTGTTAGTGAGTGATCTGCAGGGTTTCTTGTTGTTTGGTTATGGCTTCTCTTGACTTGATGGTGTGTTAGGAGGTGTTCTATGAAACTAGGCAATGCCCACGATACTACAGACTGCACAATACACTTAAATAAAATGTTCTCGGACGCCTGGCATAGACGACTTCTACAATTTATTTACGTATTACAAGATATTTCATTATACGACACATTACAATTCCAAAACAGCATACAATATACGTCGATTTTAACCAATATGAACGCTTGGCACTTCAGAAATCCTGAGTGAGTTACACAGCTCCTACATTGAGCTTACATGTATCTATCAAACTCCAATAGAATTCTCACGTTGAGATATACATAATAAATATTCCACATACAGTACATCAATAGAATGACGTGGGCCACACACACACATACATCCATAGGGAAGAACACCTCTTGTTCGCTCACAAGCGAAAATCACACTGACTGTCCCTTTGTTCTACCAACGTCGTCCAAAGAGATACACGATCGTTGTGAACAGTCGTTAACCCACGAATTCGTGAGCCGTCGTGTCGTGACTGTTTATCTTCTTTCTTCTTCTTCGTTCGCCCTGAAAAGGACGGTAGTTGCGTTGTGTCTGTTTACGCCGTAGCTGTGATATCTGCACCTTTCGGTCGACACATCCGACTTCTGCACGGCATTTTTTAGGACCGGGTTTGCCTTCCCATTGCGATCCGTGCTCGCTCAGCCAGACTGCACTGCTGCAGACTGTTTCCAGGACCACCACGTGGAGGTGGAGCACGGTCTTGACCAGCTCTGGTTCGCTGGTCCTGACGCAGGCAGTCAAGCTATGCGTCGCTGACTCGATCAGTCACATATGAGCTATTCTCATTTGTGTTAAAACATCCACCTTCATCGTCAACAATGGTATGTGAACATGTATTCATAGTTGAGAGGGTGTTTCGAGGTGCAAAAACTTCGATACAAAAAAAACCCCCAAAATATCCAAGTTACTTTACACCCCGAAACAGCCCTCAACACCATCCATCTGCGGTATCTTCTTCTCATCTCCTCTTCCACTGACACTTGTCTGGTTTTTGTCATCGGGTCCACATTAATGACCCTGTCATGCTGGGGATGATGATGCCATTGAGTTAACTGATGGGTCTGTAACCCGTGGTCATAAATCAGGTTGGGGCTTCTCTGCTAGAGTAAATGCTAGAATTTTCGCTAAACATAACAGGGCTTCCATAATAATAACCTCCAGCATGAGAATAGAGGTAGAGGCAGCTACTGCAGCCTTAAGGTGGTTGTCTGAAACTTCATTAACAAAGGCAGTTATTGTGTTCTCTCAGTTCATGCTTCGGAAGGTCCAAAATGGATGGCTACGACGTGAATGGAAAACATTCATAGAAGCTTAGAATCTGTAGGAATTGATGTGGATCTACTGTTAAGGTCATGCAGGGTACGTGGTAATGAAAGAGCCGACAGATTAGCCTCAAGAGCACCCTTAGCGGGGACACTGGATATGGATAAGGGAGAGTTACTGAGGACAATTAAGTAATGATCGCTCTTTAGAGAATGACACTGCAATAGATTAATCAACAAGGCTAAGATCGTTGGAATTTGGCATCGAACGTAAGGCTAGCAGGGATGGACATACGAGAGAATGCATCCGTCGTGTATACAACCAGCGCGCCATCGGAACAGCTAGCATTCATACTTTTCGACAAATGCTGAGGGAGACTGAGCGCCTATGGGATTGCCCGGAGTGCAATGATGTCTATTCCGTTCAACAAGAACAATGACCCAACTTTGCCATCTCAATCCGTCTATTCTACACAAGCACCAACTTACGTAAGCCTGTAATTCTTGTATTTTGTTTCTGCTGTTCTCCATGTTTCAGAGCCACAAGAGGACTGACTTGACATTTGAGTTTAAGGTTCCCATTCCCACACAGGAACGGGAACGTGAATTCACTTTTGATGTTGGAATTTAGTCAATCATGTCTTTGAGCTCAATGAGGTAACTTTTTCAAAGTTCCATTCACGTTTTTTAACTCATATTCCAAGAATTAAGTACACTCAACGGGAAATTAGTCACATTTTGAACTTATTCTCAGGGATATAAATATTTTACTGTTGTTTTTTATGTTTGTTTGTTTGTGTGACTTAAACAAGCAAACAGGTTCACACTTCTGTATGGTGGTTTTTTAGAATAATGACAAAGTTGTGATTTGTTTGACATTTCTTTTTTTTTTTTAAATCAGAGAACATAAACCAAAAGTTTCAGTTTCAACATAACTGTTTAATCACATTAACCCTTACAGGTGAAAACATATTATATATAAGAATACTACACATATGTATTTTTGCACACAGCCAACATATTGACTAAGGAAAGAGAAAGGGAAATTATTACCAGGCAAGGCTGTTTAATTGTGTATCTTCAGTCCTAAAAGAAATGTCAGCAGTTTGAGTCCATTGGCGACATTTAACACAGAATCACTTCGCAAAATGATTAGGCTAATAATGGACCTCCCAGAAAATCATGAACATAAAGAAAACATGAAAATATGACATGCAGAATCTTTCATGAAGGACAACTTACAGTGCCGTTTAAGATTTAAAAAAAAAAAAATAGTGCAGCAGGAATGTCTTTGTCCCCATTTTGCTTCTTACTGGTTACAGACTGGGATATGGCAACAACATCAGCCAACAGAAGTGGAATTCAGTGAACTCTAACAAAAAATGGTCTTCTTGCATCAGGCTGAGTTAGCTTTCCACCTTCCTTTGCCAATCTGTCAACCTCTTCATTGCCGAAGATGTTGCAGTGAGATGGGATTAAAAAAAGATCGACAGTCTAGATTTTACCAAAGATTTTGCTATTCCGTCCTGTAACTGTAAGGTAAAGGATCCCGTTACACGCCCATTGAATGTTGGGAATATGGTGTTAGGCCCATATTTTCTTGACCATCGGCACACTAGGGGTGACGTGGTCAACATCACGCCGCCGCCTTAACCTTCCCAGAGTTGCTCTGGTACCCAGTTGGGGCTGGGTCGACCCAGGAGCCGTTTGCGGCCTAAAAAATCCCACCTCATCTGAGGATCGAACCATAGACCACTGAGCTAGGAAGCCAGTGCAATAACCACTATGCTACCGCGGCTCCTTCCTGTAACTGTAACCAGGTGCAAATCAAAATGAAAAATTCTTGATGAGAAGCAAGAGCAGTTGGGTTTTAAACTACTCAAAGATTATGAGATTAAATGCAGCAAATGATTGCAAGATTGACTTTGGAGAAACATCTCTACAAGAGCTAAACTCATACTTTTACTTCAGCAGCAGTATAGAATAATTGTGGGAACAGACGGTGATATTAACTCTTAAAGGACATAATGGTTTTCTTCATGAATTTTCGACCACTCTGAGTTTTCATATAGTGCTGACGTTTAAGTGTTGGTTCTTTCTATATTTTTTATTAAAATATGATAATGTTGTACATTTAACGGGCTGATCACCCGTTTGCCAGTCACTTCGATTACGGAAACAGCAGCAGATGGATTGATTTGCCGTTGCCCTAAAGACGCCAATAGGCGTGATGGGAAACAATGGCAAAGAAAGCCTATCTGCTGTTGCCCTAAGACGCCACTAGGCGTAATGGCCACTGACTGCTTTGACGGTCGGTGGCTAAGGACGGAAGAAGAAGAAGAAGAATGTTGTACATGCTTGTAAAGGAAATTAAATGAAGATTCATAAATATAAAACTGGTACAAAACAAAACAAAATCTTAGTTCAAATATATCGGCCCCGAAAACTGGCCTGCCATCACGAGCGCCTTCTTAAAAGTCGGCCCTGAATACTGGTATTTCAAATAAGAATTTAAAAAGCAGGACACGCTTTCTTTGCATCGGGGAATATGTGGAAAAGCAACGAAATCAAGTACAACACAACAAATATGAATCTTCAACTCAAATGTCAAGTCAGTTCTAATATATAGCTCTGAAACTAGGAGAACAACAAAAACGACAGCGTTACAGACTTTCATAAATCGGTGCTTGCAGGGCCGTCTTAACAGCATTGTAGGCCCTAGGCAAAGCAATGCACTTAGCCCCTACCAGGCCTACCCACCCACGGGAATAAAAATGATGTCTTATGAACAATATGGCAGCATCCCAGCATGGGGTCCTTAGAATCGTGGGGCCCCTGGGCACTGACAGTGTGCCCATGCCTTAAGACGGCACTGGGTGGTTGCGTAGAATAGAAGGATTGAAATGGTATGACAAGATGCTAAAATGGAACTGAATGCAAGAACCAGACAAGTGTCAGTGGAACAAGAGGCGAGAAGCCGCTGGCTTCAGATAGGATACCCACTATGTATAGCATTACAAGGAAGTCTTTGTTCGGGACAGGAAAGCCAGGCGTGAATTTGTGTAACTTATAGGACTATGCTCGTCATGCAGCAGAAGTGTAATGATGATGATAATCAATAGCAGTTACAGCGAAATCTTTAGCGAATAAAAATAAAGATTTCAAACACGTGTTTTATTTTTGACATGTTGACTGACGGAAGAACGAAGTTAACATAATTTTACAAACAGAAAGCATGCACTAAATGCTAGCAGATTTGTACTGGTTAAAGAAAGTAATGATTTCACATTCACATACAGAAATCAGACGGCGTTTTTTATAAATGTGTGAAGACTTTCAATGGCAGGCCATATTTACATTTATCCAATGCAAAATTATCAATGCAAAAAATAATGTTATACGTTTTACCTTTGGAGACATCAGAGTGATTATTTTAACACAATAATCATATCTATAAAATCCAAGCGACAGAGTCATGTGGCACAAATAATTATGTTTCAAACTCAACAATATTATTTAATCATTTTGAGAAAGGAATACAAAGAAGGGAATATTTAATCATCTGAGAATAGAACACAAAGAAGGAATACACGCGCCTATAAAGGAAAATATTGCAGAGTTTTGGGTTAATGCAAATAAGGAATTGTACAATGTACACAGATTTTCTCTCTAAGACATAATTTTATTAAACACACATATTTGGTCTGGCAGTTTAGAAAGACTGAAAAGAAAGAAAAAAACCTATATAAAACACGCAAACTGCCAAACCTGAACAAGTCAGGCAGACTGGCGGGATCTTCAGTTAAAAAGTAAGAACGGAAGCGAAAGAGAAACAATCAGCAACAAAGAGAAACATACAAATATCGTGCTTGGGGCAGAGTACCTCAATACGCACGGAACATTGAATAAGAGAAAGAATTACCGAGGAGCAATACAAAAGGAATATTCACGAGAGTGTGTAGACGTATTGTAACGATTGCCATCTCCACATCTCATTTTCCCGCTAACTGAATTAACGCGGGAAGATATGAGGACATAAACTCAGGCAAATTAGTCACAAATATGTTATACAAAATCTGTCTGTTTCACCAGTGTATATTGTTCACATGCCTTCCCATATAACAGTATTACATAGAGTCCAGCCTCACAAAAGATCAAACATCTAAGTGGAAATATAGTTAGTTTAATATCTTCTTTCAAATCGTACAACATTCTCTTAACGTAATTGCACCGAAAATAGCTATCAATATCAAGTGTTTGAAGCTAAAAAATACGCCATTATTACAAACACGTCCAAGAACACAATACATCTTATTACACAGAAATATGTTCTCGTTACCAAAGAATACAGAAATATTAGATTGTCATTACATATTCCAAAAGCAATATGTTTTAATGTTGTCGAGTTTTGTTAGTTATTCTTACAATCACATTTCTCACTAGACTGTTATGCACTCAAAATTGGCGGTAGAAGATATACAGGCGAAGTTCTTCCATTTATTCTTGTGATCACCCCTTCCTTTCTCTTCTCCCCAAGTTAAAAAAAAAAAGAGTGAATGTTGTAAGCAAACGTACACGTGAACAAACTGAGGTTCATTCCTCTGTAGCCAGAGCATCCTTGGAAGGCTTAACTAAGTGGTTCCCAAAGTGGGTGGAACCGCCCCCCAGGGGGCGTTGGGAGGATCCAACGGAGCAATAAGGGTAAATTGGGCGACCAAGGCAGGGGGCGTTCAGTAGTACGGGGTTGGTTGAGGATTTGACAGGCTAAATTAAAAAATATTTCACAATGTAACGCTTACATGTAAAAGCCTTGTGATTATACAGGGTCTTGACGTGAGCGCTTAAAGGGAGAACGTAGCCTGAACAAACCCGAATCCACCACTCCTCCCTAACCTCGTTCGTCCCAGTTTCTCATACACCTTCCCAACATCAGTGAGGTGAGGAAGAGATAGGAAAGATAGATAGCTCATCAATTGTATTAGTAGGATCATTAAGCAAGGCATAATTTCGTTTATATTTCCCACCCTGAGCTCATGTATCTTTCGCTGATCATAAATTTTAACCGTAATCGTCGAGCGGGTGTGAAGGATAACAAAGTCCCTGTTGTCAACTCGGTCAACACGGAAAAAAGAGAAACAAACAACAAGAAGGGTGTGGTCAGCTCACTAAGATTTAATCAGCATCTTTTGGAAGGTGACAACCAGTGCTAAATAGTGTTTACAAGTTTAATATGGGTGAGTGTCCAGTGGCAAGGTGTGTCCGAATGTCATTGTCGCTGGCAGCTGACGAAATAATATATCTGCAGGTGTTTAAAACAAGGACCAACTTTGCTTTATTGCAGAATTGATTGTCTCAGGACTTAAGGGTCGGAGTGATAACGATATACGTTAATAAACAACAGACAAGTTTCAATAGAGCCAAGTTCATAACCAAAGGTGCTATTTATAGTTTTTTTTTAAATATAATGCAGGGAAATTGAAGAGGGGGGGGGGGGGGGGGGGGGCATGGGAATGTGTTCTGGGAGCTAAGGGGGCGTTGACTCGAAAAAGTTTGGGAAACACTGGCTTAACTTATGGATCTAACAGTACCTGCTGATGTTTAACAAAGGTTTCTTTCTTACAATCATCCATTACATTTCAACTTCGTGTGCATCACAGGCTTTCAACATATTCACACAAATCCGTTATTGCCTTGTGCCATCCGTTCAAGGTATTTCCAAGTCGTCTTTACGCTTTCCTGTCTGTATTCAGTTCCCTTCTTCGTGTATGTGTGTGTGTGTATGAGTGTGTGTGTGTAGTTTTTTTTAAGCCTCCCTCTATGTCTCTTGTTTTTCGAGGCTAAGTTACCCGGTTGGAAGCCTGGCAGCGTCATGCTCCTGTGTGCCCAGCTGTAAATGTGTGCCCACCTGACTGTGCTATTGAGTAAGGGAAGGTAAAGGTAGCGAGGAAAGAGGTGGTCACCCCCCCTCCTCATAAATCTGGTACCTAGTATAGCGAAAGCTCTGAAAAAAAAAAACGTTTCTCCGCTACGGTAGCATCTGCTACAGAACTACCTTGGATTTCTTTTAACCTGGGGTGTCCAGAATAAGTACTGCCTTGGACTGCTATCTACTGGTAGTCAGCGTCGCTGTGAACAATGCAGATTATTCTGCTTTTCAAAATGTTTAGTTTGTGAACTGTGAAACACAGCTGCAAGTTGTCCTTGTATAATTGATATAGTCTGTTTCGTATCACGCAGAAGACTACTGGAGCTTTCTTCCAACACAAGGATCAGCATTGGCGTTCTAGTTTCTCTTGATTAATTGTTAGAGCCAGATCTTCACTCTAGCGTAGACAAAGATTTGCTGAAGATCAGGGGCAGAACAGACAACTGAGTGGTGAAAATAATGTCATCAGTATTATCCTAATGTTGTTTAGTAGTAATACTTCTAATTGCATGTTAGGTAATCCAGGCTGTATTCAACTACAAACAGGGCAGTTGTTAAAAACACGTGCTAGTCCACAAGGTAAGGTAAAGACAGAAACAGTAACTATGGTATCAAACATACAGCATCTTGGCACTAAATGGCTTATTTAATGGGTTCAGATCTACTTTGTGGTTTGCAGTAACGTTTAGTAGCTTCCTAAGTGTTCTCAGCAAGATCGTTTCTCTGTTGCGTCGTAAGACATCAACCAAGGGATTTAGTAGGCATTGATACACATTCTCTTGTCGCCAAATCCCGACAAACAAACAGCGCAGCATGGTTAAAACCCGTTAGAGTCGTGTCTAAGAAAACTGATCAAGCGATTTCTTTCATTTGTGCATAGTAACCAGGTAAGATCAGAGCGAGAGTGATGCCAGTAGTGAAAACGACGAACATGAACAGGAGGAGTCTATCGATGATAAGAGCAAGTTGTTGCCATTCGATCTTGATAGCGTCCTTTCTATCTTGGTCATCCAGCCTTATTTCATTCTTCTCAATGGTTTGATACACCTGTGGAGAAGTTATGGAAGACAGAATAGTTATTTCACACTTAAGCGTAAAGCTAACACATAAATAGTCCCTACGAGATATACAAAGCGAAACAAATTCAGTAGCTAAACAACATTTGGTTTAGAATTATGCGTGAAGATAAAACAGGCTAACCTCTTCTAACGCATAGAATACCTGGCACAAAGACAAAAATAGTGAAAACTCGTAACCAAGGGCGTAGGAAAAGTCAAGTATCGCTCAGAATACTCGCATACACGTCACATGTTCTTGCCACATTTATGGTGTTTGTAAGTGTTATTTTAAATTTTTTCATAGAAATTTGATGTACATTTTGTCATTAGATAACGACCACGACGGACACTATTTTGTCCTCCAAATTTTGTCAATTATATGTATTGTATTTATGAAGAACCCTTCAAAACTTTCAACTGTCGTGACGCTGTCTGAAACTGGTAGACAGCAGTGAATTATTTTGTCTGGCGTTGCCAAAAATAGAAATCATGCTCTCTGCTCTGAAGATTCACTATGTGGTAAGCGCGTAGGCGATATATATATATATATATATATATATATATATATATATATATTACATCCCCTGCATAGGATGCTGTGCCAGTGCTGGGAAGAGACAACTATTCCTCAAGACATGCGAGATGCCAAGATTGTAACACTGTATAAAAATAAAGGAGACAGAAGTGATTGCAATAACTACAGAGGCATCTCTCTTCTTAGTATTGTTGGTAAGGTTTTTGCCAAAGTCATCTTAATGCGACTACACAAGTTAGCTGAGCGCATATATCCAGAGTCACAGTGTGGATTCCGAGCTGGCAGATCAACAACAGACATGATCTTCTCTCTCCGCCAGCTTCAGGAAAAATCAAGAGAGCAGAAAAGACCATTATATATCGCCTTTATAGACCTCACAAAAGCATTCGACCTGGTTAGTAGGGATGGACTCTTTAAAATCCTCCTGAAAATAGGCTGCCCTTCTAAAATGCTGGAAATGATAAAGTCATTCCATGACGGCATGAAGGGAACAGTCCAATATGCTGGAAGCACGTCACAGCCCTTTGATATACGAAGTGGCGTTAAACAAGGCTGTGTTCTGGCTCCGACCCTCTTCGGAATCTTCTTTGCCTTACTCTTGAAACATGCATTCAGAGATGCAACTGAAGGAATATGCCTTCACACTAGGTCAGATGGCCGTCTGTTTAATCTTTCAAGGCTGAAGGCAAAAACAAAAATCAGAAGGGTCACTATAAGAGACTTGTTGTTCGCTGATGATGCTGCAGTCGTCACTCAAAGCCAACAGGAGCTTCAGAGCTTGATGAATCGCTTCACTAAAGCATGCAAGGACTTTGGCCTCACAATAAGTCTAAAGAAAACGAATGTGCTGAGTCAGGATGTGGGTGCTGCACCAGTTATCACTATCGATAACTATGAATTGGCAGTGGTGCACCACTTCACATACCTAGGGTCTACCATCAATGACAAACTCTCACTGGATACAGAAATCGACAGCCGCATTGGCAAAGCTGCAGCTACCTTTGCCCGCCTCACATCGCGTGTTTGGGGAAACTCTAAACTCACAATGAAGACCAAAGCTGCGGTATATAATGCCTGCGTCACCAGCACACTCCTATATGGCAGCGAGACCTGGACGACCTATGCTAAGCAAGAAAGAAGGCTCAATACCTTCCATTTGCGGTGTCTACGCCGCATCCTCGGCATCTCGTGGAAAGATAAAGTGACAAATGTCGAGGTGTTGTCACGTGCTGGCCTTCAAAGTATGTATACGCTTCTTAGACAGCGCAGACTTCGCTGGCTTGGCCATGTTCGCCGCATGGAAGATGGTCGCATCCCAAAAGATATCTTCTACGGACAATTAGCAGATGGCAAGAGAACAGTTGGGCGACCACAGCTGAGGTTCAAAGATGTGTGCAAGAGAGATATGAGGGCACTGGACATGGATCCAGCAACATGGGAGGATGAAGCTGCCGATCGCACTAAGTGGCGATGCTATTTACGGCGCCACCTCAGATTGGGCGAAGAGAGGCTCACACAAGAAGCAGAGGTGAGGAGAAAACGTCGAAAGGAGCACCAGGAAAATAAGCAGCTGAGGGCTGTCACCTCAGGGGCGCATTCCCATAGTCAGTTATGACTGAAGGGGCTATTATTATAATATATATATATATATATATATATATATATATATATATATATATATAATATAATATATAATATGTAATATATATATATATATATATATATATATATATATATATATATATATATATATATATATATATATATATATATATATATATATATATATATATATATATATATATATATATATATATATATACTGTTCAAAAAAAGAAACGCAACTTTTTTGGTGTTACTTTTATAAAAGAAATTCGCTGATTGGACACAGTCAACCTATCGACTGTGTCCAACTGGTCATTAACTTCTCGTGGTTACCTGAATTGTACTCACCTCATGATTCGTGAGGTCATGAAAGAGGTCAAGGTCAAAACAACATTTTTGACAATAACTCGTGACAGGTTCATGAGAATCCCGTGAAACTTACTGAACAGAAAACTCTCTGACCACATTATTGAATGCCTATAAAAGATTGACGCTTCTCGAATAAATTCAGTTGAAAATTCAATGCGTAAGTATGGCTCATCTCACTACAGAATAACGACTCATCATCATTGGACGTTTACAGACTGGACAGTCACAAAGTGTAGTGGCCAGACAATTTAATGTGGTTAGAAGCACCATTAGTCGCCTTTGGAGGCGATTTCAAGAAACTGGCTCAGTGGCAGACCGGCTGCGCAGTGGAAGACCCAGAGTCACAACTCCTGCCGAAGACCGCTTCATACGGCTGCGTCACCTCAGGAATCGACTTGCATCTGCGTCCTCCACTGTCCAGTCAATGTCAGCAGCTCGTCGAATTTCAGATCAAACGGTCAGGAACCGGCTGCAAGACTCTGGTCTTTGGGCTAGAAGACCCTACAGAGGTCCTGTACTTACGGACCGGAATCGCCAGAACCGACTGCAGTGGGCGAACCAGCATCGTCAATGGACCGTTGGGAATGACTGGAGACGGGTTTGGTTTAGTGATGAATCATTTTTTGTGCTCCAGCGACACGATAGACGGAGAAGAGTTTACCGCAGAGTCCATGAGCGCTACGACCAGAACGGCGTTGATGAGGCTCCTTCACATGGTGGTGGAGGTGTACTGATGTGGGGGGCGATCAACTTCATGGGAAGAAGTGGCCTGGTGCAAATTGAAGGACGCCTGAATGCCCAACGATACGTCACTGAAATTCTTCGTCCTCACGTCCTTCCACTTCTGGCTGCACGAGGGTCGATTTTTCAGCAGGATAACGCTCGACCTCATGTGGCACAACTCACCACCCAGTTCCTCGCTGACAACAACGTCCAGACCATTCCGTGGCCAGCCATGTCATCAGACATGAACCCCATAGAACACTTATGGGATGAACTCGACAGACGACTCCCGCCAGCGAGACGTGGCTCCAGCCAATCTCCGACAGTTGTCTCTTGCACTGCGGGAAGAGTGGGCAGCCATCCCACAACAACAGATCCAACGGCTAATCGGATCCATGTCAAGGAGATGTCGTTCTCTGATAGAGGCCAGAGGAGGCCATACACCTTACTGGAACGGAGGCCTCAGTCGCAAAGAATAAAAGTCCAAACCAAATTTAATGAACATCATTTCATTGTTAAGGTCTGAAAGTTTCTTCATGCCAAGATTGAAACATTAATTCCGTAAAATAAAATTTTGGTACAAGTTTGAAATTTGGTGTCCATTACCACTGCAATAACGTTGCGTTTCTTTTTTTTGAACAGTATATATATATATATATATATATATATATATATATATATATATATATATATATATATATATATATATATATATATATATATATATATATATATATATATATATATATATATATATATATATATATATATATATATATATATATAATAAACCGAAATAAAATTATTCTGAATTTCATTACAAGTAGAAATTAATAATAAAAATTAAATAAATAAATAAAAGTGGAGAAATATGTCTATAAGTCTCTCGCGTTACAGTGTTTGGAACAAAAAGGCCATTCCCATTTGGCTACGTATGGAGAATGGACTAACCACTGTAGCTAGGCCCCTTGTAGGAAGCTTGCATCAAAGCATTCATGCAGCAAATTATTTTATATGATGAGGTTGCTAGCCTCACACACAACCTCATAATAACCGTAATGCTACTCAAGCTTTGTGGCCTAACACCATATTTCCAATATGCCTCAATGGGCGTGTAACGGGATCCTTTACCTTTTTACCCTTAAATTCGTGTAGATCCAAGTCTGATATAATTAAGGACGGACTAAAATACTTCATCTAAAACATTGTATACACATCCAGCCCAATAGCTCAAGCTTCAAGGTATGAACAAGCGGGTAATTTAAGGCTTGGACGATTTATAAATTACTGGCCTTGCATCACGATGGAACTGCCGTCTGTAATTTTACAATGTCTGTGCCGGCAGACACCTCGTCCCGTCTTATCTCAACAGTAAATACAGTTATGCATTAGGCTGATCATGCCATTAATGCAAATATACAGTATAAGAGTGAGTTTAGTGTTGATCTTTCCCCACTGCCTATAAATCAAAAGCCAAAATACATATTCGTTGTAGCCAGCAGAATTGCAAGGCTATAATTTCAATTGCCTTCTATAAATGCTACTTGGGCTACATGGTAACTGACTGTCAAAAGTAATAAACCACGCTAAAAATGGACAACTAAAGAGTAATCTTAACAAGTAAAGGAAACAAATGAAATAAAATATGGACATATAAATAAAAAGCATGAAAACTTCCAGTAAAAAAATAAATACCTGTAAATAATCAAGATTTACAATACAATACAAAGGGGAAAAATGATGTAAATTGTTACCGCCATGCAAACACTACAATGAATAAGGCTATTATGTAAATAAATGAAGGTAAAAAAAGTAAAGGACATTCCCATAGCAGATATTGCCGTAGGGGAGTGAAGTGTTTGAGACTTCACTATACTAGTGTCCAGCATCAAGAGGTGGAGTGACCCAGTTCCCTTCCTCGCTGCCTTTTCCTTCCCTAACTCAAGAGCATAGCCAGGTATACATTTACATTCTGGACCGCGTCGATACACGGCACCTTCGCCGAGAGAGAGAGAGAGAGAGAGAGACCAGCGCTCTAACCACGCTGTCAATCGGCCGATCGGAAATAAGTTACAAAGCGATAAACAGAATAGCGCTATAGACAATTATTATAACGGTGTTGTACTCACTTGTCAGTGGGTTTATATTTCTAAGACTCGACTGCTGCAAAGTGAACAACTGATTTTAGCTGAGTAATTTTCAATTGGTACTTGGTGTATTTTGTGATGGCACTTGTCTATTATTGTTCGGCTGAAGTAGGATTATGTGAATTTCGAGTGGAAGAACTTTTTTTGAGCAGAGTGAACTTAGTTCGTTTCAGATTCGAATCGTTGATCTGTATGTCTATTTACCTGTCTACCTGTCTGTCGGTCGGTTGGTCAGTTAGTCTGCCTGTCGATCCGTCTGTTCGTCCGTCCGATCTGTCTATGGTGTTCATTCTCGTCATCTATCTTAATCTATTGATAACAATCATATTTTGATTAAACTCTCTACAATGGACAGACGTACCTTCTGTAGCACTCGCAAGAATTGTCTCTCGGTGTTATCTCCACTTGGCGAGGAAGGATTTGGAGTGAATTTACGTGTGAACCTTGGAGAGATTCCACCATTCTCCGGGTGCTTGTCTATATCATATCTGGCATAATAATCGTTCTGAGGCACTGTTTGCTGAAACAGTAAGTAATACACTTCGCAAATCGCTTGTTCGCTTGAATTATGAAATTACAAGATCAGTTACACATTGTATAGATAAACAGTCAGAAGATATGTTACACTTTCAAAGATGAATGAATGCTTAGAATTTGGTCCATGCTTTTTCAAAGTTGAACAATGCAATTATAATATACAATCCGAAAATTAACAGTATACGTGTAATATAAGGTATGCATTGCAAAGGTAAAGAGTACGTATAGAATATAAACTTTGCTTTTCAATATTCCTCACGGTCATATACTAGATGATAAGAGAAAAAACAGAGAGAAAGAAAAAGATGAATATAGTAGACATTTGACAAACAACTGGAGGATAAGGATTTGTCGGATGACCTGTGTATTCTATCACATGCACAATATAACATGCAGGAAAAGACAAATACATTTAGATTAGAAGCAGCATAACTAGGCGTCCTCAAATATTCTATCACATGCAGCCGGTCTCAACACTTTTCACACCTTTGTCTGAGGTCACCCTCTCCTCTCTTGCTCTATTTTACTCTTTCCACTCTTATCCTATTCTTCTATTTGTATGCCATATACATTTTTTTATTTCATATTTATTTATCTCCCACTCATTCTGTCCCTTATTATTTCCAGTCCCCACTTTTATCACGTTGGGTAGTTTATTTTCCGGTTTCGTTTTTTAGTTTCTTAGTATGCATTGTGTACATCCGGCGGCGGAAGTCGCTTTCTGTTCAGCCACGCGCTTATCAACAGGACAGCGATTTTGATAGAATTTCGGTTCTTGCCTTCAGGGAAGTACCCAGTTTTTATTTTATTTAGTTTTTATGTGTCCTATCTAGCCTTCACTTTCTTTCCTTTCCTGACGAAGGCCTTGTGGCCGTAACGTAGACTATTTTCTTTGTCCTTTGTCCTCGTAAGACGAATCACCTTTTTTCGATTTTTTTTCAAACCCATCCATCGTATTCCACGTCTTACCGCAGTTCCCCTCCACTTCCTCGATTATATATATATTTTTTTGACTGCACCGTGTCTCTGTTATCTCGTATCTCTATCTACAAATCCTGCTTATCTCCCTGATCCTATCCTATCGCCTTTTCTCAGTATTTTATATCCTATTCACCTATTTATTTTCGTATTTCCCTATTCTTCCTTCATACCTTATATTACCGCAATCTACCCTATTTATTTATTGTTTCAGCGTCTTATATTTTATTTATTTCATATTTTACGTTTTTTATTTTCTGGACGTTTTACTTTTCCCCACTATGCCCTCGCTGAAATATTTTATCAACTCTCTCCGTGTGTCGGTTACCACCAGCTTTAGCTCCCTACCTCCTGATATATCCCGTGTCGCTATTGACTTTGCGTTCGTTACTTTCAAGAAAACTAGATTCACCTCCCATCTCCACTTTATTCACACCTGCCTCCACCACAAAATTCTTCCTAATGGATTTTCTTCCAATTTTCATCCATCTGCTGGTACACTCAATCCTAGGGAACAACGTCTCCTACAACGAATTGAGACCAGATGTGGCTTTCAACGTATGCGCGTAGTGGCCGCCAGTCACTCCCGCCTTTTATCAGACCTTAGTGCCCAACAGACCCAGCTTCTGCTTCGCTTACGTTGTCTCACCTCCAACAACTTCCCTTTCTATTCTATGATACGCACCACTATCCACACACTGAACCGGCAGCTGCATGAGTTCCTTTCCACGTCTAAACACCATAAACTATCCCGTCTCATCCCTACCCCCATAGCTACCCCTCCATCCTCCACTCCATCATGCACTCAGGTAGTCTGCATCCCCCAGATCTACCCCTCTCTGAGGGAGAGCGCTCTGTTCTTAGTAAGGGCCTAAAATTTGTTCCTCTTCGTCCGACCCTAGACCAATACAATCTCCTCCAGGATGTTCATCGGTTTCACCGTCGCATGAGGCTGAAGCTCCATTTTAGAGAGAAAGACAGCACTCCGCAGTCTCAGGCTGAATCCGACATCTTCGCACGCTTTTCTGACTCTACTAAACCTCCCTTTACACCTAAACCTGGAGCCTCTCATGCCCTGGACCTGTATATCAAGAACACCATCCATGACATTCAGCAGCTCCGCCCTCGTAGATTGCATTATTCCAATCTCACTTCGGCGGAGTCTGGTGCTCTCTCCCTTCTTCGCCGTAGAGACGACATTGTCATCAAACCGGCTGACAAGGGAGGAGCCATTGTCGTCTGGCAGAAGGACTTGTACCTAAGTGAAGGTAAAAACCAGTTGACCAATGGCTCTTTTTACAGGTCCAGGACCAGCGATGCGACTGTCTCTAACAATCGCATTGTACACAACACGATTAAACAGCTTATCACTAGTAATGATCTTCCTCCCGAAGCATCTCATCTCAGGATTCATGACAGCTCTTTGGGCAAGCCTGTATTCTACATGCTCCCCAAAATTCACAAGATCGAAAACCCTGGAAGACCTATTGTCTCAGCCTGTTCTTGTCCTACTGAACACATTTCTGACTTTCTCGATAGCATTTTCCAGCCTATCGTTGTGAATCTTCCCTCCTTCATCAAAGACACCAATCACGCTCTTACAACTTTCTCCTCTATCCGACTCCCAGCAGACCGCTCCTACCGTCTTTTCTTGCTGGACGTCTGCTCTCTGTATACCTCTATTCCCCACTCTGATGGTCTCCGAGCTCTTCAGTTTTTTCTGGACCAACGCACTTGCCCTTCTATATCCACTGTCACTCTTCTCCGTCTTGCTGAACTGGTCCTTCAACTGAATTCCTTTGAATTCAATGGTCAGTTTTTTGACCAAATTAGCGGTGTTGCCATGGGAACGAAGATGGGTCCCAGCTATGCCTGTCTATTCATGGGCCACTTGGAGCATCAGATATGGCAACAATACTCCGGTCCTTTCCCTGGGTTTTACCGCAGATATATCGATGATGGCATAGGTCTCACAGATATGTCTGAGACTGATTTACACCGCTTCATCGACTTTGTGAACCACTTTCACCCCACCATCAAGTTCACCTCCCTCGTCTCCACAGTATCTGTCAACTTCCTTGACATTACTATTTCTATCACGCCCTCCGGCCTTAATACCTCAGTATACTACAAGCCGACAGATGCCCACAGCTACCTCCTGTATACCTCTTCTCATCCTCGGGCCTGTCGTGACTCCCTTCCTTTTTCACAACTTCTCCGCCTCCGCCGTTTATGCCAAGACGACGATGACTTCCACTTACGAGCCAATGAGATGTTGGATTTTTTCCGTAACAGACTTTATCCAGAACATGTTCTCACCTCTGCTCTCCAACGTGTGCTCCCCATCTCTCGTCTGGAGGCCCTCAAACCTCACCATAAATCCACTTCGGATAGAGTCAAATTAATCTTGACCCATCACCCTCACAGTACTACTGTCAAACAGATCCTTTTCCGCCACCTCCCTATCCTCCAAGCAGAGCCTCTGACCCAAAAAGTATTCAGTGAAGCACCTTTGGTGGCATATAGACGTGACAAGAACTTGAAGGATCTTCTTGTTCACAGCCGTCTCCCAAAGGAGAATGCCACTCACTTTGGCACACTACCCTGTGGTCGGACACGATGCAACACGTGCAAGTATGTCATCTCAACCCAGAAGGTGTCCTTTCCTAAGGCTACGTACACCATCACTAGTAGCTTCACGTGTGAATCGCGCAATGTCATTTATACGATCATATGTAAACGTTGCTGCAAAACCTATATTGGCCAAACAGGCAAACGACTTGGGGACAGATTCAGCCAGCACTTAAATGACATCGCTCAGCAAAAGTCAACACCAGTTGCTATACACTTCAATGGTCCTGACCACCATGGTCCCATCGACATCCAGGTCACAGCGATCCGATCCTGCTCCTCTGACACTGCCAGCCGAGAACAGCTTGAGAACCGTCTTATCCACCGCATGGGGTGTCTAAAACCAGCCGGTCTCAACACTTTTCACACCTTTGTCTGAGGTCACCCTCTCCTCTCTTGCTCTATTTTACTCTTTCCACTCTTATCCTATTCTTCTATTTGTATGCCATATACATTTTTTTATTTCATATTTATTTATCTCCCACTCATTCTGTCCCTTATTATTTCCAGTCCCCACTTTTATCACGTTGGGTAGTTTATTTTCCGGTTTCGTTTTTTAGTTTCTTAGTATGCATTGTGTACATCCGGCGGCGGAAGTCGCTTTCTGTTCAGCCACGCGCTTATCAACAGGACAGCGATTTTGATAGAATTTCGGTTCTTGCCTTCAGGGAAGTACCCAGTTTTTATTTTATTTAGTTTTTATGTGTCCTATCTAGCCTTCACTTTCTTTCCTTTCCTGACGAAGGCCTTGTGGCCGTAACGTAGACTATTTTCTTTGTCCTTTGTCCTCGTAAGACGAATCACCTTTTTTCGATTTTTTTTCAAACCCATCCATCGTATCACATGCACAATATAACATGCAGGAAAAGACAAATACATTTAGATTAGAAGCAGCATAACTAGGCGTCCTCAAATATTCTATCACATGAACAATATAACATGCAGGAAAAGACAAATACATTTAGATTAGAAGCAGCATAACTAGGCGTCCTCAAAAAGTCCTTATTTTTCAGCTCAAATGTCCTCATTTTCTGGGTTAGGTATGCCAGCCTTGTTGATGCCAAGATGATAAAATGGATCAGAGAACAGTTGTTGGCAGTGGTTGAGTTGTCTGACTGTAGTGGATTTTGATGGTATTGTATGGTGGTGTTATCACATAGTGTGCTGCGTGAGGTCAGCTGTGAAGGCTCCTGAGATAATTGTAACTGTGAATATACAGAAGGCCCTTTCGTGCTACCACTTTATGACCTCACACATATCTTTTTTTACTAATGAATGTGGCTACGTTAAAATCTAGGGTACTGAATGCAATGTGTTGTATGGACATATACACACACCCACAGATATTAATTAAGTCTAATACTATCAATAAAATTTATAACACAATGAACTAAATTCAGCTGGTTAAATTTAGAATAGAAAATCTTTTTTTAAATTTATTTGTTCTGAACCAAGGTTTTATTTTGGCCAGAACTTATGCAAGGATTTTGAAATTTATGAATGAATGGCATGAATAAATGGCATGATAAATGAAAGATGTTTACATATGCAATCTTCAAGATTAATTATAGTATTACTGTTCGTAATGTTAAATTTTCTGGGAAAACTATGAATGGATGTGCTGTTGGGGTGGCTTCATCCCTCCCTGTTTATGCCTACACAGCATTGTCCATTAATGATGGAAGGAAATGGGATGCTTCAGTAGTAAATTCTCTTGGGTGCTAGTTTTATGAAGTTGGTGTAAGTTCAGCAGGCCAGCTAGCCTACTTAACTTTAATAGATTTGTTCTGGTGCTGGGATCTGATGGCCCCACCTCTCCGTGCTTGAACAATACAAAGATGTTCTGCCGAAATGTACACTGCACGGGTCCTCACTTCAATTATTAATCAGCATTTGACACCACCTTAGTGTCAAGATCGAACTCACAGCTCTGAAATAAAGTATTGGTTTTTGCTCAGAACCTTACCTAATAAGCCACTTCTACACATAACACATTACAATAACACCACATAAACAGGGTCAGTTCTCTCTGACCAGACAGCACATCTTACCTAGTTGGTTTCGCATAGGGTAAGTTTCCCCAGTCTACAGATTCTGAAATAGGTGCATTATCTCACTGCCATACAATAGGATAAGTGATATGATTCACTGTTCTCAACACTTGATCACCCCTTCCTAAACCTTGCTGTAGTTTATATTTTGTTTGTCCCTAGACCCTGAACTAGGGCGGGGGGTCCAGAGCGAATCCTTACTTGTTTGTAAGGCTAGATTTCGATATGGCAGTATCAAATCACTCGAAACCTTAAACAATATTCAAAACATGCAAAGAAATAATTTCAATCTTACCAGATTATGAATAAAGAACACAGAAATGCTAGCAAAACTCAGCTGAGCTGCTGGCTATAGTATGGCGTCCCTGAACTTATTTCAATTTATTTCATTTGGAAATCACCACACTTGAAATTTACTGTGTCTATCACTGGACAACTATTGAGGAATGGCAAAAAAGCTCGTCTGAGCGCGGATAATATGATTGTCTGTGGCCAATCAATGCCTTGGTTTTTTTTAAATTCAAATTTCCTACACTAAAGTCATTTCAGTCATGCTTCAGTCAAGTATGGATTTTTATCTGTTAGTCTGTCCGTCTCTACTTGCGTTTTCACAAAACGTACTTGATTTTTGAACCAACCTTTCTCTCCCCTCCAAAATTTTGTCGTTAAAAGTTATTTTTAGACACAGCTTCCACCAATATCCCTTCTCTTCCATGCTAAGTAGATTTGAACACCTGCGTCTCAAGGTCGCGGTTTTTTGTGCAAATAGTGATATGTTAGATTCAATGCAGTCTTTCGCTGATGTGAACAACACTGTCTTTTGTCATTATCTTCATTATTATCTATCCGTCTGTAAAATTAAAAGCATATTATTTCACTGCTCAGAATGGGCCATCCGGCCAGCTAATTTTTATATTCCTAACATTAATATTAAGAAAAAGTTACTTTTTAAATTTTGTAATATTTCAAGCATCTGCGTTTAGCCGCTGAATTCAAATCAAAGGCTTGGTATCGCAAAAGCGTCCGTTTCCGTACCTCGTGTCAATTTGGGGACGTGAATTTTTTCTTTTTTTCCCCCCCCCCCCCCCCCCCCCCCAATTGCGTCTCCTTAGCCTTGCTAGTCTCACGCAATTTTTTCTCAGTCATATTTTTTTTTCCTTTTGATCCGCCGTTCTCATCCCTCCAAATGGTAACCGTTTTGATTTCCCGTCTAACAAGTCAATTTTTATGGAGGGTGATGACCCGCGGTCAGGGCGATCATGTACTATCAGCAGCTTACGCGTTATGTTTTTATCCTTACATTTTATCCTTTGGAGATATTTTTACGTTGTATCACTTGTTAATTTTATGACACATCTCCCCACTTGAAAACATGCCCACGGCAAGTTCTAAAACCAGTGATACACATAGATAAAATCTCTCCTCCCGTCTGCCATTACTCTAATTTTGATCACAGGGGTGCCGACTGAGGAAATCTGCACCGACATTCAATTTGCGGCTTGCATAAGCGACTGGTTTCAGTTCCCCATCAGGTGAAGATGATCTTTGCAACAAAGCCCCTCCGAGTCCTACATTACTTGCATCGGTTCTTAAGACAAAGTCCTGTGTCAAATCAGGCAGTTTGAGAATAGGCCTGCTAGTGAGTTTTTCCTTTAACTCTTGGAACGCTAGTTCACATTGTGCAGTCCAAATAATTTTATCTGGAAGTCCCTTGCGAGTCAGATCAGTCAGAGGAGCACAAATAGCGTTAAAATTTTTGATGTATTTCTGATAAAATCCGCATAACGACACGAATGATCGCACGTCCTTTTTTGTTTGTGGTCTAGGTGCTCTCTGCAGTTTTTCCAAGTTCTTAGGATCAGGGGTCATGTTACCCTGATATACAGTGTGTCCCAAGAATTCCAACTCTTTGCATCCAATACAACATTTTGTTGGCCTAGCAGTTAAGTTCGCCTCCCGAAGTCTATTAAATAACATTTCTAGAGCTTCAATGTGTTCTTCAAATGTCTCTGTGGCGACGAGAATATCATCCATGAAATTCGTGATACATGGGTTATTCAGGGGATCCAACAATTTGCGCATCATCCTTGAAAATACACTCGGAGCATTTTTCAGTCCGAATGGTAGCATATTGAATTCATAATGTCCATCCGAAGTGCTAAAAGCCAAATAAGGTCTCACTTCAGGCTTCACTGGGATCTGGTAATAGCCTTTACTAAGATCCACCTTTGAAAAGTATTTTGCCTTGTTCAGTCTGGCAAATAACTGTTTTGTGTCTGGTAATGGATCCACTTGTCCTTCTGTGACAGCATTCAGTTTCCTGTAATCTATGCACAGTCTGTGTTCCCCAGACGGTTTTCTCAACAAAACGACACTAGAACTAAAAGATGATTCACTGTGCGAAATAATCCCCTCCTTCAACAAATAATCTATTTCTTCCTTCAATGCCTTCTCCTTCGCGAACGGAATAGAATAGGCTCTCATACAGATTGGGTTTGAGTCTACCAGTTTCATGTCATACTGTAGCAAATTTGTATGGCCTGGTTTATCTGTTAATACATCTGTATGTTCCTCCAGAACCTGTTGAACTCTCTCCCTCTGGTTTTTAGTCAGGTGCTTACTGACTTTTACCTGTGCTGCTGTTTCACAAGGATGTAATGGGTATTCATGTGAGGTGAGTGGTTCCTTTTGCATCTGGGTTGCAATAGCCAAGGTCAATAAGGGGGTGCTTTCCTGGAGTGGTCTGTCCAGATACTTCTTTAATAAGTTTACATGATAAACTTTCTCCTTCCCCTTTTTGTCAATTTTATAGTTTGTTCTAGACACCTTCTCTAGAACCGTATATGGACCTTGCCAACCAATTTGTAATTTATTCTGGCTACCGGGTAGTAGAAGCAGCACCTTCTCTCCCACAGCTAGTTCTCTGTCCTTTGCCTTCCTATTAAAATATGCTGCATGTTTCTTCCTGGCTTGTTTCAAATTATCATTTGCCAGTTTCCATCCAGCTTTCAAACGAGTGGTCAGTTCGTTCACATATTGATAAGATGAGGTAACAGTCTCTTCCGCCTTCTCATCTGTCCAGGTCCTTAATAAAGTTACATCTGGATCTTTAATTTATCATACTTATTTTTCATGGAACCCATCGGGTCCCGTCCATTAGAAGCTTTATAATGAGGACTTTTCTTCCTAGAATCATCACTCACAAATCGACCACTACCAATTTTTTTCTGGGGTTTGTCTCCCCACTTTAGATTGCTTATGAGAGATCTTCGCTCTCTTGTCTGTTCTTCCAGTTTATATAAGTCTGACCGAGGGATTGTCATCTTATCCTGGGTAAAATTTCTTCTTTGTACTCTTCGCATAGTGGCCATGTTAATCCATTCAAGTGAAGACTGGGTGTGAAAAGGGGGCTCCCATTCCACTTTGTCTACCCGAGTATAATTAGTTTTCCTTTCAGGCCTAAAGTTGCCCCGTGGCGTTTCTAGGTCCTGCACATATTTTCCCTTTGTGGGTGTTCCCTCATGAAATACGCCACATGCTTCTACAAAGTTTTCAACATCGACATTTACGTCGGGCCAATAGTATTTTCGAGCAATCTTTTGGCAGATGGTACCGACTTTCTCATGGTCACCATCTTTTCCAACATGTAAGCTCCTTATTAAGTTTGCCCTATATATCTTGGGAAGAACTAACTGTCCGTGACCAGTGGATCTAGTTCCTGTCTTCCTGTATAATAGTTTGTTCTTCATGAAATATTCCCCCTTGCTCGGAGGTGTGTGGCATTTGGGCAATTTTTTAAAACATGGCTTGAGTGTCCTATCCTCAGCCTGCGCCTTCCTCATCTCCTCTGGATGAGCATTTATAGGTTCACCTTCTTCCTCCTTCTTCTGTGACCTGGTCTGCACTGTCGCCATGATCACAGGTTTCTCGGGATTCCCCAAGAAGACGTATCTACACCCCAATATCAGAGGGTAGATTGGTTCATCTATCACTGCTGCTCTGATTTCTCCTTCCACATAGCGAGTTTTCACCGTTATCCTTGCGATGGGAAGTGTCATGAGTGGTATGTCCTTAGTCGCCCCTTGTATTTCCACTGTTTCTGTGGTATACTGACTTGGGTCCACTAGGCTAGACTTCACCACTGAATCATAATCCAAACCTGTATCATAAAGGCACCTTATGGTGACCCCATTACAAATAACATCCTCACAAACTGGGGGGTGATAAGGTTCCTGTTGTCCATTAGGATTAACCTTTAATCTTTGCGTCCCCGACTTCATTGCAGCAATGTTTGAAGGTTTCCTTCTACAAAATTCGGTGTTATGGTTATCCTTCTTGCACCATTTACACCATCTTTTTCCTTGGTTCAACGGTTTTCTTTCATTGAACTTTTGGTCATTGAACTGTGAGTTTCTGTCGCGATAGTCATTTCTTGGCCGCTCAAAGTTTGTCCTACCTTTATTTCCCTGCTCTCTATTATCAAATTTATTAAATTGCTGTGGAGCTTTAAAATTGTCTATGTGCTTCTTTTTAGCACCACTTACCTCTGCCTGGGCTGCCTGATACCTCTCAGCGACATTTAAAACCTCCCCCAACTTCTCTGCACCTTGTTCCATGAGAAATTTTCTCATGTCTGGAGCCATGGACTCTCTCAATTGCTCAATCATGATCATTTCTTTAAGATCTTGGGTCTTCCCCAGAGCAGTCCATTTCTCCAAATAGGTTTCCAGTCTAGCAGAGAATTGGTGGTATGTCTCCCCAGACAACAGTTTGGCATTTCTAAATTTCTTACGATAAAATTCACCATTCTTCTCGTACCTTAATAACAAAGCCTGCTTTAACATGTCATAATTGTCTTGGTCTTCCCTGTTCATTTTAGCAAAGACTTCATAAGAAGTACCTCTCAGTCCCTGTGATAGCTTTAAACTCCACCTCTCTCTCTCTAACCCATATGTAGTAGCTAATAACTCAAAACGTCCTAGGTACCCCTCTATGTCATCGTCTTTTTCAACAAAATGGTCTAAATGAAACCCCATAGCTGAGTTTGAGGCTCCCAGACTGGGCGTAGCATCTGAGGCAAAAGGGCTGGCACCATTTTCAGGAGCCTGGCCTTGTAATTCCAGCTCCCTTAGTCGTAATTCGTGCTCCCTTTGCAACCTTCTATCTTCTGCCTCCCTTTCGGCCTTTTTATCTTCTGCCTCCCTTTCGGCCTTTTTATCTTCTGCCTCCCTTTGCTGTCGTTTGTCTTCTGCCTCAATCTGCAGCCTCTTAATTTCTCTATCCGCCTCAATTTGTAACCTCTTCTCTTCAGCTACCTTTCTATCTTCCCTTTCAATATATTTATCACATTCAGCCGTTACGTATTGAATTAAAATCTGACCATCCATTCCCATCTCCTTTGCGGTCAGCACAGCAGCTGATCTAAATTTTGCTAGCTCCGCCATACTTTTTAGACAATATAATAATATACAAGATAAATCTCTAACCAGTAAATACACTAAGTACTTCTTATGACTATAGTCTAACTAATTCTAACTAACCAGTTAACTAATTAATTATTACTGGCTGTGAAGATTCACCAACTTCTAATTGCCCTTTTAATTTAAAGGGACACTTTTAATTTTAAGGGAATTTTACAATTTTGTTCCCCTAATTTTATTTCTCCCACCAGGAGATCCTTATATTACTGTTTATGCTAATTATCCCTGGACAAGACCCCAATATATGTAGTGGATTTTGATGGTATTGTATGGTGGTGTTATCACCTAGTGTGATGCGTGAGGTCAGCTGTGAAGGCTCCTGAGATAATTGTAACTGTGAATATACAGAAGGCCCTTTCGTGCTACCACTTTATGACCTCACACATATCTTTTTTTACTAATGAATGTGGCTACGTTAAAATCTAGGGTACTGAATGCAATGTGTTGTATGGACATATACACACACCCACAGATATTAATTAAGTCTAATACTATCAATAAAATTTATAACACAATGAACTAAATTCAGCTGGTTAAATTTAGAATAGAAAATCTTTTTTTAAATTTATTTGTTCTGAACCAAGGTTTTATTTTGGCCAGAACTTATGCAAAGATTTTGAAATTTATGAATGAATGGCATGAATAAATGGCATGTTAAATGAAAGATGTTTACATATGCAATCTTCAAGATTAATTATAGTATTACTGTTCGTAATGTTAATTTTCCTGGGAAAACTATGAATGGATGTGCTGTTGGGGTGGCTTCATCCCTCCCTGTTTATGCCTACACAGCATTGTCCATTAATGATGGAAGGAAATGGGATGCTTCAGTAGTAAATTCTCTTGGGTGCTAGTTTTATGAAGTTGGTGTAAGTTCAGCAGGCCAGCTAGCCTACTTAACTTTGCCAGATTTGTTCTGGTGCTGGAATATGATGGCCCCACCTCTCCGTGCTTGAGCAATACACAGATGTTCTGTCGAAATGTACACTGCACGGGTCCTCACTTCAATTATTAATCAGCATTTGACACCACCTTAGTGTCAAGATCGAACTCACAGCTCTGAAATAAAGTATTGGTTTTTGCTCAGAACCTTACCTAATAAGCCACTTCTACACATAACACATTACAATAACACCACATAAACAGGGTCAGTTCTCTCTGACCAGACAGCACATCTTACCTAGTTGGTTTCGCATAGGGTAAGTTTCCCCAGTCTACAGATTCTGAAATAGGTGCATTATCTCACTGCCATACAATAGGATAAGTGATATGATTCACTGTTCTCAACACTTGATCACCCCTTCCTAAACCTTGCTGTAGTTTATATTTTGTTTGTCCCTAGACCCTGAACTAGGGCGGGGGGTCCAGAGCGAATCCTTACTTGTTTGTAAGGCTAGATTTCGATATGGCAGTATCAAATCACTCGAAACATTAAACAATATTCAAAATATACAAAGAAATAATTTCAATCTTACCAGATTATGAATAAAGAACACAGAAATGCTAGCAAAACTCAGCTGAGCTGCTGGCTATAGTATGGCGTCCCTGAACTTATTTCAATTTATTTCATTTGGAAATCACCACACTTGAAATTTACTGTGTCTATCACTGGACAACTATTGAGGAATGGCAAAAAAGCTCGTCTGAGCGCGGATAATATGATTGTCTGTGGCCAATCAATGCCTTGGTTTTTTTTAAATTCAAATTTCCTACACTAAAGTCATTTCAGTCATGCTTCAGTCAAGTATGGATTTTTATCTGTTAGTCTGTCCGTCTCTACTTGCGTTTTCACAAAACGTACTTGATTTTTGAACCAACCTTTCTCTCCCCTCCAAAATTTTGTCGTTAAAAGTTATTTTTAGACACAGCTTCCACCAATATCCCTTCTCTTCCATGCTAAGTAGATTTGAACACCTGCGTCTCAAGGTCGCGGTTTTTTGTGCAAATAGTGATATGTTAGATTCAATGCAGTCTTTCGCTGATGTGAACAACACTGTCTTTTGTCATTATCTTCATTATTATCTATCCGTCTGTAAAATTAAAAGCATATTATTTCACTGCTCAGAATGGGCCATCCGGCCAGCTAATTTTTATATTCCTAACATTAATATTAAGAAAAAGTTACTTTTTAAATTTTGTAATATTTCAAGCATCTGCGTTTAGCCGCTGAATTCAAATCAAAGGCTTGGTATCGCAAAAGCGTCCGTTTCCGTACCTCGTGTCAATTTGGGGACGTGAATTTTTTTCTTTCATTCCCCCCCCCCTTCCCCCCAATTGCGTCTCCTTAGCCTTGCTAGTCTCACGCAATTTTTTTCTCAGTCATATTTTTTTTCCTTTTGATCCGCCGTTCTCATCCCTCCAAATGGTAACCGTTTTGATTTCCCGTCTAACAAGTCAATTTTTATGGAGGGTGATGACCCGCGGTCAGGGCGATCATGTACTATCAGCAGCTTACGCGTTATGTTTTTATCCTTACATTTTATCCTTTGGAGATATTTTTACGTTGTATCACTTGTTAATTTTATGACACTGACGAACTTGGAAACAACTGAACAATAATGTGCTCACGTCTCTAGAAACTAATACTTTCCAAGATTTGACGCATCTTATTGCCAAGATTGTTGTCACAAGATGGATTTGGGGCGACCCCTTCTCGATTTCTCTTTCACTCCGGCAGTACTCATTTTAGATTGTTGTACTGAATATTTACGTGCTTTTTCAGTGGTCAGCACTTTTTTCTTTCTCTGCTATGTAGCAGATATTTTGTATTTTCATTCTTACACTGCTTTTAGTAATAATTCGTCATGTCTGTTTACCTGCCCATCCCTGCTGAGATAGTAGACAGGTGATGTTATATTGAAACGGCAGTCATGTTGGTAAATTCTCGTGTACCAAACCTTGGCCGCGACAGATTCACACTAAAATCGCACCAGCATATTTGTTTAATCGCTGGTAAGGCCAGGGTGCGTCTCCGCCAAGGTGGTAAAGAGACGGGTTTTGTGTGCTCAATCAACAGATAACGAGATTACTCGTCTGTGCGACACATTTTGAACCGACATAATTGACATAATCGTTTCCTGTCCGACTCTCACGAAGACATTACTTTATATGAAAGTGATAAGTTGTTACATCTGACACATTGTCGTATGAGTTTACAGATGTGTTGGTGAGTCTGCCTACCAGGTAATCAGATGTTTCTATTACCATATATGGGAGAGGTGTCCTCTGCATCATGCACCAAATTTTTCCATGTCGGAAATAATTTTAAATTTCCCCACACGACACTCATGTTTGAAAACGATTGGCGCTTTCTTACCACCGTAACAAACCAAATACGGGGGCAGACTTGCAATATAATCTGACAATTTTTGCAAGTCTAGTTCACTGTGAGAAATCGCTTGCCAAGACTACATACAACCAGACCTTGCCAGAAGTTAGAATTCAGAGTTCCATTTATCAGGCCGTACTTTTATTGGAGTATTTTGGAAGGACTTACACAGCCCTGAAAAACTGTACCATTTTAATAAGGAACCGGAATATGAGGAAACTGAAACACACGGAGTCATAGTGGGAATTAATATTAAAAATAAGGACCCCCAAGTTCACGTGTAAAAAGGCATCTGCAAGTGCCTTAACTTTATTCATCTGAGCAAAAATGATGTGAGCCAGGATTGGCGTAGGTTGTAAATTTTACATTTTATATTTTTTCATTACTAACATGTGAACTAGTATGTATATATAGCCATGTGAATATTAATATGTGAAAATCGCTAGTGGATGTCCAAATCATTTGAGGCTGGCAACCTCAGCGTATAGAATGATGAGCAACCTAACTTTTGAGGTGAAGACAGCAGTACGACAGGGATGCCCCTTATCAACTACTTTATTTTAACAGTCATAGACTGCGTGATGCGTCAGACAACAGAGGGCAGTCCAAGAGAAATAAGATGGACTACATTTTCTGAATTGGAAGATCTGGAATATGCAGATGACATTGCAATACTAGCACATTTACATCAACACATCCTGGAAAAAACGGATAGACTTAATAAGTATAGTCAGCAGGTGGGCTTGAACATCAATCTAAAGAAGACAGAAGTCATGACGCTCAATGTGAGCAACTCTGAGCCTATATCAGTAAGGAATTAGCAACTGGAACAGACAGACACCTTCACATACCTAGGATGCATAGTAACATCAAACGGTGGAGCAAGCAAAAACATCAACAACAGAATGAACAAAGCATGAACAACCTTTTTTAGTCTAAACAACATCTGGAAGTCCTCTCAGTACAGCACGAGCACAAAATCAAGATTATATTAGAGTGTGTGATTTCTGTGCTTCTCTATGGTGCGGAATGCTGGAGAGTTACAGAGAAGGAAATGTCGAAATTGTCCTCTTTTCACACAACATACCTAAGAAAAATTCTCCGAATCTTTTGGCCGAATACCATCACCAACCAAGATCTGCTTACTCGGAGCAAGCAAGGGGACATGCACACCATCATAGCTGGCAGACGCTGGAGCTGGGTTGGCCATGTCCTCAGAAGAGACCCTGATGCCATCACAAGAACACTATGCTATGGACCACTAAAGGAAAACGAAAGAGAGGCCGACCAAAAACAACTTGGCGGAGGACTGTGGAGGCTGAGATGCAAAGAATGAACCAGAGTTGGGGCACTGTACGAAGGATGGCCACTGACCGAGCAAAGTGGAATCAATTTGTTGTTGCCCTACAAGACGCCACCAGGCGCGATGGCCACTGACTGCTTTGACGGTCGGCGGCTACGGATCAAAGAAGAAGAAGAAGAACCTCAGCGTATAGAATGATGATTTCATGAACCACCACTGCAAGGGCTGGTGACTGCTTTAACGCTAGTTTCTTAAAGAGAACTAAAAGTATAGGTAGTCCGAAGTTCCATATGGAGCAGGGAAGGAAAGATGAAAGAAATTATGTACATTCTAAGTATAATATTTACATTTTCAAACCAGTGTAAATGTCTATGTAAACATATTCACTTTAAAATTAATGAAAGTTTCAAACTGTTCAACAAGTATAGATATAAATGAAAACATAGTCAATTCATATTGTGAACACTTTTCAATCAGTGGAGATGTAAACATATTCTGTCTGTACTATTAACCTTTTCATTTAAATGTAAAATATAGATAAAGCTATTCAATTTAAAAGTAAAGGAAGTCTTCTCTCGAGGGATTAAGTTTAATTCTCATCCAGGGTAAATTCTGAGATAGATGGGATGGTGGAATAAAGAGAAGGGGACACATAAGTATGTGTCGGGAAACGCAATACTCAGGAGAGCGTTTCGTTTCTATTCTTTTACCATAGTTGTTGGGGGTACCAGTTGAGGGTACTATCTCTGGAACAAGAAGGGAACAGTGACCTGAGCTTTAAGACGGGGGACCGTAGACACCCCCTGACATTTCTGGGAACGTGCAGCGCCCTAACAACCTTGACCAGCGACAAGCGTGATCAGTCTACCAAGAACCAAACCTTCAGCCGGAGCAGAACCTACTATTGGCAGATACGTGAAACCTATAGGCTGCCACGTGAACTCCTTTATAAACGTTCACCCCATCACAACAGTGATGACAATTTACTAAATACACTCTAAACAAAGCTATACCTTAATAATAAGAATTTCAGCGAGTAAATCAGGGTGGGGGCTTGACGAGCTGAAATTAATAATTCCTTAATTCTTCATAAAAGGCGGCGGACCGGTATAAAGCTAACAACTACCCTGCCAATGCAGCATTGTTCTTGACTTCGGAAATATCTTATGGACACTACCTTTGGATAGAAGCGTCATTACCCTTCTATCTACAACTCTGCCAAGAGTAATCTTGTGCGAAGGTAGACACATTTGAAGGCACATGTTAGATACTCTTGAGTTTTGGCCATTGTTGGACCACTACTGCAAAGCAGGGGAGGCAATCCGTGACAATTATGAAACATGTTTTCAGTGGATGTTCTCTGAAACATACACGGTTCGTTAAAGCTTTGAAACAATTTGAAAATTGTGCTTTCGAAGATCATCTTTTTAGAATTATGGGCAGTTAACATACCTCAAGAGCCGCGTGTAATGAGCTTTGAAGATAAAGATACAACTACACGGGCAATACAACCATTCATGCAAGATGAATGACAGAAGAAATGAAACAATAACAAACACTCATTCAAGGGATATATTTTAACCTGATTAAAAGTGGAGCTGCAGACGTCTGTATCATTTCTATAACGCAATCAACGCTACTTACCATTCCTTTAATCACTTTGGCACTGTGACTTTTCGTGGAACTGGCCGCCGACTCTGGCTGAAGATCCAACGTTATAAAGAAGATTTTGGCCACGACGTCAAAGAAAATCCTTTTCATTAATCTTGGGACCTCTCGACCACGAGATCCCTTGTGATGGATGTTGAGTATAAAAACTGTCATGACAGTGGCAAAGGATACTATGGTCATAGTGATACCATAATACAGACCTGCAGAAAATACATACGCCCAACTAGAGATCTTTAGAGCGCACACATAAAGCAACATCATCTTCTCAACTTAAATCAACATTTAAAAATTCACCAGCACGGTTATTGCAATTATTACAACCAGTATATCATTACATTGACTATGTACTGCATGTTTGTCTCACTCAATTTACTAAATACACTCTAAACAGAGCTTTACTTTAATAATAACAATTTCAGTGAGTAAATCAGGGTGGGGGCCCTTCTTTTGTTAGAAGTCAAATGTTAGAAGTGCCTGTCCATCATCAAATGTCAGAGGTCTTAATCTTTACCAGCTGGCATTTTGTTAGTCAATTCTCATTACTTCAATCACCATTACATTTGTGCAATAATCACTAAACAACCGGCACTATTACATTCACACCAGCATTACTACTTCAGTCATTACTACCTTCAGCATACATCTGCTAGTGCAGTTGCCACTACCACCACTTCCACAACCGCTGCTAATTTCAGCCATCACTACAATCAAGGTTACCACCATCACTAACGTCGCTATCGCCATATTAAAATCGTCGCCACCATTACACTACAATCACCTATTTCAGTCACCGCTATTATCACCGTTACCATTATAGGGCCGTTCACTAATTACGTAACGCAAATAGAAAAAAAGGGGGGGGGGGGTGCCGAGCTGTTACTCTTTGGTGCGGGGGGGGGGGGGGGGGGGGGGGGGGGGGTGGTCTGAAATGTTGTGAGTTTTTGTTACGCACGTGTTACGGGGGTTATGGTGAAAATTTCAAAAATTGCGTTACGTAATTCGTGAACGGCCCCTATCCTGAGTATGAGTTATGTGCGTGCAGTTACGAGAGAGCGGCGAAAGTAAGAAGGAATGAATAAGTATGAATGTTCACAATAATTTTAGCCTGCAAGAATTCAAAGTTTGATCGAGAAATTCATGCGTCATGACCAAGTAGTTTTGGTACATGGTAGGTACTAATCTATAGCAGTCGTCTTAATCGCATGACATGGTCAGGTGTAGAGTCACGTGATGAGAGCTGAGAGCGAAAGAGAGGATGGAGTTAGAAGTCAGTCATGCCAAACGCTCATATTTCATTTCGCGTTTTGATCCATAAAGGGCACTGAGCACCACTGTAGCTAGCCTCATTGCAGAAGCCTGCGTCAAAGTATTCATGTGCTCTCGTAGTAATGTCTTCTATAGCACTTTGTTTATCCCGATGCAGTTGCCAGCCTATAAGTCTTGTTAACTAAGTCCATCTATCAAGTTTGTGTTCTATATTATTGTCTTGAAGACATCCTGCACAGTAA
This sequence comes from Oreohelix idahoensis, assembly GCA_024509875.1. Taxonomy (NCBI): domain Eukaryota; kingdom Metazoa; phylum Mollusca; class Gastropoda; order Stylommatophora; family Oreohelicidae; genus Oreohelix; species Oreohelix idahoensis. The sequence continues at coordinate 645,778 of JAMPIV010004155.1, read as the reverse complement.
GGTTCTTCTATTCTGAAATAGCCTTTTCCCAGCTGTAGTCTGAGAAGTTTCTTATTACTGGGAATTTTCAATTCCCTAGATATCTGTCATTTTCGTTCTGGAGCCTTGAATATCTTATATGCCTGTCTTCCTTTCAGATTTTTATCACACTCTGCTTTCCATTCATCTGTTATTATTTTTTAATTATGCTTTTAATCTCTAATTTACTCATCCCTGTATTTATTAGATTTTTATCAGATCTAACTTTCTTGGCTCTTTATCTGCCTTTTCATTTCCCTCTATGCCAACATGTGAAGGTGTCCAAGCGATGAAGACTGAACATCCTCTGGAATATAAGTATGTAGTAGCCAGAAATATCTTTTCTGCTACATCAGGTCTACTGCATTCTCGTAAGTTTCTAAGCGCTTGAATTGTTGATAGAGAGTCTGTTAAAATTGTTAGTTTTTTTGGGACGGGTATTAGAGGATATTTCTAGTGCTTTTAGTATCGCCACCATCTCTGCAGTGAAAATGGACGTATATTTCGTGGCACTATGTGACCGGATGGCCACTATTATAACATTATTCGTGCTAATAGATATCATTTAGAATAAGTAAAGCAGTTACGACGTTTCCTCAAATAATTATGCAAGTTACGCAAGTATAAAATAAAACCGAAACTGAAACTAATTATTATTGACCTAGTGGGCCACCCAAAGCTTCCTTTAGGTAGGAGTTGCTTAGCAAAATAGTGACGTCAATTGGAATAGCAAAGATTGTGTATAGAACAGTGAAGCTGTGCCCAATGAAATAAATTATAAAGTATTTAGATAACCAATCAAAAGGTGGCAAGATCACGCATCACTTTGGGTTAGCAAAATCTTATAAACTAGAAATCAGTTGTATCTAGACAGCCCTAGCACTAGGACGTGGTTCTATCTGAGGTCGTATGCAACCTGGCGCTCACCCAGACTGCCACAAAAGTCCAGGCTACCACGTTCAAGGTACTATCTCAGACGCAGAAACGTAGGTGTTCTACAACAAATAAATCTTTGAGGAACTCGAGAGACTGCAGTTCAGCAGAATATATATTGTATGACTAAGAAATTCCAGACTTCCATTATATGATAGAATCTGTGAGAATACAGATTGTCTAAATTTGTAATCAACGTAAGTACCTCTCGAATGACATTTTATTGTTTCAGAGAACAGAATAGTAACAAGTTGATTACATACATTCTAGAGGTTAAATGACACTACAAGCAAGAAAATATGAAGTAGAGGCTCCTCCTAAAATAACGCCAGCCAAAAATTAGATAAGAAGTTAAAGGAAACCTGTACCTAAGAAGAAGTCTACGTACCTCAATGGTTTGAAATTATAAATGGAAAGTTAATCATCCATGAAGATACTACGAACATTGAAGAATTGTAAATACATATGCCTGTTCTTGAAAAGTTCTTCCAAGTTGCATTTCAAGTTTCAAATAAACTTCTGTTGAATTTATTACGCTGTCCATACATTCGATCTCTGTTGGATATTTTAGATGTTGTTGATCTGCTAATTGAATCTATACATGCCACTAACGCTCACTCACATTAACACCTAAAGAGGATACGAACGAACCTGGGAAAATAAATATAGTCTACCAAGAAGATAAAATCTCTGGCGGACAGCAAGCCAGTAAATCCTTAACTTGGAAGAAAAGAAAAGTAGAACCAGAAAAAGCAATAATAAAACAAAACTACTATTCTCCTTGCTACAACTAAGCTCTTCTGCCATTTTCCATATTGGAATTTATATTCCTATCACCAATTTGCCATCCTCTCCCTTGGATCCACCTGTGTATACAATAATGCTGTCCTTTGATACTTGTTGAATATATTTACTGAATGTGTTTTTAATATTTTCTATTTTATTTGCTTTCTTAAGTATTTCTGCTAGGTGGTCTTAAGTGTCTGGTTTCTTGAGCTCCCAAGGCGGAACAACCGGCTTGTATTCACAACTGTTATTAATTGATGTAATTGATTCATCTACCTGAGCATTCATAGATTATTTTAATCAAAGCAATATATGCCACAAACTGGCGCTATCAGGCACACGTCTCTTGTCTGCTAATCTGTCACAAACGATGCTTCCTGAGCATACAGTAATACATTAATAAAATGCTGCTCACCTTTTTAACATACGCTTACTGTCAGTGCAAAAAGCACAAATCCATAAGTGACAAGTAAACCACACTTTGAATTAAACATTTTCCAAACACACTTGGAGTATGTAGTGGTTATACCACACATTAACAAGTGCCAATGCCACGCTTAGGAAAAAAACACATCCTTAACGCCCAACGGCGGAATCGCAGACTACTATATTTTTTCAGTCCCCGTCATACCTAGCAACATTCGCACGTCATCATTCTTGCGCAACTCGTATCATTTTATGTGTGCAGTTGGGGATGCGACGTGGTGCAAAAACTTCGATAAAAATCAAACCGCCAAAGTTGCTTCATACCACGAAGCGAACCCCAACAACACATCACTTAAATTATCACAAATCGTATAAAAGAGAATAGTATAGACGAGTACTTACCAACGAGGGGTAGATCTTCAGATGTTGGCGGCATTTTGTCCGCGACTATCATTAAAAACACTGTCATAGACAAGAGCGTTGTGATACCCATAGCTATTTTCTCTCCAGAATCTAGATAGAGGATACAAGAGAGATGAATAAATGAATAGATGCACGGACAGGCGGCCAGGTTGGTAGATAAATTGGTTGGTGGATGATTTTTTTGGGACGTACTAATGAATGAAGGGACAAATGGACTGACAAACGGTGGAGAGACAGATAGACAGATAAACCGACTTCAGAGAGACATGCAGGCATACAGGTAGGTAGGTAGATAGGTAGAGAGACAAATATACAAACATACCGACCGACCGAAAGATAGATAGATAGATTTAGATAGACAGACAGGCAGGCAGGCAGACTGACAGATAGATAGATAGATAGATAGATAGATAGATAGATAGATAGATAGATAGGTAGATAGATAGATAGATAGATAGATAGATAGATAGATAGATAGATAGATAGATAGATAGATAGATAGATAGATAGATAGATAGATAGATAGATAGATAGATAGATAGATAGATAGGTAGATTAGATAGACTAGATAGATAGATAGATAGACAGATAGATAGATAGATAGATAGATAGATAGATAGATAGATAGATAGATAGATAGATAGATAGATAGATAGATAGATAGATAGATAGATAGATAGATAGATAGATAGATAGATAGATAGATAGATAGATATTGCCTCCTCTTTTATATTCAGTTAGTGTACAATAAATACATATTTGATTGATGTAGAAAACAATGTCATAACCGAATGAACGAGTAAATAAACCGACATACACATAATGGAGAGCTAGAAAGACATGCAGGGTCTGCCTTATGTTCAGTTACAGTCATAAAACACATATTTCAGTGATGAGCCTATGAAAGCATTACGTTCATGTAGCCTCAGAACAGAACCCAACCGACTCCGCAGCCAAATGTATAAAAAATTTAAGATTGGCAATTCAGCCATGTGTACATGTGGAAAGGCACCCCAGACTGCAGAGCACATACTTCAAGACTGCCCCGAATATGATAAATTGAGGCAAACCCACTGGCCCAGAGAAACAACACTGGAAGCAAAATTATACGGACCTCTGTATGAACTACAAAAGACAGTGAAGTTTATACAAGAAACAACATTGCAGATATAGACAATATATTTCAAGCGAACGAAAGAAGAAGAAGAAGAAATGTAGCCCCGAGTAGTTCTGGGGAGGGGGGGAGCAAAGAAATAATAGGATGGCTGCTCATTCAGGCAGATCGTAAAAGACAACTAATATGCGATTGTACATATGTGTCGTGTTTTAGGTCTGTCTCACAACACGGTTTTTCTAATCTGACCATTCTGTCCGCCATGGTTGGGGAACGCTCTGATACACCAACCAATCAAAACGAACCTTTATTATTATTGTGGTAAGAAACTTACAGTGCAAAACCTAGGGACCAGTTTTGTGTAAACGATGGGATGATAATATTTAAATTCATAAAGAATAAAGAAGTATCACTGGGGAGAATTGTGTAATTCATCAAAGGAAATGTTAATCTAGAGGTAAGTGTAAAAACTTTATCAAATAGTATTCTGGTAAGATAGATATAACGAATAAAAGAGCTGTGTTAGATCAGGATTTGTCCAACTTAGCTAGTTAAAGTACGCATATATTTCAATGCATTTTGCAAACTAACTGATGTATAGATAGATCGATCCTGAATAATCCACAGTCTAATTTAAACTTTAAATGACCAAAATCGCACCAGAAATAAGGAAGATAATTGAAAAAATAAAATTTACACATTGGACAGAGAGGAAAATTTTGTTTCAGTTTGGGAATTTTTACGCCGTTTCGTACCCTGTCATCTCTGAGGTCGGATGTGTAGTTAGAAAAGGCCTTGCCCTTGGCTCTCTGACGAGACTAACACATATTTGAAAAACAAGCTGTCTAGACAGAAGCGGTAACCAGTAATAGTATTGTACTTCTGCCGAACGCATCTGTTGCACAGATCATAGAAGCCATTAACAGCCTGTGTGTGTTTTGCCTGAGGGTAAGAATGACTTTATATAAATATATATGTACTATTTATGTATTTTTCCGGTGCTTAATCAACGTGTGTGTTAAAAAGTGAAGAAGCCTGTGTTCCGATTTAAAGGACTTCTGTGTTGCTCGCTGAAAATAATGTGTTGGTTTTAGCAGCCAAAGCCAGCGTTGTAAAAGGTATAAGATAATGGAAAATGATGTCAAAACTACGACTGTCGGTTTAATTATCCATTTGGAAGCGTATTGGTTAAAGGAATGACTTGTATTATGGAAACTAATGAAGGATGAACAGGAATTGTTGTAAAAAATCGATGAAGGTATTACTTTGTAAATTTATACATTACCAAATCATTGTATGAAAGCCAATCATGGATAAAGGAATCAACTTAAGGAAATTTTAGTCACAGTGAACTGACTGTGATAGATGGAAAGGTAAATTGTCTTGTGCATGTGTCAGCACAATGACTGACACTGTCTGTTATGTCCATTATGTGTAGGACTAGAGTAGTGCTGGACCATACATAGGTTGCGAATTTTGTGAATTTCAAGTTTTATCCTACAATCAACCTCAAGATTTCGATTTCCACTTGTATTCACTTTGGACTTGAAGGTGCAAGAGCTCATTGGAATCATTGCAGCCAGTCACCCTGGTTCAACTGCCTGGCAATTCCTTGATGTGTTAGACCACGGCAGGAGAGTGTGGAATTTCCTAATAAAGAAGATAAGTGGCTTATCTTGCCACTGATCAGCGTGTTCAGTAAATAAAAGCTAGCACTACTAAAAGACTATAACAATATTAAAAAACAGTACAGTGAAGGATGCGTTAAAGACATTATAAATCCATCCTACCTACACAGTCAACAACAGTGACATTGTAATGAAATATAAAAATTATTCTTCAGTATAGAAGATAACAGAGACTTTAATAATAGATTGTGTTTTGATAATTGAAGTTTCTATATTTATTGATTTTATATAATGTAAATATCTTTTGAATTATCATAACCGAAAAGAGAACCGGTTTATGATTATTAAATTGTAAATATGTACCTTCAGACTTGTTGAGATTACTAGCATTAAGTTCAAGTTCTGTTGGATGCATAGTTAGATTGATATATTAAAAGATAATTAAATACCCCTAGATAAACTTGTCAACATAACAACACATAGTACCAAAGGTGAATCTACGAAAGGAGCAAATAGATCTTCAGGACATATCTTTCAAACACCTGAGATTTGTAAAGCTGATTCTAACCTTTGATGTCAATACACCCTATTTCTTTTCAGAAAAGGGGTATTACTTGTAAGACCAGACTCTTACCTGGCACTATCCTGGTATCATCTGATATATCTTTTTGTCCAGGATATCTTTCATTTTAGAACATCACAAACCTTTCGTGACAATATGTGTACTGGTAACCTTATCATATAAAATAACTTATTACAACTTATATGAGATTGTACATATGTGTACTGGTGTGGTGAAGTGGGATGTTATAAATATTTATAGGGGACTTAGTGTACTGACTGAGATCAGCTGTGAAGGTATCTATATCTATTAAGAGTAGTGTATTATAGATAACCTTACTTGCTACCACACATCTATATATCTCAGTCAGAATTATTCTGGAATAGTGTGATGACTACGTTATGTGTCTAGGGTATGTGTAGGATGAAGTGTAAGTCAAAACAACAACAGACAGATAAACAATTTAATTTATTCCACTATACTTGACAACACTGGGACACTCACATACATATAACACTCTAAAGGATATCTTAAGGAGTCACTGATAACTTTTCAAATAACAATATGTATTCATTGCTGATATGAATGAATATGTGTCCTGATTCAAATACAAAGGAACCAGGAATCACAATCAATTTTAATTACAAGTTATGTACAGAATGGATTAATATGAATATTGTAGTGACATATATTATTAAAAATATCCTATGTGTGTCAGTTGTGTAGTGGTAAAATGAGGTAATACTGGTTTTGTTTTGTTCAAGCTCTGTTGGTATTTGTCATCATGACTTCAATAGTTTGTCTTAAGGAAACTAGTATTGGAGATGTTCTCAGTTCCTGATATTAAGACAATTAAATTCCCCTCTGAATGTTATTTTTATAAAGTCATTTCAAGATGAGGGGACATAATGTTGAGCTCAGCTGGCCAAATCAGCTTATCTTGAGTGATGGCGGCAGGAAGGGACTCCTCTGCTCGAATTCTCCTCTGGGCTCTGGAGACACCTCACTGATAGCTAAATGGACCAAGGAGTATGCTGTCCGACTCTGGATTCAGCAAAGCTCTGACCAGGTGCTGCTCAGTACCATCAAGACCACGGTCCCTGAAATCAAGAAGGATGTACCTTCTACTTCATAACTAATTGATACTCTAGTTCTACACTGAACACAATACAACACAAACATTGAGTTCAGAGCGTTAGGCCAACTGTCAGCTTCATCTGAAATACTTTATACCAGTATTTACCTCCTTAATGGTTACCACGCCTCTGCACTTCCAGCATTATTTCTGTCTAATCAATCATCCAGGTGTCAGTGTACTATTTGGCCATTCCATGCCGTTTTACTTCCCTCCGACACCCTCTGTTCAGGCTGGAGCATTATAGGCTTTATCTCCTGTTTGCCACTGAACTACACATATATATACAGGCATAAATTAACAATTTACATTCAATTTTCATTAAAAGATACTGAATGGTTCAAGCTTACCACAATTTCATGGAAATAAACACAGATACGTTGATTAGCAATGAATTCTGGCACAATTACTGGCACAAATTCCCATCTGCTTATGTTCCAGGCTTTTATTTAGCAAAAATATGAGCTGGCTTCAACGCACTGTTGCTTTATCAAGATTATTTGCACTAGTGGTCTCGAACTAACGCTCCTAAGTGAGTATATCAGCGAGTCTAGCCAATGAGGCCACGTTTCGACAAGTGTTTGAAAAAATGTTACCTTTCTACGTCTCCCTAACAACCAAGATAGTATTTATAGCCCGACCAATCGTGGTTAGTCTTTCATTTGTTGCGCTCCAATCAATTTGGAGTTTACATGGTAGGCTATTTCTGTAACGTAAGGTTTTTTCAAACACGTTATAAAAAAATTTTATGAGCAGAAATGATTTCATGCTGTCAGGCATCCCCAATATTTTATTTTGGTTATAATTTATTAATTCCTGGACTATTTGCGTAACGTTTTACATATTCTTTGTCAGCAAACCCTAAGGAACCCAAATATCCAAATTTAAAAGAGCTACGTGGCTGCGTTCAAAATATGCAATTTCTACCTCCTGTTTCGAAGATGTGCTGTCTGGGAAGGGTAGTGTATTTTATCACTGTCCGTCTGAAAAAAAAAATTTAGTGCATGTAGTCTTACACGCGTGATGGTAGCATTTGTGTATCGCGCGACGCGTGTTGCATGCGTTCCTGATTTTCAGCCCTCCCTTCTCGCTATCCTTTAGTCCATCTGTTCGTTCGTTTTGGTAACGCAGTATAATTAATGTTAGGATTAATTTAGGTCATTACGCAGTCTGCCTCTCAATGTTTTTCCAAGAAATACAGCACACGTTTCATTGAAGAAAGCGGGTATAATACAGTAAGCTTTTACTATCAACGTGAAAGCGTTACAATTTGCAGACGAAGCAGAAAACAAGGGGGATTTCGAGTACATTCTTTGTGACAGCACTGTTATTTACCATTGCTCTTTTCTTTATTAATTTTATTTGTTAGGCTTCATATTTACCTAATAATTTATATATGTGGATTAGAATATTCCACGACACCTCCCCTCTTAAAACAGACATTATATGTCAGTCCTTTATTCTATATACACATAGAGAAATTTATTATTATTTCTGGGGTTTACGGTGATTCTCATCACACGGATGGCGGCTTAAAAAATCCGCTCCCAAATTGGTTTTTCCAGATATATACTCAATGCTAAAATTATATGGAGCCAAAAGTAAAGACCATCGGAGTAACCTGGAGTTCTCATGCTTAGCCTGTGCTAGAAACGATAAAGGTTTGTGGTCTGTTTGCAACTTAAATGCCTTCCCATATAGATAAATATTGAATTTCTTTATCGCCCATATTACTGCAAGACATTCTTTTTCGCTAGTTGAGTAGTTGATTTCAGCTTTATTCAACTTTCTGCTAGCATATGCCACTGGGCTTAATTCCCCATCCAATGCATCTGATTTCTGTAGTAGAGTTGCACCTAACCCAATATTACTTGCATCCGTCCTTACTATGAATTCTTGACTTAAGTCAGGTAATTTCAAAATGGGTTTACTTGTGAGCTTTTCCTTCAATTCTTGGTAAGTCATTTCACATTGTGGTGTCCATGTAATGCGATCTGGATGTCCTTTACGTGTCAATTCAGTTAACGGTGCACATATGGAATTAAAGTTTTTGATATACTTCTGGTAGAAACCACATAATGAGACAAAGGATCTCACGTCCTTCTTGGTTTGTGGTCTCGGGGCTTTCTGTAGTTTCTCTAAATTCTTTGGGTCAGGGGTCATGTTTCCCTGATAAACTGTGTGTCCCAAAAATTCCAATTCTTTACATCCAACGCAACATTTGGTTGGTCGGGCTGTTAAATTTGCCTCCCTAAGTCGATCAAACAGCATGTTCAGAGAGTCAATGTGTTCCTCAAATGTTTCTGTTGCTATAAGGATATCATCCATAAAATTTGTTATACAGGGATTATTCAGAGGATCCAATAATTTTCTCATCATTCTAGAGAAGACACTAGGCGCATTCTTCAATCCAAATGGCAATCTATTAAACTCATAGTGTCCTTCTGAGGTACTAAAAGCTAGGTATGGTCTAACCTCAGGCTTTACTGGAATCTGATAGTATCCTTTACTCAGATCCACTTTTGAGAAATATTTAGCTTTATTTAGTCTGGCAAACAGCTGATTTGTATCCGGCAATGGATCCACCTGTCCTTCTGTAATAGCATTCAGTCTCCTGTAATCTATACAGAGTCTATGTTCTCCAGAGGGCTTCCTTAAGAGTACAACACCGGAACTATACGAAGACTCACTGTGCGAAATAATTCCTTCCTTCAATAGATAGTCTATCTCTTCCTTCAAAGCTTTCTCCTTAGCAAACGGAATCGAATATGGTTTCATACAGACAGGTGTGGAGTCTATTAGTTTCATATCATATTCCAATAGGTTTGTATGCCCTGGTCGGTCTGTTAACACCTCTGCATGATTATTTAGAACCTGTTGCACTCTCTCTTTCTGAGTTTTCGTTAAATGTGTACTGATTTTCACCTGTGCTGCTGTCTCACAGGGGTGTAATGGATATTCAAATGATGAAAGTGGTTCCTTTTTCATCTCCATGGCGATGGACAAGGTCAACAAGTGTGTCTCTTCCTGATGTTCTCTTTCCAAATATTTCTTCAGGAGATTCACATGATAGATTTTTTCTTTCCCCTTCTTATCTATCTTATAATTTGTTCTAGACACCTTCTCTAGAACTGTATATGGACCCTGCCATCCAATTTGTAACTTATTCTGACTCCCAGGCAAAAGAAGCAGTACTTTCTCTCCCACAGCCAAATTTCTGTCTTTCGCCTTCCTGTTATAATAGGCAGCATGTTTCTTCCTGGCTTGTTTCAAATTTTCATTGGCAAGTTTCCAGCCAGTTTTTAACCGAGTGGTCAGCTCATTCACATATTGGTATGAAGATGTAATGTTTTCCTCTGCCTTTTCATCAGTCCACGTTCTTAACAAAGCTACATATGGACCTTTAATTGTGTGGACCTATTTGTCCATGCACCGGTATGGTCTCTTCCACTCGAAGCTTTATAGTGATGATTTTTCCTCCCAGAATTATCATTCACAAAACGACCGCTACCAATTTTTCTTTTGGGGCTTTCTCCCCACTTAAAATTCTTGATGAGAGATTTCCTCTCTACATCCTCTTCCTCCAGTTTGTTTAAGTCCGATTGAGGGATTTTCGGCTTATCCTGGGGTAAGACATCTTTTTGCACTCTCCGCATAGTGGCCATTGTAAAACAGTTAAGTGAAGCTTGTCCGTGAAAAGGGGCTTCCCATTCCATTTGGTCCACTTTATCAAATCTATTTTTCTTTTTATTATCAGGCCTAATTTTGCCCCGTGGCGTGTCCAGGTCCTGATCCATGTTCCCACTTGTGGGTGTTCCCTCATGTGCTATGCTACACCTTTCTACAAAATTCTCAATGTCCCATCTTGCTTTAGGCCAATAATAATTGTGAGCCACCTTTTGAATGATGGTACCTATTTTCTCATGGTCCCCATCTGGTTTCACATGTAGGCTCCTTATTAAGTCTGCCCTATATCTTTTAGGAAGAACCAGCTGTCCGTGACCTTTGGATCTAGCTCCAGTCTTCCTATACATCAACTTGTTTTTCATGTAAAAATCTCCCTTGCCTGGAGTTGTATGACAAGTTGACAATTTTCTGAAACAAGGCTTGAGTGTTTTATCCCCAGCCTGTGCCTTCCTCATCTCTTCTGGAGTGGTATCTAACATAATATCCTCCTCCTGTCTTGAGGTCGACCTGACCTGAAGGGTTGCCATATACACAGGTTTCCTTCTGCAACGGTCAGTGTCATGATTGTCCATCTGACAATTCTTACACCACCTTTTTCCTTGGTTGAAAGATTTTCTTTCATCATATTTCCTTTCATCGCATTGTGGGAATTTATTTTTATTTTCATACCGTGGCCTATCAAATTGGTGCTTACCTTTATTTTGATCCCTAGGATCAAATTTATTAAAGTTCTGTGGTGCCCTAAAGTTATCCACTTGTTTCTTTTTATTACCTGTTACCTCTGCTTGAGCTGCTTGATACCTTTCAGCAACATTTAGCAACTCACCCAGCCTCTCTGCACCTTGTTCCATGAGAAACTTTCTCAGGTCTGGAGCCATGGACTCTCTTAATTGCTCTATAAGGACCATTTCCTTAAGATCTTGGGTTTTCCCCAGAGAAGTCCATTTCTCCAAGTATGTCTCTATTCGTGCAGAGAACTGGTGATAGGTTTCACCTGACAGTAGTTTAGCATTCCTAAATTTTTTCCTATAAAATTCTGCATTCTTTTCATACCTTAACAAAAGAGCCTGCTTTAGCATGTCATAATTTTCCTGATCACCTCTGCTCATTTTTGCAAAAACTTCATAAGCTGCCCCACGAAGTCCCTGAGATAACTTTAAGCTCCACCTTTCTCTCTCTAACCCATACGTGGTAGCTAATAGTTCATACCTATTTGGGTAGCTCTCAATATCATCGTCTTTCTCAACAAAATGAACTAAATGAAAATTCATAGCTGAGGTTGAGGCTCCTTGAGTAACCGTAGCATCAGAGGCAAAGGGACTGGCACCATTTTCAGGAGCATGGCCTTGAAACTCAAACTCCCTTAGTCGTAAGTCATGTTCCCTTTGTAATCTCTTCTCCTCCTTTTCTGCTTCCCTTTCTGCAGCTAATTTCTTCTCTTCCCTTTCTGCAGCTAATCTTCTTTCTTCTGCAGCTTCTTCTTTCTTCGCTTCCAATCTTTCCTCTTTGTCAGCTCAATCTGCAACCTCTTTCTCAGCCTCAGCTTCAACCTCTTAGTCTCAGCCTCAATCTGCAACCTCTTAGCCTCAGCCTCAATCTGCAACCTCTTAGTCTCAGCCTCAGCCTCAAATTGTAACTTCTTAATTTCCCTTCAGCCTCTAACTTTCTTTCGGCTTCAAACCTTCTTTCTTCGCGTTCAATAAATTTGTCACATTCCGTAGTGACATAGGCAACCATAACTTGCCCATCTAATCCTAACTCTTTTGCAGTCTGAACAGCAGCAGATCGAAATTTGGCTAGGTCCGCCATTGTCTATCAGGTAAATTTCTACAATGTCTAACCAACAATTTAATCTCTAAATATATCTAATGGACAACACAGGCACCGTGAGCTCAACCTTATTTAATTCCACCCAAGGATACCTTTTAATTCTTATATTCCCTGAAGTGAATTACCCCCAATATTTTTAATAGGGAAAGATTCAAAATCCCAAGAGCGAGACCCCAATATATGTGGTGAAGTGGGATGTTATAAATATTTATAGGGGACTTAGTGTACTGACTGAGATCAGCTGTGAAGGTATCTATATCTATTAAGAGTAGTGTATTATAGATAACCTTACTTGCTACCACATATCTATATATCTCAGTCAGAATTATTCTGGAATAGTGTGATGACTACGTTATGTGTCTAGGGTATGTGTATGATGAAGTGTAAGTCACAACAACAGACAGATAAACAATTTAATTTAATCCACTACTCTTGACAACACTGGGACACTCACATACATATAACACTCTAAAGGATATCTTAAGGAGTCACTGATAACTTTTCAAATAACAATATGTATTCATTACAGGCATGAATGAATATGTGTCCTGATTCAACTACAAGGGAACCAGGAATCACAATCAATTTAAATTACAAGTTATGTACAGAATGTATTTAATATGAATATTGTAGTGACATATATTATTAAAAATATCCTATGTGTGTCAGTTGTGTAGTAGTAAAATGAGGTAATACTGGTTTTGTTTTGTTCAAGCTCTGTTGGTATTTGTCATCATGACTTCAATAGTTTGTCTTTAGGGACTAGTATTGGAGATGTTCTCAGTTCCTGATATTAAGACAATTAAATTCCCCTCTGAATGTTATTTTTACAAAGTCATTTCAAGATGAGGGGACATAATGTTGAGCTCAGCTGGCCAAATCAGCTTATCTTGCGTGATGGCGGCAGGAAAGGACTCCTCTGCTCGAATTCTCCTCTGGGCTCTGGAGACACCTCACTGATAGCTAAATGGACCAAGGAGTATGCTGTCCGACTCTGGATTCAGCAAAGCTCTGACCAGGTGCTGCTCAATACCATCGAGACCCCAGACCCTGAAACCAAGAAGGATGTACCCTCTACTGCATAACTACTAAATACTGTCGACGCCACTGATCACAATACAACACAAACATTGAGTTCAGAGCGTTAGGCCAACTGTCAGCTTCATCTGAAATACTTTATACCAGTATTTACCTCCTTAATGGTTACCACGCCTCTGCACTTCCAGCATTATTTCTGTCTAATCAATCATCCAGGTGTCAGTGTACTATTTGGCCATTCCATGCCGTTTTACTTCCCTCCGACACCCTCTGTTCAGGCTGGAGCATTATAGGCTTTATCTCCTGTTTGCCACTGAAATACACATATATATACAGGCATAAATTAACAATTTACATTCAATTTTCATTAAAAGATACTGAATGGTTCAAGCTTACCACAATTTCATGGAAATAAACACAGATACGTTGATTAGCAATGAATTCTGGCACAATTACTGGCACAAATTCCCATCTGCTTATGTTCCAGGCTTTTATTTAGCAAAAATATGAGCTGGCTTCAACGCACTGTTGCTTTATCAAGATTATTTGCACTAGTGGTCTCGAACTAACGCTCCTAAGTGAGTATATCAGCGAGTCTAGCCAATGAGGCCACGTTTCGACAAGTGTTTGAAAAAATGTTACCTTTCTACGTCTCCCTAACAACCAAGATAGTATTTATAGCCCGACCAATCGTGGTTAGTCTTTCATTTGTTGCGCTCCAATCAATTTGGAGTTTACATGGTAGGCTATTTCTGTAACGTAAGGTTTTTTTCAAACACGTTATAAAAAAATTTTATGAGCAGAAATGATTCCATGCTGTCAGGCATCCCCAATATTTTATTTTGGGTATAATTTATTAATTCCTGGACTATTTGCGTAACGTTTTACATATTCTTTGTCAGCAAACCCTAAGGAACCCAAATATCCAAATTTAAAAGAGCTACGTGGCTGCGTTCAAAATATGCAATTTCTTCTACCTCCTGTTTCGAAGATGTGCTGTCTGGGTACTGTAGTGTATTTTATCACTGTCCGTCTGAAAAAAAAAATTTAGTGCATGTAGTCTTACACGCGTGATGGTAGCATTTGTGTATCGCGCGACGCGTGTTGCATGCGTTCCTGATTTTCAGCCCTCCCTTCTCGCTATCCTTTAGTCCATCTGTTCGTTCGTTTTGGTAACGCAGTATAATTAATGTTAGGATTAATTTAGGTCATTACGCAGTCTGCCTCTCAATGTTTTTCCAAGAAATACAGCACACGTTTCATTGAAGAAAGCGGGTATAATACAGTAAGCTTTTACTATCAACGTGAAAGCGTTACAATTTGCAGACGAAGCAGAAAACAAGGGGGATTTCGAGTACCTTCTTTGTGACAGCACTGTTATTTACCATTGCTCTTTTCTTTATTAATTTTATTTGTTAGGCTTCATATTTACCTAATAATTTATATATGTGGATTAGAATATTCCACGACAACTGGTAACCTTATCATATAAAATAACTTATTACAAAAACCACCACAGCAAGAGTACATGGACACTTTTTTGTGCAGGCGTCCTGCAAAGGCACCCCAGCTGCAAACTCTAATAGTAGCGAGTGGGGGAAAGGGGGACAAGTTTATGGTAGAATGCATAAATTCATGAATGAATGAAAAGAGGACAGGGAGAAAAAAAAACAGTAAAAATATTCACGACACAACGATGTCATCAAAGATAAAGACGACGTAACCTGCGATGGTGATTGTAATGATGGTTTGGTTTGGTTTTAAGGACTTTCTTCATTGCACACGGACAACTCCATCAGTGCTCCGATCTCCTACCTTAGATCACAAAAGGAGGATTTCAGCACAGTGCACGACTCCGTAACCCCGGCGAGAATCCCAATGCGTGTATATAGGAATCACACATTCTATAAATATTTTTGTGGTGGGTAGGTTTCTAATTTTTAAGTTTTGCCAGGGCAGCGGCCTTCTGGCCTACTTTTTACGATTTCCAACTGCTGTGGGATTTTTAACGTGCGCAACTTGAACACGGGACCTCCTATTTTTTCCACCCTTATCAGAGAAGGCTAGGCATCCGATCTCACTACCCATGAGACCAGGAGGGAGTATAACATCATTAGGACCACTGGTTCTGAAAAAAAATTTTCATAAATTATATTCCTTCTCGGCCGGCGTGATGCTGACCACATCACCCCTAGTGTGCCGATGGTCGAGAAAATATGGGCCTAATACCATATTCCCAATTTGCGTCAATGGGCGTGTAACGGGATCCTTTTTTATTCCCTCTACTGGGAATCGAACCCGTTACCTTTAGAATTCCAGGCAGACGATGATGGTAAATGAAGGAACTACACGTATCTCCACACTGTTATGAAAACAAATATTGAAATAATAAATCCCTCTTTTGCTGGATTTCCCACTCACCTGAGGGCATGTAGAATCCAAGCAGAGCGACCATTGTAATTAGGATACATGGGAAAACCATGTTAAAAACATAGAACAACGGGCGCCGTTTAATCCGAATGTGGTTCTTGATAAAAGCGTATGGCACAGGACAACAGGAGAATTCTACCATCTGAAATCGAATACGTACAAAAATCAGTTTGATCAGTTTAACAGCACCGTGAAGGCAAACTTGGGCTAAAACAAACAATCAATTAATACAATTTAGCTCCCCAAGGAGCATAGGCCTTGAACAAACAAATGCCATGTCCTACTGTTACGTTTCATTAGCTCAAGTTCTTTCCAAGTTTTCCTCATCATGTTCACTTCTGTCTCCAGTTCATGTATTTTTTGGACTACCTCTGCCTCTCTTTCCGTGAAGATTCCAGACCATCGACTGCCTTGTAATGCAATCAACAGGTTTCCTCAATGTGTGTCCTATACATCGCCAGCGTCTTCTTCTCATCTCTTATTCCACTATCGCTTGTCTGGTTCTTGTCATCAGTTCCACAGAGAACTATACTTTATATTAAAAACAACTCTAGTAAAAGCAACCCCCATATCCCATGGTTGCCCTGTGTTGTCCCCGGGGGGTCTCTGAAGAGACAAAGAAAGAATATGACTATTGCACCCTAAAGCATGTCGTAAGATTCGACTAATATGATGTTGTGTATGAGGCTGGCAACCTCACGATGTCAAACAAATTGCCACAGAAACTACCGCTACAAGAGCATGTAGTTGCTTGGTGCCAGCTTCTTGCAGGAGGACCAGCTGTAGTTGTGGCTTCATGCTCTGTAAGGAACGCAAAGGAACATGATGATGATGATACGCCAATGTTCGACACGTCTTTTTAAAAAGACAAACATGTGCTGGTTCGCTGGGATACCAAATAATGCTATTAGACTGTTATGTCATATCGAAATGAATGGAGGCATAAGAGGAGTCAGCCCTATATGACAACTATCTAAGCAAAATGCTATAGTATACAGATGATGTAGAAAACCTCTGTCTGTGTGGCTAACTACACCCTCATTGACTCTTGAAATCATTCACACACTTGCAGGGATTTCCCCTGTGGTGAAACATGTTGAGAACCCAGCATTAAACTCTAAGCTTGGAGGAGTCACTTGAGCTCCAAACGTAACTCTGACTTGTATCTGGTCGGCTGCATACAGGAGGATCTCAATGTGGATCCATGATAGGCAAGGGAAGTTGAGAAGTGACTCTGTGTAGCACGTGACAATTCCTTGGGAGTGTCCAGAACCAGAGAAAAGTATTTTAGCTCTGCATATTTGGATAGCCCCCTTGGATGGCAGGAAATGCGCAGTATGCAGCGCACTTCTTCCTCCTAACTTGGGACCCGATGTGATGGTCCGTTAAATGCAAGCCAGCCTGGAAAAACTGGAGCTTATGACTTCAACTCAACACCTTTCGGTTTGGCAGAACAGTCACAGGAAAAAGCCTAGATCTACAGTGTAGATAATACCAAGATGTCTTCAACTTGGTATTGGCTGCAACAGAACGAGAAGCTCAGCAGGCCTATTTAATCAACAACAGCAACAACAACAATGTCATATTGAAATCATAACAATTGGTTCTTAAAACCGCCCTACAGCTTACAGCGCTTGCCTCTCACGGCATAGTTACTGGCTTCTGGGATCAAAACCTGATAACGTCATGCTCCAGTATACCCAGCTGTAAATGGGTACATGACTGCTCTTGATTTATGGAAGGCAAAGACAGCGAGGAAAGGAACTCGTCACCCCACTCCATATAGCTGGACCTAGTATAGTGAAGTCTCTAACACTTTACTCACCTAGGCAGTATCTGCTATGGGACTCAATTTTTGGTCTAAAAAAAAAAAAAGCAATATATCGATGCCACTTAAAGTGTGGTAATCTTTTTATATTGAAACTGAAATTTACAACTGAAAATAATATAAATTAAAGTACACAAAAGTTTAACAATCTAGCTGTTTACAGTAAAACTACAGATATGATGTGAAGGACACCCCCCCCCCCCCCCCCCCCCCCAAAAAAAAAAAAAAAAAAAAAAAAAAAAAACTCACTCCGTTGATTCAAAGAATCTGCCCATAACTTAATATGACTTAGTTGTATGCCTTTTTTGAGCAACTACTTAAAGAAAAATAGTGCTTAATAATCTTATAGAGCAGTGCTTCTTAATCAGGGCTGCATGCACTCCTCCCCCCCCCCCCCCCAAAGGATATACAACCCAACGTTTGGAGGCGTCATCTGTCCTGTACTATTCTCATTCTTCTATCATTTACTAGACACAGTATTAAGGTCTTTTGTCTTGTGTAATCTGGCCTATACTGTTAAATAGGAAAATTGCAGAAGTGATTGCGTTTTTAATTAGTCTGGGTCGTCCCTAGTTACATATCCGGGTTACGTGGGGAGATCGTGCTAATGACCTCTGTCCACGAAGCACAATTTTTGTGTGCCTAGTTGGCAGAGAGGATACTAAGGATTCACTCCTGTAGCTAGGCGGTAGTGTCGTTCGGAAGGTCCTGGGTTCGAGTCCCAAGTAAACCTATCACTTAAGTTTTTTTTTCTGTTCTAGTTTTCTACTTCTTTAATTCTAACGAGTGCCTGAAACATACCTTTGTGTATTATTTATTTACTATAGATAAAACCATTAAATTAGACGTAGACCCTCTCAGACGTCGAGAAAGAGCCTAACCACGAGCAATATTTAAAACTTTCATGACAATATGCGAACAAACAGAAGTTGGAGAGCATTTCATTTTGATATATTTTAATATACGAGGGGCGTTCAGAAAGTAATGCACCACATCGTTTTTCGCAGGAGCTGTTTATTTAAAACGCATGAAATTTATACACAATATACATGGATATGTCATGTAAACATCGGTATTATTCAACATAATCCCCATCAACTTGTACGGCTTTATGCCAATGCGAAACAAGTGCATGCATTCCTAGCCTGTACCAGATTTTGTCTTGATCATGTAGCCATTTCTTCGCTGCATGAATCACTCCTTCATCATCTTCAAACCTTGTCCCATGGAGTGCATCTTGAAGTGAACCAAATAGATGAAAATCAGAGGGTGCCAAATCGGGACTATAGGGTGGATGGGGTAGTACAGTCCAACCCAATTTGGTGATTGCTTCCCGTGTTGCCAGACTTGTGTGAGGTCGCGTATTGTCGTGAAGGAGAAGCAGGTCTGCTGGATTCTTGTGCGGCCGAACTCTGCGAAAACGTTGATTGAGTTTTTTCAATGTCTTAATGTAAGCTTGCGAATTGATTGTCTCTTCTCTTGGCATAACGTCCACAAGAATCACACCTTCAATGTCCCAAAAGACAGTGATCATGACCTTTCCAGCTGAAGGAATTGTCTTGAATTTCTGTCTTCGTGGTGATTGCGGATGATGCCACTCCATTGACTGTCTTTTTGTCTCAGGTTCAAAATAATGTGCCCAGGTTTCGTCACCTGTAACGATCTTAGCCAAAAAGTTTTCTCCATCAGCATTGAAACGCTCCAACAATTCAGAAGAAATTGCTTTCCTTTGCAATCGGTGGTCATTTGTGAGACTTCGAGGAACCCATCTTGCGCAAACCTTAGAAAATCCGACAGTTTTTATAACTGCATTTGCACTACCAATGCTGACTGCCAGCTGTAAGGCCAATTGTTGAGTAGTGATTCCGCCTATCAGTAAGAATAATGCCCTCAGCGCATTTCAACATTTCTGCGTTGGTGGCTGTGGCAGGACGTCCACAGCGCGGCCGATCAAGCCACTTCCTGATTCTTTGATTCTCTGAACCCAGCGACTGACTGTACTCCTGTTGACTGCAAAACGTCCATACACATCACATAGACGCTTGTGAATGTTCACAACAGTTTCCTTATCTGCAACAAGAAATTCTATCACAATTCGCTGCTTATAAGGCAAGTTGCTAACACGCTCCATTTCAACGGTTTAGGGCAGCCGTATTATTAAGCCGGTTACGGTGCAATTTGGTGCACACAATTAGCACATGCCATATTTGAAGTGTGCAAAATGTCATGCTTCTATCTTCATTATTAGCTGAGAAAAACGATGTGGTGCATTACTTTCTGAACGCCCCTCGTATTTTGTAAATCTTCGTTGGCTCTCATAAAACCATATCTATTTCTTTCATAAAGTTTGCTGTCTGTCTCAGATTTCTCTCATCGCCATATAGTTTGCTGTCTGTCTCAGATTTCTCTCATCGCCATAAAGTTTACTGTCTGTCTCAGATTTCTCTCATCGCCATATAGTTTGCTGTCTGTCTCAGATTTCTCTCATCGCCATAAAGTTTGCTGTATGTCTCAGATTTCTCTCATCGCCATATAGTTTCTTCCTCAAAGGTCTCTGTAAAAGTCAAGCTGGCAGCTGAGGCGTCCATAAAGTATTTAGCACCAGGGGTGGATTCTATCTTTGGTACCCCCTCCTCCATTAAAAAAAAAACACACTTACAAGAAAATTTTAACAGTAAGTACTATCATAATAGTGCCCAATGGCACCTTCTTCCTGGCTATCGCCAGGGGCGAACTGCCCCCATGCATCTCCCCCCTTCCCACCCCCCCCCCCTTACCCCCCTAACTATGCCACTGGCTGTCATTCTGTTTCTCTCATGCAGCCGAAAATCTTTAGGAACATTTTTTACTGATTTCTTTTCATCCCCATATGGACACATCTGTCTGTCCTACTTTTAATAAATTGAACTGTTGGTTTTTGAGTCTACAGTGGCCAGTCTGATAATTGTCTCTTGGTCTCTTCTTAGTAATGAGTATTACACTTCTGTTATAAATGACTTTGGGTGTTCTCTGTGCTATTTTTCTTTGCATCTATTTGTGATTACTTCTTTCATGTGTCGACGTCAGTTAAGTTTGAAATCCGCTTCTTCCTTTGGCAAGTGTATTCGCCTTTTGATGTCACGTATCTTGCTATGAGCGGGAATCCAGTATACGTTTTCGCCGTTTAGTTTGTGTCATGCTTCTGAGAGGCCAATTCATTGATAAATTGAGAATCTGAAAGATTTGACTCTAGCGTTATCCCCGATTTAAATAATAGTTATTGCTACTTTTTATTTATTTATTTTTAAAAAATTGCTTTTGCCTCAGCTTTCACTTTTTGTTTGTGTGATAATTTTCCACTTGCCTTTGAAATATGGATAAACAATTTTTAAATTTCATTATATGCCTCTTGTCAATTTTTTTTTGTTTCGCAGCGCGATTTGTCGATCCGTCTGAGCGCATTTGGGTTCATTCAGCAGCCGGATGTTTATTTTTAATGCAATCCACATCAGTGTGTTTCCATCCTGCATCTATTTTGAAGGTATGCATTATCTCTGATATGCAAATCAATTAGTTCTAGAAATCGTGTTTTCCTGCACAGTGGGAATGTTGTTGCTTCTCATTAGAGGCCGAACCTATGTCTTTGTCATAGCAAGATCTAGTACACTTGTTCATTTGTGAATCTTCTAAATTTCTCTGCCTGGTGTAGCGCAATGTAGTCTCGTTTGTCTTTCACGCCGTAGTGTTTACATTTTAGTGTTTTTGTTTATTGGGGTTCATTTAATTATTTACCAAAGTGGGTCGTATCGCTCCGGGGGGCGGTGGGATTATCTGGGGGGGGGGGGGGGCACTAAGAGACAAGAAGACGGTAAGGGGCGATGGAGGTGGCACCTCTGGATGCATTATTTGCTTATTTACGATTGATTACCAAGAGTTTTGTTTACAAAAATGAAATTTCTGATAGCTAGTCTGCACTATGGGCAGTGGTTAATATGCTCCTTGTTGCATTTTCAACAACACATTTTGTGGAAAATCTGGAATCTGAAGAATGTTTTTAATAAGACAGGGCAAGGAAGAGGGGCCACTTGGAATAAATTTAGGCAATCAAGGGGGCGATGGATTGGAAAAGTTTAGGAACCACTGATTTAACTGCTTCCGTAATTATTCCATCAGCCAATATTGTATTCTGATCGTTCTGTCAAAGCTGAACTGTGAAACATTTGTCATATTGGGATTTCATTTTCCTGTGTTCAGTTTAATATTTCTTTTATTGAACAGGTTCAGTATTTCAGGGTCTACACTCCAGTTCCTGCTAGTTTTTCATCATTCACTCGCTGTCTAGTTTTTTGTTGGCACTTATTAATTTTATTTTCCACATTAGTCTTACGGCGAATTTAATTTCAAGGTATGGTGGGGGGAGGGTGTTCTTGTCCTCTCGCAGCTCTTGAAAATTCCGTTTCTGCATTAAAATTAGAGGCCCCCGGGTAGTTCCGGGGGGTCTCTGAAGAGACAAAGAAAGAATAGAAGTACTGCCCCCCTCAGGCATGTCGTTGATACATGTGAGGTAATTTGGCAACTTCATCATGTAAAACAGATTGTCACAGAAATCACTGCTGCAACAGCTTGTGAGTTCTTGATGCAGGCTTGCTATAAGAGGACCTGCAGCAATGGTGGCTCCATACTCCGTAAGAACCTCAAATGACAATGATGATGGTGGCAGTTAGAGAGTGTGAACATTGTGTATATTGTTTCTTCTCATTTATTTGTTTAGTGGTCAATCTTGTTTCCATATATCCAGTTATTGTAATTCTTCATAAGAACTACCGTTTGCCGTTTTAATACTTTCATTGCACAAGATTAAATCTGAGCCCTTTGCAAATGTATTAGGCTCCAGAATAATCTTTCTGACTACATCCCTTCTTTTTGAAAGACCCTGACCTGCGGTATGTTAGTGATAGAAGGAAAGGCTGCTTGAAAAAAAAAAACACACACACACACACACATACACACACACACACATAAATAACTAAACAGAATAACAGTAACAATAATAATAATACTAAATGAATAAAAAATACAAGTCAGAGAACCAACAACGATAACTACTCCGTCAAATCTGGCCAAATAGTTTATGAATACAGTCGCAAAAAAATCCGACCAAACAACAATTACGCAACAAATGTAGCTGAACATTACTTTGCAACCTCAAATGTAAATGTATCTTATTGGAACCTCCTGCTTAAGAATCTTTAGCTTGCAACTGAAATACATCAGACATTTAACACATGAATAACTAAGAACCTGTCTCTCTTGTTTGAAGCTAACCAGCTCCCATTCTGTACTGTTTTTGTAGTTTGAAATATCTCCGACACTGTCACCAATGGTAAGCAAGTTCAAGCCCTCAGAGTCGAAAGTCCAGGATGAGAACTCAAGAATACAATGCTGGGGAAAAATACAGTTTATTTATTGACGGGAATCAAGCATGACTTAAAAACTGTGATCACGTTATGACTTCACTTATACATTAGTGTGAGATGTTATATTGTCTTCTATGAGTTTCATCATCAACATCCTTTTCGCTCCTTACGGAGTATAGAGCCTCCACTGCAGCTGGCTCCACCCGAGGTAGCCAGCACCAATCATTCACGTGTTCTTACAGCGGTGGTTTCTGTGGCAATCTGTTTTACGTCATGAGGCAGCCAGCCACAGGCACAGCCTCATTTTAGTCCCATTGTACGATGCCTGAGGATGCAGTAGTACTATTCTTTCTGTGTCTCTTCAGAGACCCCCGGGCGCTACTTGGGACGATGACTTTTATAGCTGTAACTAGTTTTATATCTGTATCTAATTTTATCATTGTATCTAGTTTTATAGCTGTATCTAGTTTTATAGCTGTATCTAGTTTTATAGCAGTATCCAGTTTTACAGCTGTATCTAGTTTTATAGCTGTATCTAGTTTTATAGCTGTATCTAGTTTTATAGCTGTATCTAGTTTTATAGCTGTATCTAATTTATAGATGTGTCTAGTTTTATAGCTGTATCTAGTTTTATAGCTGTATCTAATTTTATAGCAATATCTAGTTTTATATCTGTATCTAGTTTTATATCTGTATCTAGTTTTATAGCAGTATCTAGTTTTATAGCTGTATCTAATTTATAGATGTATCTAGTTTTATAGATGTATCTAGTTTTATAGCTGTATCTAGTTTTATAGCTGTATCTGGTTTTATAGCTATATCTAGTTTTATAGCAGTATCTAATTTTATAGCTGTATCTAGTTTTATATTTGTATCTAGTTTTATAGCTGTATCTAGTTTTATATCTGTATCTGGTTTTATAGCAGTGTCGAGTTTTATAGCAGTATCTATTTTTATAATAGTATCTAGTTTTATATCTGTATCTAGTTTTATATCTGTATCTAGTTTTATATCTGTATCTAGTTTTATAGCAGTATCTAATTTATAGCTGTATCTAGTTTTATAGCTGTATGTAGTTTTTTAGCTGTATTTAGTTTTATAGCTGTATCTAGTTTTATATTCGTATCTAGTTTTATAGCTGTATCTAGTTTTATAGCTGTATCTAGTTTTATAGTAGTATCTAGTTTTATAGCTGTATCTAGTTTTATAGCTGTATCTAATTTTATAGCTGTATCTAGTTTCGTATCTGTATCTAGTTTCATAGCTGTATCTAGTTTTATAGCTGTATCTAGTTTTATAGCTGTATCTAATTTTATAGCAATATCTAGTTTTATATCTGTATCTAGTTTTATATCTGTATCTAGTTTTATAGCAGTATCTAGTTTTATAGCTGTATCTAATTTATAGATGTATCTAGTTTTATAGATGTATCTAGTTTTATAGCTGTATCTAGTTTTATAGCTGTATCTGGTTTTATAGCTATATCTAGTTTTATAGCAGTATCTAATTTTATAGCTGTATCTAGTTTTATATTTGTATCTAGTTTTATAGCTGTATCTAGTTTTATATCTGTATCTGGTTTTATAGCAGTGTCGAGTTTTATAGCAGTATCTATTTTTATAATAGTATCTAGTTTTATATCTGTATCTAGTTTTATATCTGTATCTAGTTTTATATCTGTATCTAGTTTTATAGCAGTATCTAATTTATAGCTGTATCTAGTTTTATAGCTGTATGTAGTTTTTTAGCTGTATCTAGTTTTATAGCTGTATCTAGTTTTATATCCGTATCTAGTTTTATAGCTGTATCTAGTTTTATAGCTGTATCTAGTTTTATAGTAGTATCTAGTTTTATAGCTGTGTCTAGTTTTATAGCTGTATCTAATTTTATAGCTGTATCTAGTTTCGTATCTGTATCTAGTTTTATAGCTGTATCTAGTTTTATAGCTGTATCTAGTTTTATATCTGTATCTGGTTTTATAGCTGTATCTAGTTTTATAGCTGTATCTAGTTTTATATCTGTATATAGTTTTATAGCTGTATCTAGTTTTATATCTGTATCTAGTTTTATAGCTGTATCTATTTTATAGAATCTAGTTTTATAGCTGTATCTAGTTTTATATCTGTATCTAGTTTTATAGCTGTATCTAGTTTTATATCTGTATCTAGTTTTATAGTTGTATCTAATTTATAGATATATCTAGTTTTATATCTGTATCTAGTTTTATAGCTGTATCTAGTTTTATAGCTGTATCTAGTTTTATAGCAGTATCTAATTTATAGATCTATCTAGTTTTATAGCTGTATCTAGTTTTATAGCTCTATCTAGTTTTATAGCTGTATCTAGCTTTATAGCTATATCTAGTTTTATATCCGTATCTAGTTTTATAGCTGTATCTAGTTTTATATCTGTATCTACTTTTATATCTGTATCTACGTTTATAGCTGTATCTAGTTTTATAGCTGTATCTAGTTTTATAGCTGTATCTAGTTTTATATCTGTATCTAGTTTTATAGCTGTATCTAGTTTTATATCTGTATCTAGTTTTATAGCTGTATCTAGTTTTATATCTGTATCTAGTTTTATAGCAGTATCTAATTTATAGATGTATCTAGTTTTATATCTGTATCTAGTTTTGTAGCTGTATCTAGTTTTATATCTGTATCTAGTTTTATAGCTGTATCTAATTTATAGATGTTTCTAGTTTTATAGCTGTATCTAGTTTTATAGCTGTATCTAGTTTTATAGCTGTATCTAGTTTTATAGCTGTATCTAGTTTTATAGCTGTATCTAGTTTTATAGTAGTATCTAGTTTTATAGCTGTGTCTAGTTTTATAGCTGTATCTAATTTTATAGCTGTATCTAGTTTCGTATCTGTATCTAGTTTCATAGCTGTATCTAGTTTTATAGCTGTATCTAGTTTTATATCTGTATCTGGTTTTATAGCTGTATCTAGTTTTATAGCTGTATCTAGTTTTATATCTGTATATAGTTTTATAGCTGTATCTAGTTTTATATCTGTATCTAGTTTTATAGCTGTATCTATTTTATAGAATCTAGTTTTATAGCTGTATCTAGTTTTATATCTGTATCTAGTTTTATAGCTGTATCTAGTTTTATATCTGTATCTAGTTTTATAGTTGTATCTAATTTATAGATATATCTAGTTTTATATCTGTATCTAGTTTTATAGCTGTATCTAGTTTTATAGCTGTATCTAGTTTTATAGCAGTATCTAATTTATAGATCTATCTAGTTTTATAGCTGTATCTAGTTTTATAGCTCTATCTAGTTTTATAGCTGTATCTAGCTTTATAGCTATATCTAGTTTTATATCCGTATCTAGTTTTATAGCTGTATCTAGTTTTATATCTGTATCTACTTTTATATCTGTATCTACGTTTATAGCTGTATCTAGTTTTATAGCTGTATCTAGTTTTATAGCTGTATCTAGTTTTATATCTGTATCTAGTTTTATAGCTGTATCTAGTTTTATATCTGTATCTAGTTTTATAGCTGTATCTAGTTTTATATCTGTATCTAGTTTTATAGCAGTATCTAATTTATAGATGTATCTAGTTTTATATCTGTATCTAGTTTTGTAGCTGTATCTAGTTTTATATCTGTATCTAGTTTTATAGCTGTATCTAATTTATAGATGTTTCTAGTTTTATAGCTGTATCTAGTTTTATAGCTGTATCTAGTTTTATAGCTGTATCTAGTTTTATAGCTGTATCTAGTTTTATAGGTGTATCTAGTTTTATAGCTGTATCTAGTTTTATAGCTGTATCTAGTTTTATAGCTGTGTCTAGTTTTATATCTGTATCTAGTTTTATATCTGTATCTAGTTTTATAGCAGTATCTAGTTTTATAGCTGTATCTAATTTATAGATGTATCTAGTTTTATAGATGTATCTAGTTTTATAGCTGTATCTAGTTTTATAGCTGTATCTGGTTTTATAGCTATATCTAGTTTTATAGCAGTATCTAATTTTATAGCTGTATCTAGTTTTATATTTGTATCTAGTTTTATAGCTGTATCTAGTTTTATATCTGTATCTGGTTTTATAGCAGTGTCGAGTTTTATAGCAGTATCTATTTTTATAATAGTATCTAGTTTTATATCTGTATCTAGTTTTATATCTGTATCTAGTTTTATATCTGTATCTAGTTTTATAGCAGTATCTAATTTATAGCTGTATCTAGTTTTATAGCTGTATGTAGTTTTTTAGCTGTATCTAGTTTTATAGCTGTATCTAGTTTTATATCCGTATCTAGTTTTATAGCTGTATCTAGTTTTATAGCTGTATCTAGTTTTATAGTAGTATCTAGTTTTATAGCTGTGTCTAGTTTTATAGCTGTATCTAATTTTATAGCTGTATCTAGTTTCATATCTGTATCTAGTTTCATAGCTGTATCTAGTTTTATAGCTGTATCTAGTTTTATATCTGTATCTGGTTTTATAGCTGTATCTAATTTTATAGCAGTATCTAATTTAATAGCTGTATCTAGTTTTATATCTGTATCTAGTTTTATAGCTGTATATAGTTTTATATCTGTATCTAGTTTTATAGCTGTATCTAATTTATAGATGTATCTAGTTTTATAGCTGTATCTAGTTTTATAGCGGTATCTAGTTTTATAGCTGTATCTAGTTTTATATCTAGATCTAATTTTATAGCAGTATCTAATTTATACATGTATCTAGTTTTATAGCTATATCTAGTTTCATAGCTGTATCTAGTTTTATAGCTGTATCTAGTTTTGTAGCTGTATCTAGTTTTATATCTGTATCTGATTTTATAGCTGTATCTAGTTTTATAGCAGTATCTAATTTTATAGCTGTATCTAGTTTTATATCTGTATCTAGTTTTATAGCTGTATCTAGTTTTATATCTGTATGTAGTTTTATAGCTGTATCTAATTTATAGATGTATCTAGTTTTATAGCTGTATCTAGTTTTATATCTGTATCTAGTTTTATAGCTGTGTCTAGTTTTATTGCTGTATCTAGTTTTATAGCTGTATCTAGTTTTATAGCTGTATCTAGTTTTATAGCAGTATCTAGTTTTATAGCTGTATCTAGTTTTATAGCTGTATCTAGTTTTATATCTGCATCTGGTTTTATAGCTGTATCTAGTTTTATAGCTGTATCTAGTTTTATATCTGTATATAGTTTTATAGCTGTATCTAGTTTTATATCTGTATCTAGTTTTATAGCTGTATCTATTTTATAGAATCTAGTTTTATAGCTGTATCTAGTTTTATATCTGTATCTAGTTTTATAGCTGTATCTAGTTTTATATCTGTATCTAGTTTTATAGTTGTATCTAATTTATAGATATATCTAGTTTTATATCTGTATCTAGTTTTATAGCTGTATCTAGTTTTATAGCTGTATCTAGTTTTATAGCAGTATCTAATTTATAGATCTATCTAGTTTTATAGCTGTATCTAGTTTTATAGCTCTATCTAGTTTTATAGCTGTATCTAGCTTTATAGCTATATCTAGTTTTATATCCGTATCTAGTTTTATAGCTGTATCGAGTTTTATATCTGTATCTACTTTTATATCTGTATCTACGTTTATAGCTGTATCTAGTTTTATAGCTGTATCTAGTTTTATATCTGTATCTAGTTTTATAGCTGTATCTAGTTTTATATCTGTATCTAGTTTTATAGCTGTATCTAGTTTTATATCTGTATCTAGTTTTATAGCAGTATCTAATTTATAGATGTATCTAGTTTTATAGCTGTATCTAGTTTTATAGCTGTATCTAGTTTTATAGCTGTATCTAGTTTTATATCTGTATCTAGTTTTGTAGCTGTATCTAGTTTTATATCTGTATCTAGTTTTATAGCTGTATCTAATTTATAGATGTTTCTAGTTTTATAGCTGTATCTAGTTTTATAGCTGTATCTAGTTTTATATCTGTATCTAGTGTTATAGCTGTATCTAGTTTTATATCTGTATCTAGTTTTATAGCTGTATCTAGTTTTATAGCTGTATCTAGTTTTATAGCTGTATCTAGTTTTATAGCTGTATCTAGTTTTATATCTGTAACTAGTTTTATAGCAGTATCTAATTTATAGATGTATCTAGTTGTATACCTGTATCTAGTTTTATAGCAGTGTCTAATTTATAGCTGTATCTAGTTTTAAAGCAGTATCTATTTTTATAACAGTATCTAGTTTTATAGAAGTACCGGTATCTAGTTTTATAGCTGTACCGGTATATAGTTTTATAGCAGTATCTCGTTTTATAGCAGTATCAAGTATCTAGTTTTATAGCAGTATCTAATTTTATAGCAGTATCGAGTTTTATAGCAGTATCTATTTTTATAGCAGTATCGAGTTTTATAACTGTATCTAGTTTTATAGTAGTATCTAGTTTTATAGCAGTATCTATTTTTATAGCAGTATGTAGTTTTATAACAGTATCTAATTTTATAGCAGTATCTATTTTTATAGCAGTATCTAGTTTTTTAACTGTATCTCGTTTTATAGCAGTATCTATTTTTATAGCAGTATATAGTTTTATAACTGTATCTAGTTTTATAGCAGTATCTAGACATTAATCTGTAAGACATTTTCCTACACCAGCAACTGTTAATATTTTCTGATATTACAAAAAAGCCGTATCACTGGTAGACTAAGAGTTAAATTTCAAAGACCTCATAAATCATATTTATATTAATATTTTTCTTTCACTGCCTAACTGCCTCTCTGTCCTTTTTCGCTCTCTCTCTTTCTCTCTCTCTCTCTCTCTGATTCTCTTCCTCTAATATAAATATGAGGTATATATATATATATATATATATATATATATATATATATATATATATATATATATATATATATATATATATATATATATATATATATATATATATATATATATACATACATACATACAGATATACATATACATATATATACACATACATATACATATATATATATATATATATATATATATATATATATATATATATATATACATATATTTACATATATATACACATACATATACATATATATATATATATATACCGGTAAAAAGGTAAAGGATCCCGTTACACGCCCATTGAGGCATATTGGGAATATGGTGTTAGGCCCATATTTTCTTGACCATCGGCACACTAGGGGTGATGTGGTCAGCATCACGCCGGCCGCCTTAACCTTCCCAGCGTTGCTCTGGTACCCAGTTGGGGCTGGGTCGACCCAGGAGCCGTTTGCGGTCTAAAAAATTCCGCCTCAACTGGGGATCGAACCATGTACCTCCTAGTTATGAAGCTTAGTACTTAATGGATAATCCGGCCCTATAAACACGTATGTCTACTGGAACGCCTACCTGGGTATCGAACGGGAAATACTTGACATCGATAGCGCAAGAGCTCTTGAAGATGACCATTTGCAGCCACATGACTTCTCCTGAAAACTGGAGTATCACATTTGTACTTACCGATTCCGCGGTGATGTGTGCGCTGAAAAAGACACAAGCCAAAGGCAGTTAGAGGTGATATTGCGAGAGTGGCAATACTG